>OX375882.1:83566593-84001593 GCA_947359465.1 Metellina segmentata | reverse complement strand
TTTGTCATAGCGGGTGACTAACTTACCTATACCTTCCTCAAAGAAAGTTCCCGCCAGCGATGTGATGATAGCCATAACTTCCCAGAATGTTTTGTGTCGTCGCCGCTTTCAAAGCGCTGACCTCCAAGATCACGCTTCACGTGCTGGGACAAAATATAGTCAGACTGTGCTAGGTCTGGGCTGTAGGGGTATCATCGAACTGCTGCCAACCAAATTCCTCAATTTGTCTTTGAGTGATACCAGCTCATTGGACTAAACTTTCCTCTCCTTTTGTTTTAAATTGCGCGTCTAAGTTTTTTCAACTCTCTTTCTCACCATACTATCACTCATTGCACTTTCACCATAAATATCGAAAGTGAATTTCAGCAGGCTTCACGTTCCTCGCATTCAAGAAACGAATTACAGACCGAATCTCAGTCGGCGGGTTCTTCAATTGGCTTAAACATTTCTAATGATCACAACAAAGTGAAAATACAACACATAGATTGACGTTAATAGTGTCAGTGGAAAGGTAAATAAACTTGGAAGACTGTTGCGCATGCGCGAAGAACTGTCAGTAGTGCTGCGGTGGCTATAAAACTAAATGGAACTTAATTTAAGGACGCTTCTCGTATAATATGGAGAAAATTCGAGATTTTCCATACCTAAACCATTACGTAAAATTTTTATTGCATGATTATTTCTACTGTTTAGAATATTTGAGTTTTATAGCACAAGGAAAATTGCAACGAAAACAAGATAAAACAATCAAATAATATTTGCTTCGATTTATTTTTATGATGTACCTAACTTACTAAACTTTACAACCCACGTTTGAAACTATGATGTGGGTAAACGTAAGTCTGTGTCTCCCAAACCATGGAGACCATTGGTTGTCTAGTTTGAGCTTGGGGGGGGGGTTGCGAGTTCGACACTCGATCCAACCAAAGACCGTCGTATACGTGAGGACTGGTGCACTTTAATCTGTCATGGCCTCAAATGTCCTCATGTTGGCGTGGTGAGAAATTTGGAGAGTGGGGTGCCAGCTCAAGGGTTTACTCGTCATATGACAATGGTTCAAAATTACGGGGGGTTTCCCATTACGGTAGTTCCCGTAATGCTACCGCCAATAGCCCGTTATGTTGCTCCAGTGCGATGATAATGAATTAATTACCTATGCGAAAGTAAACATCTCATGTTGATGCCTGACCAGAAAAGTGAATATGAAAAATAATTGAGTTCAACAAGACAAGAAGGATTGGAAACAAACCTTTACTCTGCGGCGCTTAGATTTTTTCAATCATCTCCAGGAACGGCTCTTTCGCCTACATGTCCGACCCCCCATTACCTAATTACCTAACTTGAGCGATAGAGCCTTGAGTGGAATTTACGACAGACGCTTTCCTTTCATAGTACTGTGCGGCGTATCGTTTGGCACTACAGAGATTTCACCGGAGGGACCTTCTGCTTCCCCCAAAGCGTTCACACCTCACGGTCGACAGGGTAGGGTCCCGAACAAAAGGAAGGATCCTCTAGAAGATCAGTCGCTGACAGCTCGTAAATGGTGATCGATGCCAGCGGTCACCTAGAAGGGCGATAACATCTACCGTACACGGATCAATACCATGCCGCAAATTTTTAGTGGTAACAATTCTCTACCTACCGCAGCTTAATATGTTATTCAATGTTTTGATATTGTATATTTATCAACTGGAAAAGGTCCTTTAATTTGTTACAAATATAGGATGTTCAGAGAAGTTGGATGTTTCAAACGAATTTTCTCAAATCAACAGATGTCACTAATGTCGAGGAAATTCGAGCAGCGAGGCAAATGATCGAAGGGAAGTTAGGGGCGAATGGACTCACTCTTCTGATCAACAACGCAGGGGTGGCCAATCGACTTCTCTTCCCCGACCTAACGGAACAGAACCTGCTATCCCACTACGCAACCAACTCGGTGGGACCTGTCATGGTACTTCAGGTGAGTGAACCACTCGGTGACATTTGTCTTTAAGTGCGCAACCGGAGGGTTGCGAGCTCGAATCCGACTCACACACCATCGCTTACTAAGGGGGCTGATGCGCTAAACCATGAATGTAGGTAGATGCTGTAGCTTTAGTTGGCTCGTTGCTGATAATGTTGCGGACAGAAGATATCCTGAAAGCTATAAATTGTTTTTTTTTTACATGCCTGCACTTTCATCAGAAGTACAAGCCTTCTTATAACCACTTTTAAACTCCGGTACAGCTACACTCTACGTTTATGAGTGATGGCAACGGCTTGTCGATTTTTTTTGGCGCACTTCTAGTAGCGAGTTACGATAAATTAAGGCAACCCATCTTTCGTTGCTGTTGTTGTGGTTTTCACGGCAACCTCGGCAAACGGAAACTTTCAATTTTCATTTTGAATATTCTAGAAAGTTCTTCCAAAATCCGTTAAAATCGTTTGATTTCATTGATTCGTTTGAAAGGTTTTCTTTCCTCCCATTGGTTATTTTGTTTTTAAAATATCCTTTTATTGCATTGGTCCTTTTAAATCGTTTTCTGTGATACCATTGGTACATTTATTTGTATTTGACAGTTGTGGAATTTTTATTTTGTTATAATAGTTTTCACGAGACAGGATTAAGAGTTTTGTTTTTTTGACCATTTTCGTTTTCATTATTATTTTACGAGAGAATTCTGACGTTATCAGGTATTATTTCTTACTTTTTTCCTTTTGTAAATCTTTTTCTTTTTCAACATGCTCACTGTATTTAGTGTAATTGATAAGTTTCAGGGTATTCTTACCATTCGTAGCTTAGTTTCTCTGCTGGTTCACAAATGTGTTTTGATATGTAATTAAGCTTACTACTTTTTGTGAAATTTTTTTTAAAATATACTTTTTAAAACGTTCTGAAATGTGCTTAAAAAGTGTGTTGTAAAAAGAAAAAAAAATTGTGACAGGAAAAGAGTTAAGAAATAATTCTTTCCTTGGCGACTTTAGAAGTGCGCCAAAAAAAAAAATCGCCAAGCCGTTGCCATCAGTCATAAACGTAGAGTGTAGCTGTACCTAAACTCCTTTACATCTTCGGCAGTAATTATAACATTAAATCCGATATTGCTTGATTTTTCTCTTGAGCTCTTCATATTCGTCAGGTGAGTAGATTCGATCAGTTTTTCGAATTAGACGTTTCACTGCCCCAATGTCAGAGGGGAGGAAGAAATAACCCCGAATAGGGAAAAATATTTCAATATTTTCAAACACTTGTCAATAGGGCCATACACATTCTTAGTAGAGAATGATTTTGGCTTCGTCCGCAGCATCCGTCCGAAAAGATAAGAAGATTTGCATGTTTATTGGATTTATTCCAGTTGATGTAACTTAGCAGCAGACTACAGACTTCGTTTAGACTCTTTTTTGCAATGCCTTCATGATACACGTGCAAGTCAGCTTGCCGATTAGCCAGGTTATGAATTCCAAACGTATTAACCCAAAGCTGGCGAAAATAAAATATATCTTGTACAGGTATGTTTGGGAGTGGCAAGTTCTGTATGTAGTCATAGCAAATTGCTAAAATTTTCTTTTTAAAGTTAACATTTTCCTTCATGCGCAAGGATAATTTTTTTAGCCCGATGCTTTTGAACCAGCAACTCTTCTTGCTGCGTCACAGAGTGACCAATTCTTTAGTTTTTGCTCAAGTTCCTCGCATGCAACGCATACATCAACTTGAGATCCTCCAAAGGAATAGACGAAGTTTTCATTGTGATACAGACGAAAGTAGTCATATCCCACTTTTGCATAAGGATTGTCGTCCTTGAATTTTTCTTATAGTATTTTGACACTAAGACGAGCATCTACGTACTTTTTTTCTCTCCACGACTACCAGGGCCACTTTCATTTCAAGCAATGCCAGAAAGTCATAATTTTTTTTGATGCGGCGTGGTTAATGGCATTGTAACATGTTTTCTTTCCCCTCATATCTCTTAAATATTTTCCTAAAGCTATATATATATCAGGTTGCACAGTAGCTCAACTCTTCTTTTTGTTATCCCATGTATATAAACAAATGTTTTTTTGAGATACATTTACTGTCGAACCTTTTGCTCTCTGACGCTGTACTAGAAAAAACGTCATTTTTTAAGTCTTTGGATTGCATAGATCCGTCTGTAAACTTGCCTGTATCATTCCTCCTTCTACGAGTCTCATCTTTTTTTTTAAATATATGAAGTTAAAAATAAATATTTTGCATTTTTATTAGGCAATTCGTTGAAATCGAAATACTTTTGAAAAATCTTTCTCCTCGAGCTTGAAGAAACAAGCGAGTTTGCACGCGCAATCAGGGCCTGTCGATTTGCCAGCAACAGCATTACCTGCATTGAGAAATCAGCCCATTCAGGTTTCACAATCAGCATGAACACGTTCGATTGATACTCATTAAAAATATTTACCAGCGTGGTTTACGTAGCATGTTCCTTTGGTCTTTAATTTTTCTATAACATTTCTTTGGTACAGTTCCCAATTGTTTTTTATATTTCTGACAAAACCATCAATCACAAGTCATCAAAAGAATCTGATTCCATTATATAAAAAAGTTCAAAAGCACAACACTTTAAACCGAACTCTTCCTACCCAAATAATCAAAACGTATAATTAAATAAAAAGATGAGTAGAGGGCTCTGTTCGCAGACTACGTTATTGTCCATCTGCTCGCAGGTGTTTTTTTTTGACAGATATCGTTTTCGAAACTAGAAGTTGTAAAAAGGCGGCTTGTGCAGTACATGTCACCTTTTTACAAAGTTTCGGATAATAGACCCTCCATTTCTCCCATTTAGGTTACTTTATCGAAACATCTTTTTACACAGTCTGTGGGTCTTGGTATAAAGGTATGCTTCCGCCAATGAAATTATTTTTCGAAAAAATGTCACGTATCCCCCTTTTACAACTGACTACTGTGTTTAGGAGTAGTGTTACATAGGTTAGGAAGACAGGATAGCTAGTAAAGGAATATTTAAACAATTGCGTAATGTGTCGATGCAATGAGTTTATATTGGGTTTATGCAAAGGTTAGTCCCGTTTCTGGAGCTAGACTGTATTGCATCGCAAAAACGAAGTGTTATCTACTTCACACTTGTAAAGTTTGGATGTTGTTTGAAAGAAGGAATTTAAGCGAGTACTTGGGGTAAAAATTGTAATTTTTGATTCTTTCTTAAATTTTGTTAGAAATCAAAATGGCAGAAAAAAAAGGAGCATTTACGATTTAAAATAAATTTTAGTGAATAAAATAATTTTTCTTCAATTTTTGTTAAAAAACAACCCGGATCCAACTATACAGTCCTGTCCCAAGCACCCTTTGACAGCTGGCAACTTGTTTACGACCCCTTGAGGAGTGTTGCTAAGACCCCAACGGGGTGTTTTGGAGAAGAATGCAGCGGTGAAAGAATAGGCCTTGCTTGGTCGTTTTGCTCGGCAGTAGTTCTTCTGTAAATTAATAATTTAAGTTTAAACTATCCAGTTCAGTTATATCTTAAAACTTTTCTGTTAATTTATAACCAACCTATAAACGAACCATAATTTTCAGTTAATTACTCCGTCCCTGTTTTAATTGTGCTTGTAATCAATGACTGCTTCAAAATACTGCAAAATGGCCACGGCGTACTCATCCGAGCACATTTGAAGGAGGTACGGAAGGAGTAGAATTCAACTCCAACATTTCGATCCATCCAATATTTATTTGTGTAAACAAAAGAAATAGAGTGTTACCAAATGATTACTTTTACAGTAGATTAAAGTTTTCTGTCTTAATGAGCATAATCTAGTTGTAACAGTGGTACAATTTTTCTTAGGAATTTCTGCCAGTGCTTGAGAAAGCTGCCGTAAGAAAGCCAAGTCCTGGAATGAACGTATCTAGGGCCGCGGTCATCAACATCACTGCTGGCCTAGGCTCTGTCACGACGGCCGGAACAGGCCCGCACAAAATGCCCCAAGTCATTTCATACAGGATGAGCAAGGTGAGTTCCTTTTCTTTCAGAATATTTTAAAGCCCGGTACAGCCATCGGATTGTTCCCAGTGTGATCGAAGGGCTGCGGTAGCCCAGTTGGAAGAGTATCGAATTAGCAAGGTGCAGCTCCACTCTACGTTTATGAGTGATGGCAACGGCTTGGCGATTTTTTTTGGCGCACTTCTAGTAGCGAGTTACGATAAATTAAGGCAACCCATCTTTCGTTGCTGTTGTTGTGGTTTTCACGGCAACCACGGCAAACGGAAACTTTCAATTTTCATTTTGAATATTCCAGAAAGTTCTTCCAAAATCCGTTAAAATCGTTTGATTTCATTGATTCGTTTGAAATGTTTTCTTTCCTCACATTGGTTATTTTGTTTTTAAAATATCCTTTGATTGCATTGGTCCTTTTAAATCGTTTTCTGTGATACCATTGGTCCATTTATTTGTATTTTGACAGTTGTGGAATTTTTATTTTGTTATAATAGTTTATACGACAGGATTAAGAGTTTTGTTTTTTGACCATTTTCGGTTTCATTATTATTTTACGAGAGAATTCTGACGTTATCAGGTATTATTTCTTGCTTTTTTTTTCTTTTGTAAATCTTTTTCTTTTTCAACATGCTCACTGTATTTAGTGTAGTTGATAAGTTTCAGGGTATTCTTACCATTCGTAGCTTAGTTTCTCTGCTGGTTCACAAATGTGTTTTGATATGTGATTAAGCTTACTACTTTTTGTGAAATTTTTTTTAAAATATACTTTTTGAAACGTTCTGAAATGTGCTTAAAAAGTTTAAAAAAAAAAAATTGTGACAGGAAAAGAGTTAAGAAATAATTATTTCCTTGGCTACTTTAGAAGTGCGCCAAAAAAAAATCGTCAAGCCGTTGCCATCAGTCATAAACGTAGAGTGTAGCTGTACCATTAGCAATCAGAGGGTTGCGAGTTTGGAACTCGGTCCAACCAAAAACCGTCGTGTAAACCGGGCCATGCGCGTTGGCTTGTGTTTTGGTCTACATTATAGCATAGATCCAAAGGCGTATAGTAAGCCGGAATTGGGAAAAGGGCTCATAGAAAGTTTTAGCTTTATTTGGATTTGTTATTCCATACAATAAACCATACCTTGCATAGAATAAGGGTTGTGATACAAAGAGAGACTTGGGAAGTCTTGTATGTCTTGTGTCTGGCACAGCATGGCCAAATACACTACCCTGCAATAATGGACCGGACGCCAGCGGATTTGCCTAAAATCCAACTACTTGTTTGGGGGTGTTTTTCGTGGTATGGCTTGGGACCTTTGCTTTTTTTTCCTGGTCAATTGAAAGCCGACGCCTACATGAACATTTTGGACAATCTGGTTCTTCCTACGCTCTGGCAATTTTATGGAATGGACGAATATTACTTTTTGGACGACAACGCTCCGTGTCATGTTGCAGCCTCTATCAAGCAGTGGTATTGAGATATGGATGTAAAAAGTCTTCCCTGGCCTTCTCAGAGTCCCGACCTAAACCCCACAGAACATTTGTGGGACAAGTGAGAGCGACGCTTGCGGACCAGGGAACCACGTCCGAAATCTACATCTGAGCTGGCGACATTCTTGCAGCAGGAATGGACACAAATACTCATAGCTGTGTATCAAATCAGCACCTTATTGAAAGTATGCCCAGAAAGGTTGCTTGAAAGGGTAATTGCAGCACGTAGGAGACCATCCCCCTATTAAACATGTAGTCTTTCCCTTATACTATGACATCCTGCTGTCCAGTCCATTATTGTAGGGTAGTGTATGACCCAGCGTCATGAAATCCCAACAAACCAAGCCCAAATAGTAACACCTGGGCGCGCGTTCCGAGCGGTTCAGTCATCTTTCTTCCCTGTTAGAACTAAAAAGAATACTTGGGTTGCGCTTCACAAGTCGTTCAGTCTGCCTCCTGTCTCAGAAAGCAATAAGTTGGACACTGTTCTCTGTTCACTGTAAATAAATCTCTGTTCACAGGATCTGGTGAACAGAGATTTATTTACTTGTACCGGTAATGGTAGTGGTAATGTTAATTAACTAACGTCGCACTGGAAGAACACAACGGGGTATTAGCCCGGGATCGACCCCCAAGGGAAAGATCGAGGGCAATATCACGCCATTTTAATCTACGGTAAGATGACGAGGTCAACACCTGAGCTAGTCCATCAATCTCCAAACTTCGACAACACGCCAACGTGATTACATTTGAGGGTGCCACGACCGATTTAAGGTACACCAGTCCCCGAGTACACGACGGTATTTGGTTGGACATAATGGCAATCCTCTCCGGTTACTAATATGTTGCTCTTCCCACTGGGTCACAGCGGTCCTTTCCTCCAAGTTTCTAACTTTGCTATCGTTGAAGATAGCAAAAATTTCAATGGATTTGTAATCTGCTAAAATGTTTACACCAGATCGATACCTTAAATGATATTTTCTTTAAATAAATAATCAATTGTGCAATAAATAATCCCATGGTAAATAATTAAATAATAAATCTGTTTTTGGTATCGATCTGGCGTATAATTTTACGAATAATTTTACGAGGAATAAAAAAAACATAATTCAATGCTAACGGAAAGCGGACCTCGAAAACCTCGCAAACGCGCGTCAGAAAACGCCTCATGTGAACAGGGCCTAATTCAGTCTATTTGTTTTAATTTTATCTAATTATTACGTATTTCTATATACATTGCATTTCATGTGAATTGACGCCGCTACGAAATCAGAGCTCTGAATTGAGCTCTTAATCATGACATAAAGTTGTGTTGTTTCGAATCAAGATGTGTTGAACGCAACTATTTCCTTCCATGATTTTCAGGCGGCGCTGAACATGGGCATGCGAGTCATTGCAGACCAGGTGAAGGACAAGGGAATCCTGGTTGTCCTGATGTGTCCTGGTTGGGTGAAAACTGACATGGGCACCCAGATTGCTTTCCTTGAACCCAGCGACAGCATTTCGGCCATGATGAAGACATTTCCTCAACTGAACGAAGAGCACCAGGGAGCTTTCGTGGACAGGCATGGGGAAGCCATTCCATACTGAGTCAATATCATCGTATAATCCTTAAGAAGCATCGTGTTTGCCGCCGAATGATTTCTGTAAACGATTCTGCGTTTGATTCTTTACAAAAAATAAGAAGGTTATTAAACATATTTTGAAATCCCGAGATTCTTTATTTTTTTCCATACAATATATATATAAAGAGGACGTCATGGCTCAGTGCCCACCCACGGATCATATATACCCTAAAGCTACAGCCGTGCTAACAGCAGTGATACGTCATGACGCCGCGGGCGTAACTAGGCGGCCGTCTTAACAGAGACCAAAGGTGTCAACTTAGATCAGGTCTCGAAATAGATTTTTTAAAACAGGTGCACCTTGTGCACCTAAGTTTTTAAATTAGTTGCACAGATTATATTTTAGGTGTACATTAAAAAAAATGTAATGTAAGAGCATTAACTTAATATAAACTACTTTATTTGTTGGGTATGTTTAGATAGGTTAGTAGTAGATAGTAAATAACAATATTTAAACAATTATTTTTATCTGCGAAAATATTACTCACAAATATTCAGACATTGGTGTCCAAAAAATACATAAAAAATAAACGAGCACACAATATTTTAAGCAGTTCAAATCTGAGTTTAAAGATAATGGTAATTTTAGTTAACGTCGTACTAGAGCAACACAACGGACTATTGACGACGGTCTGGGATCAGTCCCTAGAAAAGAGAAAGATCCGAGGACAACACATCGTAATTTTGAACCACGGTCAGATGACGAAGCAACACCTGAGCTGGCAAACCACTCTCCAAACTTCCACACCCACCCAACGTGAGGACTTTCGGCCACGACAGATTTAAGGTGCACCAGCCGCCTCTACACCATACGTTTACAAATATCCATGTCCGGCCCCGGATTGAAACCAGGAACCTTCCGATGTATAGGCTAACACCTTAACCACTATATCGGTTGGTCGGCGAGATTTTAGATAAATAAGGAAAATATTTGTTTACGATATGCAGTGGCTAGATAATTCTCAAGAATTCCTACGGCTTTACACTTTATTGAGTGACGAAGTGTTTACAGAAATGCGGGAATACAGAATACTGAAATTCCAACAGAACCATCTGGAAAAAGTTTCGATCATCGGAAAGTTCTGGTAGCAGTTTCACCAAGTAAACCTTCCTCCTATATAAACCCGTTACGACCCAGCGATTTTGTTTTTGCATAGTGTGTATTTAGGAATTTTAATTACGTTCCTTTAGAGCGAGAGAGGTCGATACTAATATTTTGTTCAAACATCAAAATAACATAAAACACGTTCTCCCCCCTTTTTTTAACTTTAGGTGCACTGCGTGCACCTGGTGGGGAAAAATTAGGTGTACAATTTTATTTTTATGTGTACAGTGCACCTGTGCACCCGGGTATTTCGAGCCCTGTCTTAGATGGACAGAATACGGTGGAGAATGGGCAAAATAGATGGTTTATTTTATTCGAGAAACAAAACAAAGTGGCTTTTTTATTCTCTAGTACAAGTTTCTAACTTCGGGATCGTTGAAGATAGAGTGGAAAACCAAAACAGATTTATTATTCATTTATTTACCATTTGATTATTTAATTATTTTCTTTGAATAATTATAAAAAAATCACATCTAATGTAAAATTTTTCGCAGATTTTAAATCCGTTGAAATTTTTAATCTGTCTTTAAGAATCCCGTTTTTACAAAAAAGGAACTAAACAATGCCAGTCAAAAATTTTTGTTTGTTTTACTTCCCTTCGCTGGAATCCTTTGTGCGCAGGAAATGAAATGTTACCGCTACAAAAGAAAAAACGTTCCACAACTGTTTGAGACCGCTATAACGATCGTCATGCAAATGGCGGCTCCGCTAATTTTCGTTGCGCTCACAAACAACACTCTCTCTAGGAAACAAAAGCCACCTGTTTATATTAACAACATTTTAGTGACGTCATCCACAGCTACATTACGGCTGCTAGATAACGGCGGCTCCGCTTTCTTAGGAAGCCGTGTAGCTTAACTGAGTGGGCGGGTATGCCCACTCCGTTAAGCATTCAGATGTTCATGCCCACTCCGTTAAGCATTCAGATGTTCATGCCCACTCCGTTAAGCATTCCGATGAAGCATCAGAAACGGATTCCGTTAAGCTGTCAGATGCATTCCTACATGGGCGTATTTCTCTTTTCTGTGTCAGTAGAAACTTTCATTGTGTGTGTTTGTCTTTTACTTGATATTGTAAGTCTTGTGTCTGGTGCAGCATTACCAAATATGACCATGCTGCACCAGACACAAGACTACATATGGTAACATGCTGCATATGGTAAAAAACATCGGTCTTTATACTGTTTCGGCTCAAGAAAGTCTCATTAGGTCTATGGAGCAGCGGCATACCGGTGAGAAGATAGCGAAATAGCACACTGAGGGTTGAAAGTTCGAAACTAGATCCAACCAAAGACCGTCATTCCTTCGAAAATTCAATTCTCAAGTTAAAGATCTGATGACAATACCAAGTAATTTTGAACCACGGTCAGATGACGAGATAACACCTGAGCTGGCACCTCACTCTCCAAGCTTCCACACCACGCCAACGTGAGGACATTGGAGACCACGACAGATTTAAAGTGAACCAGCCCCCTTTGTGTAACACGGTTCATTCATCGGTGCTGTGGTAAATATTCTGTTGTTTTGGATTCAAATGAATCAAGGTTTTTAGTCGGCATTAGTAACTTCGTTTTCTCTGTTGCTATAGAGAACAGTATTTATTTGTTAACTTTCGGTATTGAACTTACTATTATTTGTAGCTATTAAATTGAATTTTAAAACTTTAGACCGATAAAGTATTTGGTTCCTATGGCAGTTAGAGGTCTATTGGTTAACTAAAGCTGATAAAAAGTAATCCGAAAAATCACTTTGATATATAAGTGCAGCGATAGTCTGGTTGGAAAAGAAACGAACTTGTGACCGGAGGGTTGCAAGTTCGAATCCAGCGAAAGACCGTCGTGTACAAAGATGGCTTGCGCACGTTAAATCTGTCATGGGCTCAAATGTCCTCAAATGCGTGGTGGGAAAATTTGGAGAGTGGGGTGCCAGATCAGGCGGGATCTTGTAATCTGACAACGGTTCAAACATACGAGGTGTTGACCTCGGATCTTTCCATTCGGGGTTGATCCCGGACCGTCTTCAATGCCCAGTCGTGTTGCTCCTGTGCAACTTTAATGAAATGCTTACCTCTATCATGCAAATTTGATAGAAGATGCAGCTAAAGATAAAAGGAGCTTAAAAATAATTTTTTTAACACTTCATTTCGTCATTTTTGTAGCTTTTTTTGTTTACTTCGGACCAAATATATGTGGCTGCTTTACTCATCGATATAATCCCTTTCACGTGCATCGCACTACAGTGTTAGACAAAACTAAGAAGGTGATAGTGTGATGACTTATAAAAGTTGAATTAAGTTTATTTCCTGTAAAAATAACAAACATATAGCGTATTATTGCAAGAAGTTTTCCTATAAATTCCCTACAATATACGTAATTTTGTTACACTTTTGCATGAGGAATGCGATATTTCTTAATTCCACCATCATTATGAAAGGACGACAAATCACATTGATATGTTATTAATGATCTCTTTCTTTCCAAGAAAATATATATTTTTCTCGAAAATTCATATAATATACATTTTTTTTCTCCAAATGTTAAAGAACATTGCAATTAGACGCCTTCGATGCAGAACAAACGTATTTTTTATTAACTATAAATAAAAATATTGGGGCCTGTAACTATTAGAGACCCAAACTATCACTATTATATATATTTGTTACTTACAGTTTGTAAAAAAAGTTTGTTAACTTTCTCCACCTTAAGCCGACTTCTTGTTTCACTAACTATCCCACCAGTAACTATTCACGCTTGGCCACTTTGGTCACGTTCCATTTACTAATTATAAAAATATTATACTACTTGGTAATTTTAAAAAATTTTTACAATGGTACTTTTTTTTATTTAAGGTATCTGCATACGTTAAAAAAGCCAATTTTGACGAAAATGTGAATTTTTTTTTAATTCTACTAACTAATTTCCTGTACTTTTGTGCTTCTAAAACAGTTTAAACTTTCAATGTGCGACAAATAGAAAAAAGGTTAGGTCAATTTAAAATTTGAACGAAATCGTTAATTATACCGGAAGTGGCATAACGAAACCGGAACTAATAATAAGAATATTCTATTTTTACCATAATTTCAACCTTTTATCAGTTAAGTAAGTTAAAACAAATAATAATTATGTTTCGATAAATTGGCCACTACAATTTTTTAATTCAATTCAATTATTTGTTAGAAGAATTTCGCATTATCTTTTTACTCTCTTGGATTTTGTTTATAAGCATTTTTTTCATAATTACATTTTAGGCATAAACATTGAATTACAGAAATGATAACTAAAAAAGTTATTGATGTATCTATATTTATAAATTTTTTTATAAACATTCGAAATAGTGTTTGCTAGTGCATGCACTAGAATCAAATTGATATCTTTATTTTTTTCTTATTTATGAACTGAAGCATTATGAAGCATTTGAATGTCAATCTTTAAAAATGGTCAAAAATCCTTCAACAATTTTTCAAAGAGTCAAAAAACCTTTATTTTTTAAAATATATTTCTACTTCTAGTAGAAGCACTAGATAGTTTTCAAAATTTCGAAAAAAAAAATTCAAATTTACACACAAAATTTCATTTTTTGTTGAATACATATATTTTTAAAATTTCAATTATTGAAAGTGAAAACTTAATTTTGCACACAAATAATAACAAAAATAATATTAAATTACTTCGGAATAGCATTTTTAAAAAAAAAGTGCTCCGAACGTATGCAGATACATCAAAAATAAAACATCGACAACGTAAAAACATCGATGTCACAAAAACATCGGCTCCGATACATCAAAACATCGACATCGATGTCGCATCCCTAGTGTACACGACGGTCTTTGACAGGACCGAGTTTCGAACTAGCAACCCTCCGGTTGCAAATCCGTTGCTCTTCTAAATAGGCTATCGCGACCCACGCTAAGAATGAGCTTTGTTCCTTCTATCATATTATATAATGTAGACACGTGCGTTGAGGAAGTGCTTTAACTGAACTGTAGCCTTGAACAGCTGATAGTATCAATTCCTCTGAGCGGTTGGTGATTATTGAATGCAGATCGCGAGTAGATAAAAATTTGCAAGATAGGAAAAACGTTCCGTCATTCTAAAAGTGTGTTGTTTTTGAATTTCCTTTCAACGGAAGAGGGTATTAGTCCGTTCGAAGGATAAAGATCACTGTCTTCTCTGAGTGCGTGAAAATGGATTTGGAGAGTGTTGTAGTGACAGGAGCAAACAGAGGAATTGGGCTGGAATTCGTGAGGCAGCTGGTTCACTTGCCCAATCCTCCCAAGTTTGTATTCGCTACTTACAGAAGCGAGGATACGGTTCAGGTACGAGTGGGATTGTTTTCTTTTCTTCTTATACCCTTGTTAATGTATGGGTTACAATAACCTTTACTTTGTCGGGCTGCGGTAGCTCAGTTGAAAGAGTAACTGCAAGTTGAAAATTCATTAACGTCGAACTGGTTCAGCACAACTGGATATTGGAGAAGATCTGGGATCAATCCCTCACTGGAAATATCCGAGGACGAAACCTCGTCACCTGACCGTGATTCCAAATTACGTGGGTACGATCTTTCCCTTCGGGGTTGATCCCAGACCATCGACAGGTTCCTGGTTCGAATCCGGGTCCGGGCATGGATGTTTGTAAACGTATGGTGTAGAGGCGGCTGGTGCACCTTAAATCTGTCGTGGCCGAAAGTCCTCACGTTGGGTTGGCGTGGAAGTTTGGAGAGCGGGGTGCCAGCTCAGGTGTTGCATCGTCATCTGACCGTGGTTCAAAATTACGAGGTGTTGTCCTCGGTTCTTTCCCTTAAGGGACTGATCCCGGACCGTCGTCAGGTTCCTAGTTCGAATCCGGGATGTTTGTAAACGTATGGTGTAGAGGCGGCTGGTGCACCTTAAATCTGTCGTGGCCGAAAGTCCTCACGTTGGGTTGGCGTGGAAGTTTGGAGAGCGGGGTGCCAGCTCAGGTGTTGCATCGTCATCTGACCGTGGTTCAAAATTACGAGGTGTTGTCGTCGGATCGTTCCCTTAAGGGACTGATCCCGGACCGTCGTCAATAGCCCGTTGTGTTGCTCTAGTACGACGTTAACTAAAAAATTACCAAATTACCCAGACCATCGACGTTGACGACCAACCGGTATGGTGGTTAAGGTGTTAGCCTCCAGATAGAAAGGTTCCTGGTTCGAATCCGGGTCAGTGCATGGATGTTTGTAAGCGTATGGTGTAGAGGCGGTTGGTACACCTTAAATCTGTCGTGGTATAAAGTCATCACGTTGGGTTGGTGTGGAAAGTGGGGTGTCAGCTCAGACGTTGCCTCGTCATCTGACCGTGGTTCAAAATAACGAGGTGTTGTCCTCGGATCTTTCCCTTAAGGGATTGATCCCGGACCGTCGTTAATAGCCCGCTGTGTTGCTCTCGTACGACGCTAGTTAAAAAATTAACAAGTGGTGGCCCAGATATGGAAGAGTAACGGATGGATAACCGGAGGTATGCGAGTTCGAAACTCGTTTCAGCCGGAGACTCTCGGGAACACGTGAACTGGTGCATGTTAAATCTGTGGTGACCTGTCGTCAAATATCACTATGTTGGAGTGCGTAAGAGTTGAAGAGTGGGTTGCTAGCTCAGGTGTTGATTTTGTGATCTGACCGTGATATAGAATGACGAGGCATTGTCGTAGGATCTTTTCCTTCGTGACTGATCCAGAACTATCGCCAATCGCACGTTTTGTTGCTTCAGTATTAACTACCAACCTTCTTGCACTACCCTACAATAATGGACCGGACGCCACTGGATTTGCATAAAATACTTCTGGTGGGTGTTTTTCGCGGTGTGGTCTGGGACCTTTGCATGTTATTCCTGGTCAATTGAACGTCGACGCCTTCTTGACATTTTGTACAATCAGGTTCCCTCTACGCTCTGGCAATTTAATGGAATGGACGAATGTTACTTCTTGGACGACAACGCTCCATGTCACGTTGTAGCTTCTGTCCAGCAGTGGTATCAAGATATGAATGTAAAACGTCTTCTCTGGCCTGCTCAGTGTCCCGACCTAAACCCCATAGAACATTAGCGGGACGAGCTAGAGCGACGATTACCGACCCGGGAACCACGTCCGAAATCTACAGCTGAGTTGGTGACAATCTTGCAGCAAGAATGGACTCAAATACCCATAGCTGTGTATCAAATCCTGTTGAAAGTATGCCCAAAAGGGTTGCAAGTATCATTGCAGCACGTGGGGGACCATCCTCCTATTAAAGCATGTATTTTCCCCTTATACCATCACATCATGCTGTCCGGTCCATAATTGTAGGTAGTGTATCTACCATATGGTGGAGGCACGGACACTTACGTACAGGATCAAATTCGAAATTGCGGTTAATCATAAAATTTTCCTTTTAATTCTGTTTGCCGATGGAAGGTAGGTAGGAAGTTGAATAACCGTCGCACTGAAGCCACTCAACGGACTATTGGCAACGGTCCGGCATGAATCCTGAAGGGAGTGACCCAAGGACAACAACTCGTAATTTTGAACCATTGTGTGCCGATGGAGTTCAGTTTGTAAGTAAATCAGTTTAACCACACAATTGGTTCTGTAGAGCTTTGACCTATTTTGATAAAGAAACGTAGATGGTTTCATCTCTAATATCACAAAAAGAAGTGTTTGTTTGTTTTATTGCACGCAAAGTCCTGACGAATCTATGGTCTTTACAGTAATGGGATTTGCTACACAGGTAGTCTGAATTTTTTGTACTTTTGGGGTCAAGGCGAATTTTAAAATTCAATCCATAACATTTAAAAATGAATTTAATAGATTGTTTTCACCGTTTTTCCTTTTTTGGAATGAAGGACCATCGAAATTTAGACTTTTCGCCCTCACGTTATATTGACGTCAGCCTTTGGAACCATGCCACATTTTCATATCTCGTCTAGAAAAGGAGAGAATCTTTATATTTTCGCAAGAGATTGTGACGTCACGTGAACTTTCGCTTTCCAAAAATAAACAGATTGCATTTATTGCCCTTAGCGTTAAAAAAACAGATTACATTTCCTGTCCTCTTTGATTTCAGCGGAGAGCAAAAAAAGAATAATGAACATTTTAACTGACATTGTTTAGTTCTTTTTCGTAAAATTGGAATCGTCAAAGATGGATTGAAATTTCAACTGATTAGACATATGCGGAAAATTTTACATCAAATTACTATCTTACATCACGGGCAACGCCGGGCTAGCCACACAGTGGCTAGTTTAATATATATATTTCCCCTCTCTATTATAGAATTTTAAACTGATATTTGAAGTAAATCGATAACCTTTACAGTAACTATTAGAATAACAATTACTTTTATTATAAGTGCAATTTTCAATATATTTCAAAACAAGGATTGACGGGAGTTCTATTCAGTTCAATTAATAAAGTATTTTACTTTTATTTCACATGTTTTTATATTATTACTTTTTTATTTTATATTATACATTATTTCACATGTACACACAATTTTTCTTATCACACAATTCATGGCATTTTCAGAAAAATATTAGTTTTACGTAAACAAACATTTATTTTATTCTGACGAATAGAAGAAAATTAAATTTCACCCGAAGTACCATTTTACGTTTTAATATTACATTGTGAGCTGACAGAGAGAGGTATTAGGTAGATCCGATTTTAGATGAGGTAAAATAACACTAGTCAACAATTTTAAACTGTTTTTAATTACGTAGATGAAGTAAGAATATTTAAAATTCAAGTATCATTAAAACATCTCTATCACGTGCAGTTTTTGTCCATTGACTATTGCTACATTATTTGCAGGTCTAGGAAGTGGAAGTTAGACGTTCTATTTTATTAAATTCAAAGTTAATGTTGAGCTAAAATTATACTTTATTAGAGCACTTATCTTTTTCTTGTTAACTATTCAATTTTTTTACTTACACAGAAAACAGCTGAGTGTACAGAAGTTGGACAAAAATATGGAAACACCTAAAAAAACATGTAACCTTGCCTAATATGGTGTAGAAAAACCGCTGGCATTCAAAACAGCTTTCAGTCTCCTCGGAATAGATAAATACAGTGCCTGTATGCTTGCCAAGGGAATCTTGTACCATTCTGCTTGCAAAACGGTGACAAGTTCAGATAATGATGATGGCGGTGGATAGCGATCACGTATTTTCCTCTCCAATGTGTAGACCAAAAAGATTCAATAATATTGAGGTGACTGTGGTGATCAGTGGACATGTGACAAATCATGTTCGTTCTCAGAAAACCAGTCTGGGACGATGTGAGCTGTGTGAACAGGGGCTTTGTCGTCTCGGAAGACACCATCACCATCGGGGAACAAAGTTTGTACCATGGGATAGACTTGATCGGACAAAATGTTCATATAATCCTTGGCCTTAATGTGCCCTTGCAGAGTGAGCATGGGGCCCACAGAAAACCCTGATATGGTTGCTCGAACCTTCACAGAACCCTCTTCATGTTTCACTCTTGGCAACAAGCAGTCTGTATTATAACCTTTGCGTTCGCCAGATGTAAACTCGGTCCGAAATGTGAAACAAGACTCATCCGACCAAATTACTGTCTTCCATTGCTCCATAGTTCAGGCTTTATGACTTAAACACAACTTTTTCCTGTTACAGGCATTAGCATCACTGATGAATAGTTTTTGAATTGAAACTCGGCGAGAAATACCCTGCTTATGAAGCTCCCTTCTTATTGTTTTGATACTTACAGGGTTCGTGAGTACCGACATTCATTTCAGCAGTAACTTTTGCAGCTGTGGTTTTCTTATTTTTAGTCACAATCCTCCTTAGTGATCGTCTGTCACGATCACTCAACACACATTTTCGTCCGCTCTGTGATTAAGCGCATGATGTTTTTCCGCTTTCCAAATATGCGAAATAAATCTTAGATACTGTACCCCTTGAAACACTAAACACTTCTGCTACCTTGCTTACGGAGACACACACCAGACGAGCTCCAATAATTTGCCCACGTTTGAAGTATGTTAGCTCTGACATGATGCAATTACTACTTGGACTTGGACACCGCAGATGTCCCTCTTAAACCCCCCCCCCCCCTTTCCATAGGACAGGTAAAAGTGTTTTTTTGTGGACATGCTGCGGAAAAGTGGTTTGGTTTAAACCGTGAAGGCACTCTTTCTTTGGTTTCATGGTCAGAACTTCTCATAATGAGGTTTCCCGTTATGCACTACATTATGTATACTGTAATAATACAAAGTTATATACAAAAAAAAAGGTCAATTAATCTGTAGTCGTGGCCAAGATACTCTTGGATCCGGATATGTAGAGGCACATGAACAGTTTATTGGATGAGGTAGTCTATGTTGTCCGAAAGGAAACTCATGACTGATGTTATCTTTGACTGGGCTTGATCGTTGCTGGCTGTGTTTTTTGCCCATGCCGCATAATTAATCAATCTGTCGTGGCCTCAAATCTCGTCACGTTGGCGTGGTGTGGAAGTTTGGAAAATACCAGTGCGACTTTAATTTACTTCTTTAACATAAAATCATAATCTCTCAGTAATTTACTTCTATGAGGGCCAGCAAAGATTCCTTTGAGGTTCGCATCACTTAATTTGGGACGATTGTGAAATTTGTCCGTAGCCATCGCATAGTTTTGACCAACCCAGTTTTATATGAAGTGTTGGAATAAAAATATTGACCATTTATATCAATTGGTCGTATTTTATTG
The DNA here is from genome assembly GCA_947359465.1 of Metellina segmentata. Classification (NCBI taxonomy): domain Eukaryota; kingdom Metazoa; phylum Arthropoda; class Arachnida; order Araneae; family Tetragnathidae; genus Metellina; species Metellina segmentata. The sequence continues at coordinate 83,981,734 of OX375882.1, read as the reverse complement.
CAATGAGAATTTCTCCTTTGATATACATTGCTGGCCACCCAAATTGCAACACCCAGAAAGACAAGAGATATCACAACAAAATTTATTTTGTAGATAACATGTTGACCAAGTATCAAATGATTAAATTTATAGACTTCTGTGAAGTGTGGTTCCTGCCAAAATCAGTAGCCAGAGTAGCCGCCATTGTTGGAGATCACCGCTGCCACACGCCTCGGCATTGATTCAAAGAGACTTTGGATGTGTTCATGGGGTACAGCAGACCAAGCAGCTTCCACACGTTGCCAAAGTTGATCTGGTGTGGCAGATGGGGATGTAATCTGGGTCAATCGTTGAGCAACCATGGACCACATGTTTTCTATCGGCGAAAGATCCGGAGGGCGAGCTGGCCAGGGAAGCAATTCAATCTGGCTATTGACGAAGAGCCCTTGGACAATGCGTGCCACGTGTGGTCGCGCATTATCGAAATTCTTTCTGTGGGCAAGCCCTGAAGGTAATTAAGGATAACTGGCTCCAACACCTCGGAGATGTAGCGCTGGCTGTTTAAAGTACCGACAATGCGTACTAGAGGAGTGCGAGCATGATATCCAATACCGCCCCATACCATAATACCCGGTGCAGGACTATTGTGGCGGTGCATAACTCAGCTGTTCAGCATCCTCTCTCCACGGTGTCTCCAGACTCGAATCCGACCATCGTGGTGTTGCAGACAGAAGCGTGAATCGTCAGTAAAGACAATTTCATTCCATTCTGCCGTAAACTTCCTTCTTTCATCGCACCATTGGCGGCGGAGACGTCTGTGGTTCTGCGTCAAGGGTAGACGAAGCAATGGGCGTCTTGCGGACAGACCACTCTGCTGTAAACGGCGTCGAATGGTACGCGCAGACACTGGATGATGCGTTACAGACTGAATGTGCTGTGTTATGGTTCGTGATGTGGCTGAGCGATCCGTCACTGCCATATGCACAATATGCTTGTCATCACGTGGAGTGGTGCACTGAGGTGGATGCTCATCGAACACGTCGATCCGTCGTACCCTTCTGCATCCAGCGATCACATATTCGCATTACAGTTGTTTGGTTTCGTCCAACACGACTACCGATTTCCCTGAAAGATAATCCACAATCTCGGTAGGCCACTATCCTCTGTCGAACTCGGATACTTGATCAAAAGATGATCGCTGTTTTCTACGAGGCATAATTGATCGTTTTTTTTAAACCTCAAGAAAAACACAATTTGCCTACTTGAAATCGTCGAAATCTCCAAGCCTTAAATAGCGCTTTGAAGTGGCGCCACAGGCGAGCGTGATGTGCGTCTGCGCTGAAATTCTAATCAGTTGCATATTTCACCTCCGCTAATGCATGTTGTAAATTTCATATTTTTTGCATGCTTCCTTCAGGGTGTTGCATTTACGGTGGCCAGCAGTGTATTTTCATTCCTTCTTCACGTGCAACTGAGATGGAAAGTTTTCCTTTTCCCTTGTATAAAACTACAGATTTTAAACTAACATCGGACGAGTTGTTAAATAGACACCATTCCTTATTATCGAGAGATATTCCCAGTACTAGGATATCCGAACAGAAACAGATACAATTTTGTATTTCTTAGTAAGAAGATCTAGCTAAGAGAATACGTGCACTCTTACATACAAGGTTCCACTCTTAGAAGTCTCGAACCTAAAAATTTAGCTTGTTCTTTCTGAAGAGGTAGGTCTTTTGAAAGAATAAGCTAAGACAAACGAGTTCATTCAGCTCATTTGGGGCTTTCTTAATTCTTTGTTAATGAACAATGCTGAGATTTTAAAATATACTGTCCGTAATTAGCGATGCTAATCTGAAAAACTCTCCTTGCCTTTGTTCCGTAGCTTTGCGTCGCTTTATTCGATTAAAAGCGTTAATTTTGAAAGTTAGCAAATATTAAATGACCAGTAGTAAAATAATTGACGTGGTTGTCATTTTTTGAGAACGAATTAGATAGCAGCACCCTTAAATCAGTTAAAAAACATCTAATTTTGTTCACGTAAAGAACCTCATAGAGCAGTGTAATTAAAAAACAATCATTACAATCAGAACAATATACAAGACGATTAACTGTCAGAACATATTTTTCAGGAACTGAAAAGAATTCGAGATGGAGCAGAAAAGTCTGAAGTAATCTTAATAAAAATGGGTGAGCTTGACATTTTAAAAAATTGTTCTGCATTTTGATTTACCTCAGATTACATCTTCAGAGAATTAGTGAGGCCAAAGAAGAAAAGCATTCGAAATAAATGTATCTCAGTATGTAATACTTCCAGGAAATATATATTTTGTTTTAAATGAGGAACAAGAGAATAAGTTACGAAAAGGTAAAGGGAGTGACCCCACTTGCTTTGTCAAAGTGGGTACAACATGTGTCACTTTTAAGAAAAGAAGCTTTGAGTTTTATCTGTACTGTAGTTTAACCAAAGAAATAAATTAACACAAATTACCCCAAAAAACTAAAAAATAGCTGCCGAAGGTAAATACAGAATAAAAATCACAAGACATTAAACATCATATACTAAATTTTGAAACGATGATAGAACAACAGAAATGATAGAATTTAGAAATGCCCCCCTGTCAAACAATTATGGGAACCTGTTGCCAGGAGCAGAAATAGTAAAGATCGAGAAATTATGTAATTCAGTTTGAAACTCAATAATTGAGAAATAAAATTTGTTCATGGGAATAAAGGGTGGGGGCTTGTAAACATAAAATTTAAGTGTAACAGATACGTGTTTAAAGGAATTATGGAAAACCTTTTTTGAAAATGAAAGACGGCGCCATCTAGTGGCGGGAAAAAAAGACAGAAAGAAAATCTGATTTGTATGAGATTAAAAACATATAGGGTGGTAGAATGAAAAGTTATGAGAAAAACCGTTGGGAAAATCGTTGTTCTTGATTTGGTCTCAAGAGCTTTAAGCTGCTTATTAATAGTAATTTGACAACTGTAGCTATGAAAAATTCTGGGGATTTGATTATAAATTAAATTTTTGTAAATACTAATAGAGTTGTTAGAATCCCAAGGAAGAAGTAACACTAAATTGAAAGTCGTTTCTTTTTTCATAAATATCAATGGTTGATTTTGTACTGACATCGATATGAATGTCAGGGAAATTGGTGGATAAAGGTGAACTATTTGTTTTCTCGAGAATAAGTTCAATGGGACAAATATCTTTCCAAGGATCAGTGAATTCAGGTGAGTTAAAAACAATCAAGTCATATATGTAGTGATAAGAGCTAAGAAATTTAGATGTGTATGATCTTTTAAAGAAATGAAGGTAAAGATTAGAAAGATTGGCTGGACACTGTGGCATCCCTTGTACTTGTTGGAATTGATGCTCACCAATAAAGATAAAATTATGGAGGACACAAAGATTAACGAAGATATTCCAATATTGTTTAGAAATATTAAGTAGGAGATGGAATTCGGTGTGTGGGTGGGGAGAGGGGGTGTAGTAAGAATTAAGAACGTCAATGAGGTTATTAGAGGGATACTGGTGAACAGATCTTTAAAATCAAAGGAATCTATTTGTGGGAAATATTGTTATTATTAGAAATAAAAATTAGAATTGGAGTGTTATTATTAAGTAGCCAACGTTAAGAATAATTTTCAAAATATTAAAAAAGATTTTGCCTGGTTTAGACCTGTAGGTTAGGGCTACAGGTAATAAACCTAAATGCTATGGGGTTTTTGCGAAATTTAAAATTTAGTGATGATAATGTAAAATTTTGTAATTTTTATACTGTAAAATTTTATTTAAGTAATGAGTTTAAAAAAAATAATATTATGACTAGTATTCGTTTTTTGTAGATTATGGAGTTTTTAAGTTTAGCATCAAATTCGTTTTAAAAACATTTTTGCAAAAAAAAAAAAAAAATTGCAGGTGGCTTTATTTATCGTTGTAATAATAAAAAGAGATTGTAGGTTTTTAATTGAATTTTTAATTTTTGCAATATCTGAAGAGCTAATTTTAAAAGAAGTAGAGGAGATGAATTTTTAAAAAAATATACAGACACCTTTCTATTCTGAGAAAAAAATCTGTCCTGGCTTCAAATGTCCTAGTGTTGACGTGGTGTGGAAGTTTGGAGAGTGGGGTGCCAGCTCAGGTGTTGTCCTTGTAATCTGATCATAGTTCAAAATGACACAGTATTTTCCTTTGTGTTGTTTTAATTTAATTTGCCCAAATATTGGATGTCTAAGAAAAGATGCATTTTGAGAATGATTCTTCTTAAATCCACAGATGTCACTAAAGTAGTCGAAATTCGAGAGGCGAGAAGGAAAATCGAAGAGAAGTCGGGGGAGATTGGAATTACTCTTCTCATCAACAATGCTGGAGCAGCTAAACGTGTGGCCTTTCCCGACCTAACTGAAGAGAACCTGCTCTTCTCTTATCCGACCAACTCTTTGGGACCTGTCATGGTATTTCAGGTGAGCAGAGAACAGCAAGGTTGTGAAGATCTCCGGCCAACACACTCAGGAATGTTTGGCCGGAAGAAACCATTGGATCGCCGAGGGACGTTGGTGGTGGTGTTCTTGTAGATCATTTTTATTTACCCCAAGTTTACCATATACTTTGTTATGTGCATAAGATTACGCCGTGCCAATGTGTGACACTTCGATTATACGAACCTAGCTCCGCAACGAAGCGTCGTAGAGAATTGTACTTTTTTAAAATTGCTCGTAATGAAATAACTATTGTTTTATGTAATACCAATATATTCCGTTAATGTAACAGTTTTCCTGATACAGTCAGTATCGGTTATGTGATCAGCTCAGCGGTCCAGAAAAATCAGACCATATAAGTGGGGTGACCATATAATCGGTACAATACTGCACTATTTAATTCTGGCAGGATTATATTCACCTATCAGAATATAGTGCTCATAAACAAATCATTAAACTTTTAAGAATATTTTAAAAATTAATTCTATTAAACGGGTTCTCTGGAGCGACGACTAAAGGTTCAGCCTCTACCGTTCGGATGGCAGGGTCTGGCGATTGCTTGGAGAACGCCTCCTGCCAGAATGCATTGTGCCCACAGTAAAGTTCGGCGGTGGTGGAATTATGGTCTGGGGGTGTTTCTCCTGGTATGGATTGGGACCTTGGTCCAAATTCATGGTAAGCTCCACGCCAATGCCTATTGCAGTACACGGATAAGCGTTCCTTACTTTTCTTTCCCCCTACACATTTTTCACCTCTGAAACAAAGAATTCTGTCTGGCAAGATCCGATAAAAAAGTCCGCATTCACCAACGTTGAACACCTTGGCAGATTCATACATTTCGAGGATTTTTTTCTTCCTCTGGTCATTCCCCGTGTTGCTCTCCGCCTCAAGAAATGTTACAACAATTACTATTTTTCAACAAAAAACCGATAACCTCATTGAAAAGATTAAAAAACGACTCTATAACCGATAACCAGGAAAATAAAATGACTATATAAGCGGTGCGCTTTAACACATGTTCACTATTAAGTTAGACTGGACTTTAGAAAACTGACCATTTAAGCGGGGTGACCTTATAACAGGGTGACCATATAGCCGGTACTGACTGTATATAGCCTGTAACGTACATTTTACGAGGTTTTTTGTTTTGTTTCATAGTGAAGGTTTAAAGCCCAAAAACTCTTACACCGTTAAGAAAATAAAAAAATAGGCAAAATTTAAACTATTTTCTAAGTTGTGGGATTTGGAAAATGCCACAAACATGGACTTTGATTCATAACGAGATTGTAAATCGCGGTTATCGTCTTACTTTTGAAGCTAAGAACTGCTTGATTAGTCGGCTATAGCAGGGATCTTGAGAGTTAACACTGATCTCTCTGATGTATTAGTATGGACTTGTGATGTATTATAATCCCAAACAAAGACTAAATAACATATAAATAAAATAAAAAATAAATAAAATAACAAATTTTTATGAACATTTCGTCAGAAAACTATTGACAGATATGAATTGTCACCAAATTTGCTTGATGCACTTGTGGAGAATCCAGAAATTATGAAACTCTGAGAAGATTACATTGAGTTCGCAGAATGAACACTGACTAGTATTCATGTCAAAACTGCTCAATTGTGCATGCAATACATAGATTTTGTGGAGATCTATAAGTATTTCAGTAGAGCTTACACAGAACGAATGATCTGAACACGTACGTAGATGATACACAGAAGATGATTTCAATTTTTTTTGCTTTCAGTAGACCTAACTATACTCGCTGGATTCTGCTTATTTTCTGAAATTGTTAAATATTGACTCAGTGTGCCCTGGTGCAAAACAGACCCTTTCTCAAGGTGGTCTGTCTATAAAACGCTCTGAAATATCTTTTTCTAGTGTTTCAGGTATTGGCTCTTGAACAAACAATGAACGCTGAAGCAACATCAAGACTTACTGGTATTACAGCTTTTGCCAACTATGATTCAGCTAGGGCTAGGTGTATGAAAACTAAATAATTGAGGAGAAAAATACGAGTTGTAACAAGTTTGTTGAAAGGCATTGGAGTATCCAGGAAATCAGACTCTAAACAAGACCTTCAATAGAGTCGGATCGAAAAAGACAACAATGATGTTGAGGGTGTAATATCTTCACTCAAGAGCTTTTCAGATCCTTTTGAAGAAATGGACAGATAAACTCCGCTTAGAAACATATCCAATGGATATGTTGTGGATGATAATGTAAGTAATGACGTACGTTAGTGATTCAAGAAATGTTGAACATCCAACTCAAGAAAAATTGTTATTAACTGTGCTTCTAAAACTATCCAAAGATCATATAAAAACTTCATGTCGTAAAATGCACCTGTGATCTTTTTGCAAGACTTCTCAATATTGCCTCTGAAGGATGTTTGGGCCTATTCTCTTACCCCAGTTTCTCTAGCTCTTGGACAAATGATGGTTCCCTGAATAAAACATGCAAATCAGAACTGATGAATAAGTTGGAAGAGCTTCAAAAAGAAGGTATCATATCTGCTCCAGCTACTATGGTCACAATAGTCTTCTATGCCATATTCATCCTGCACACAATTCAATTTCCAGATAACTATAGAGCTCTTGCCAACAACATTCTGGGATCAATCAATAAGGGAGAAGCTTGAGAAATTCACTTAGTGTTTGACGTCTATTGCTCTCCAATTATCAAGGATACGGAACATGACATTCGTAATGTGCTTGTGGACCTGAACGAAAAACTTCAAAAAAGTCTTTAGTGATTCAACGAAGTGAGTCGTTGAAGACGTCTTTAACAAAGTTTTCATGGAAAAAAGATATCTTCCAAATATTGCCACTTGCTAGGCAATAAAACGTTATATGTTGCTAAAGAACAGACTTGTTACAAGTACTCATGTATAGGTGCCAACATGGATGTAAATGAGGCGAAAGAACTTGCATGCCAACACAATGAAGCAGATACGAGGATAATTTGGCATATTACACACACGGCTCGAAATAATAAAGAGAAAAAATGTTTTGATGCTTGCAAACGATTCAGATATTTTAGTGTTAATGATTTATCATCAAAAGAACTTAGATAATGCGCACTTATAGCCTTGAATGTGGTGTATCTTCAAACAACTTTAGAAGATATATTAACGTCTCAAACATAGCAAAAGAAATAGGAAGTGAAATAGCTGATGGCCTACCAGGCTTTTCACCCCTTGACTGCTTCAGATTTTACACTGCTGCTTTTTTCCAGAAAAGGTAAAATAAAACCATTCAACGTTCTCACAAAAAGCACGGTTCATAAAAAAACTACTGGCTAAATTGGGAGAATCCATCTTGGTAGATGAATACTTGCTGATTACTGTAGAGACATTTATGTGCGGTATGTATGGCCATCCTTCATAAGTCTCAGTATCAGAAGTGAGATACAATATTTAAAACAAAAAAGAAAACGTCAGATCGCATGACAAATAAACCGTTGTCAAAACTTAGGCCTGTTGATCCTACTCTTCTTACTCCTGCAAAAGCTGCTTTGGGACAAACACTAAACCGGAGCAATGCTGTGTCCTGGATGTGGAAACGTCCAAACCTCTGTAACCATCTGTGAAAAATTGACTCAGCCTGTCATGGATGGAACTTAGAAAACGGGAAATACCAAGTTAAGTGGTTTGAAGGGCCTATATGATATTCCGCCTGAAAATGACGATACTTCTGCAAGTGAGGATCAAGTTGCTTTAAGAAGCAGTGATAGTGACACAGACTATGAGGATGAATAATAAGGTCTGTAGATAAAATCTGCTTAAACAAAACGAAAGTGCAAATTTTAAATTGTTTTTGTACAATGCATTTTTCCAATTTGACATTTATTGTTTGATTTAGCATTAGTTTTAGATTTAGTCAATAAGAAGATAAATATTTTTAAAACATACTTTATATCCATAGGTACTACTGCGAAGACACGTACAGTATAATGAACGAAATATACATAAAAATATGATATGTTATTTTATTTGTTTGTAATTTAGTTTTTGTGTGTGATTATAATATATTACAAGTACATACTAATACATCACAGAGGTCAGTGTTAACTCTCAAGATTCCTGCCATAGTGGGCTGATGAAGCAGTTCTTGGCTTCAAGAGTAAGACAATAACCGTCATTTACTTTCTCGTTATGAATAAAAAGCCCATGTTTACGGCATTTTTCAAATCTCCACAATCTTAGCAAACATTTAAAATTTGGCCTATTTTTTATTTTCTTAACGGTTTAACAGTTTAAACATACACTATGAAACAAAAAAAAACTCGTAAAATGTACGTTTCAGGCAAAATACCGGGAAAAATATTACTCTTACAAACTATATTGACATTACATAAAACAGTGGCTATTTTATTACGAGTAATTAAAAAAAAGAACAATGCTCTACGACGCTTCGTTGAGGAGCTAGATTCGTTTAAGAAAAGTGTCACACGTTGGCTCGGTAGCCATACTGATGACGTTATTACATGAACCCCCACCATTCTTCAACCTTATAAAATGTCTTTTTGAATACAGTAGGTTATGGGTATTCTTAAAAGTATAATAAAGTTTATGGTAAACTCGGATAAATAAAATGTGTTCTATCTCTTGGTCTATTGGACAATAACCCGGGTAAGGAGAACTGGAAGGGTGAAAAAGAGTACTTGACTAGTAGAAAAAGAAAAGAATGGACGTGCGAGTGTCTTTTCACTACCATAGTCCAAGATTTGTAAGTGTAAATATACACTACCTTGCATAAAATCCGACTACTCGTTTGGGGGTGTTTTTTGTCGAATGGTTTGGGACCTTTGCATGTTGTTCCGGGTCAAATGAACGCCGACGTACACACGAACATTTGAGACAATCAGGTTCTTCCTACGCTCTGGAAATTTTATGGAATGGTCGAATGTTAATTCCAGGACGACAACGACGCTCCGTGTCATGTTGTAGCCTCTGTCAAGCAGTGGTATCGAGATATGGATGTAAGACGTCTTCTTTGCTCAGTGTCCCTACCTATAGGATACGACATCGATGTCGATGTTTAAAAAAAATACATCGATGTATTGGAGTCGATGTTTTTGTAACATCGATATTTATACTTGTCGATGTTTTATTTTTAAATAAAAAAAGGACCGTTATAAATATTTAAAAAATAACCAAATAGCATAATTTTCATAATCAGCAAATTGAACATACTTTTAGACCAAAGTGACCCAGAGTGAAGGGTCTGAAAAGTAGGGATGCGACATCGATGTCGATGTTTTATAAAAAACATCGATGTATTGGAGTCGATGTCGCATCACTAGTTGCTAAACCAGTTTTAAGAAATGGGGAAAAGAGTTTAAATACACTGAATTTTAAAAACATCGATAGTTTGGGGGTGATGTATTATCAACATCGATGTTTTAATTTTGAACATCGATGTTTTGCTGTCGATGTCGCATCAATAGTTGCTAAACCAGTTTTAAAAAATGGGGAAAAAAGTTTGAATACATTGAATTTTAAAAACATCGATAGTTTGGGGGCGATGCATTATCAACATCAATGTTTTGCCGTCGATGTTGCATCACTAGGTGCTAAACCAATTTTAAGAAATGGGGGAAAAAGTTTAAATACACTAAATTTAAAACCATCGATGGTTTTGGGGCGATGTATTATCAACATCGATGTTTTAATTTTGAACATCAAAGTCTCGAAACATCGATGTTTTGCTGTTGATGTAGCATCACTAGTTGCTAAACCAGTTTTAAGAATTGGGGGAAAAGTTTGAATGCACTGAATTTTAAAAACATCGATGGTTTTGGGGCGATGTATTATCAACATCGATGTTTTAATTTTGAACATCGATGTTTCAAAACATCGATGTTTTGCTGTCGATGTCGCATCCCTACTACCTAAACCTCATAGAACATTTGTGGGAAGCGTTAGAGCGACGCTTACGGACCAGGGAACCACGTCCGAAATCTACAGTTAAGCTGACGACATTCTTGCAGCAAGAATGGACACAAATACCCATAGCTGTGTATCAAAACCTTGTTGAAAGTATGCCCAGAAGGGTTGCTAGAGTAATTGCAGCACGTGGGGGACCATCCCCGATTAAAGCATGTATTCTTTCCCTTATATCATCACATCTTGCTATCCGGTCCATTATTGTAGGGTAATGTACCTATGTAAATAAACATATATTCAAATACCCATTAAGGAGGGTCACACTTTGTTAACCTATACACGAATGGATAAGACAAGAATCAGAACACACGCGAAGTGTCACAGCCTTCTATGTATAGGTCAAAACAGAGAGAAAATAGAGAGAGAGAGCGAGAAAATAGAGAGAGAGAGCGAGAGAGAGAGAGAGAGAGCGAGAGAGAGAGGGAGAGAGAGCGAGAAAATAGAGAGAGAGCGAGATAGAAAGAGGGAGGGAGAGAGAGAGGGAGGGAGAGAGAGCGAGAGAGAGGGAGGGAGGGAGAGAGAGAGTGTGTGAGAGAGAGAGTAACGCTTCTTCATGGGTACTTGACTATATTCTTCTTTCATATCCTAGTGTAAAAAAATGTACACTAAGTCAATGAGTCTGTGCAAAAAAAAAGTTTTGGGGCACTGGCACATGAACTCAAATGGCCAGATCGGAGCCTGGCAAAAGTTGGAAAAATCCTTTTGTACAAGTCCATAGGAAAACGGATGTATCACGGTCCTTTCGCTTTCATAGTCCATTATTTGGAACTGTAAATATACTTATGTACATGAACATACATTCAAGTACCCACGAAGAAGTGTCACACTCTGTTAACCTATACATGGATGGTTAAGAAAATAATCAGAACACACGGGAAGTGTTGCAGCTATCTTTTTACAGGTTAACAGAGAGAGTGAGAAAAAGAGAGAGAGAGTGTAACGTTTCTTCATGGGTACTTGAATATATTCTTCTTTCTTTTCCTAGTGCAAATAAAATTTACAGTAAGTCAATGAATCTGTGCAAAAAAAAGTTTTTGGGCAATGGCAGATAGACACAAATGCCCATATCGGATGGCCATTGGTGTAATGTCCATTGGCAAGCATATAGATAGTCCTTTTACACAAGTCCATGGGAGAACGGACGCATGAGAGTTCTTTCGCTTCATAGTCCAAGATTTGGAACTGTAAATATATTTATGTAAATAAACATATAAACTTTATCAGTCTTATCCCATGGCTTCGTCGTGGCGAAAGGATAAAACGGGTAACATATGCGAGGTACGTCGGGAGTCCATACTTCTCGTAGGGCCACCCAAATCGTGAATGCTGTGATGCTTTGCCCGACTAACATGGGTAGGTGAATGCACTGCAAGTATCGGTCACCCAAGACGGACTACTGCAGATATGGATACCAGATCTTAGGATCAATAGCAGACGGCCCTCGATCCATGCCATGGACTTACGCAAAATGACCTTCTCTATGCTTGTCAGGCTCCCATTTGGCCATTTGTGCTCATCTTCCATTGACCCCAACCTTTTTTCTGAAAAGACTCATTGACGTAGTGTAATGTTTTTTACACTGGGATAAGAAAGAAGAAATGTATAGTCAAGTATACCCACGAAGAAGCGTCACTCCCTCTCTGTTAACCTATACATAGATAGTTGTAACACTCCCCATGTGTGTGTTCTAGTTCTTTTCTTAACCATCCATCCATAGGTTAACAGAGAGTGACGCTTCTTCGTTGGTATTTGACTATGTTCATTTACATAAATACACTGGTTTCTAGAAATTGAGGAAAAATCACAAAAATAGCGATTGCTAAAAAAGTTGCTTTTAGAATTTAATGAAACTGAGCCACAGTATACAACACATAGTAAGGTATAGAATAACATGAAAAATAAAATACCAGGCGATTATGTTGTTTTAAAAATTAGCCCATTTGTTAAATTAACAAAGTGAATGTGTCAGTTTGGTATAGGAAAAGTACCTTAAATATGGAGTATGATCACCCCTAGTAGCAATACAGCACATACAGCGATGTGTGATACTGTCAATTATGCGATCGATGGGGAGGCCGATCCCAAACTTACTCGATGGGACTCAAGTTCGGTGATCCAGCTTGCCAGTCCATGCGCTGAATTGTATGGTGCTGAAGATTATCTTCCACGATGCGAGCCCTGTGCGGTCTAGCGTTGTTGTCTTGTTACAGGAAATCATTACCTATTGCTCCAGCATAAGGGCGCTCATAAGCATCGAGGATGTCATCTCTATAGACGTGAGCATTCACGGTTTCACGTGGAAAGACATGGAGGTTTGTGCGTCCACCCAAAGAGATACCACTTCAAATAAAGACACTGCCTCCTCCGTATGAATCTGTTTCACGAATGTTTGATGGATGATAACGTGTTCCTTGTTCTCTCCAAATCAAAAAACGCCTACTAACACTTTGAAGGCTAAACCGGGGCTCATACGTGAAGAGAAAACGCCTCCATTGATCAGCCGTCCAGTGGACATGTTGACGTGCCAACCTCAAGCGTTCCCTCCTGTGACATGAGATAAGCGGCACACAAATGGATGATCGCCTCGTGTAAAGACCACCTTCGTGAAGCCTTCTACAAGCGGTAGACGTTGACACTAACCTTCCGGTGGCTCCAGCAAGAGAGGGTCTAAGATGAGATGGGGTTGTGGTTCTATTCTTTCGTGCACATAACCGCAAATATCAGTCATCGACGCTTGTCCGCCCTTGGCTGAACCTTCTGGATGCCGAACCAGTGGTTTGAAATGGTTGCCAAAATCTATGAACCACAGAAGGACTCACATTTAGCTATCTAGCCACCTCTGTCTGAGTTTGACCTGCCACCATTCACTCAATGACTCTAAGTTCTACTGGAAAATGATACCTCGAGGTCATTGGAACGAATGGGCTATCCCAGATAACATCTCACTATTACAGCGATATCTGCAGCCTTTCTCTTTAGAGTGCATTTTTTTTGCTCCTCGCAGATGAAGCAATCCGATTACATCGCCACATCTTTTATTTAACAACATATGCAGATTTCATACGGATAGGTTTCTTTTTGAATGAATTGTCGCTCTTTTTGTGATCTTTCCTTAATTTTTGGAAACCAGTGTACATTTACATTTCCAAATCTATGCCACCGAAAGGACAATCTAGCCTAGTTCTCTTTTCCACCCATTCCTTACCACCCATTACACCGTTCTCCTTACCCGGATGATTGTCCATGGACAACTCCTCGGCGAACCAATGGTTCCTTCCGGCCAATATTCCTCAGTGTGTTACATTACTAAATCTATGCCAGCGAAAGGACAATCTAGCCGAGTTCTCTTTTCCACCCATACCGTTCTCCTTACCCGGATGATTGTCCAAGGACAACTACTCGGCGAACCAATGGTTCCTTCCGGCCAATATTCCTCAGTGTGTTACATTACTAAATCTATGCCAGCGAAAGGACAATCTGGCCGAGTTCTCTTTTCCACCCATTCCTTACCACCCATTACACCGTTCTCCTTACCCGGATGATTGTCCATGGACAACTCCTCGGCGAACCAATGGTTCCTTCCGGCCAATATTCCTCAGTGTGTTACATTACTAAATCTATGCCAGCGAAAGGACAATCTAGCCGAGTTCTCTTTTCCACCCATACCGTTCTCCTTACCCGGATGATTGTCCAAGGACAACTACTCGGCGAACCAATGGTTCCTTCCGGCCAATATTCCTCAGTGTGTTACATTACTAAATCTATGCCAGCGAAAGGACAATCTGGCCGAGTTCTCTTTTCCACCCATTCCTTACCACCCATTACACCGTTCTCCTTACCCGGATGATTGTCCAAGGACAACTACTCGGCGAACCAATGGTTCCTTCCGGCCAATATTCCTCAGTGTGTTACATTACTAAATCTATGCCAGCGAAAGGACAATCTAGCCGAGTTCTCTTTTCCACCCATACCGTTCTCCTTACCCGGATGATTGTACAAGGACACAACTCCTCGGCGATCCAATGGTTCCTCCCGGCCAATATTCCTCAGTGTGTTACATTACTAAATCTCTGCCAGCGAAAGGACAATCTAGCCGAGTTCTCTTTTCCACCCATACCGTTCTCCTTACCCGGATGATTGTCCAAGGACAACTCCTCGGCGATCCAATGGTTCCTTTCGGCCAACATTCCTCAGCGTGTTGGCCGGAGAAATCCACAATGTAGCCTCATTCTGAGAGCGTGTGGATTTGTATTTAATATTTTTCGTCTCTTATACAGATTCAACTACACATACCAATATATTTAGGGGCCGGCTGTATCCCAGTTGGAAAAGCAACGGATTAGTAATAGACAGGAAACGAGTCCAGCCAAAGACCGTAGTGTACAAAGGGGATGGTGCACGTTAAATATGTGGTGACCTCCAATGTCCTCATGTTGGCGGGGTGTGGAAGTTTGGAGAGTGGGCGCAGTTCTGGTGTTGCTCTCCATCTGGTTCAAAATTATGATGAGTTGTCCTTCGACCTTTCCCTTCTAGATGGATCTCGGACCGAATGGATCACGCCAATAGCTCGTTGTGTTCCTCCAGTGTGACGTTAATTAACTAAATTCCTATCTGCCGCTTTAAAGAAGTGCTCTTGAAATATTCTGCTAAACGGTGACACTCATTGTAAAACTCAAGATGGCGCTCGGAACAATAGGCTTATTGCCGTTTCGATGGATGGTTTTTGCAAATAATTATTGACATAGCGCATCTTTTGTATCAACTGAGATGCTTATTGGATTAATTATTTTCCTTCCTCATTGAATGTGACGTCAGGTGAAAATTTTACCCTCACACCGGGTTATTGGTGTTGGTTCGGGATGCATAATGAAGAGAAATTTAAGAGGACAACAAATGAGATGTCAACTCACTCTTCAAACCTCCACACCACGTAAACGAGAGGAAATTAAAGACCAGGGCATATTGAATGTGCACCAGCCACAAGTGCACGACGGTTCTTTGACTGTCTCAAGTTTCTAACACGCAACTCACCGGTTACTTCTCGTAATCCGCTACACTTCCAACAGGGCTACACGTAGAATACAGGATTTTGAATGTTCTGCTTGACCAGTTAGAAAAAGAGCCGTGCAATATTACCACAAAATTAAGGTAGTACTAAATTTGTATGAAACTAGGTCACCAGATCTCAATCCGATTGAGCATGCTTGGGATGCTCTCGGATGAGCCCCTGATTTGATGAATCCTCGGTTCTCAAAGTGACACGATTTCTCCTAGGAATTGTTGCCGTTGCTCCAGAAATCTGCCGACAGAAAGTCACCAAGTTCTGGAATGGAAGTATCTAGGGCCGCTGTCCTCAACATCTCATCTGAATTAGGATCCATCACAAATTCTGTATCAGGTCCGCACAAAATGCCCGAGGCCATTGGATACAGGATGAGCAAGGTCAGTTCCTATTCATTCGGATACTTTTTTTTAATGTTGAAATCTGCTTGAATCGTATTCTTTTCTCGATGCTTGTTGGGCCGCTGTAGCACAGTTAGAAGAGCAGCCTGGGTCCAGGCGAAGATCTCGTGTACAGGGGGGGGGGGCTGGTACACGTTGAATATGCAGTGACTTTAAATGTCCTCACGTCGATGTGGTGTAGATTTTTGGACCGTGGGTGATAGCTCAGGTGTTGTTCACGTCATCTGAACTAGGTTCAAAATTATGAGGCGTTGTTCTTGGATCTTTCCTTTGGAGTTTGATCCCAGACCCTCGCCAATATCACGTTGTTTTGGTCTTGCGACGTTAACTAAAACCACCTACCAACCAACAAAAATAATAGAAACAGTACTGAGGGGGGGGGACATGATAGAAAAGTCGAGGTTCACAAAAAAGCATTACAAATATTATGTCTTACTGGAGCTGGAAGTTGAGTACTGGAAGAAACACTCAGAAGATAAATATATAGCGTCGTGTAGACAAAAGATGTCTATACATAACAGGACCGAGAGCGCAGGCGCACTGAGCGCGGGGAGGTGGTCCGTAAACTGTCAAAATTCTACGGTGCTGGGCGAGTTTTGGGCTAGTGTCTCTTTGGATTGCGTGTAGTGAGGGCTGCTTAAAAGATATCATTCAAAAGCTACTGAATTTTGCTACAGTTAAAGACCTTTAATCAATCATCAATAAAATTATTGTTCAATATTAATATCAAATTATAATTAATCGTTCAAACTCTAAATAAAAGTATGGAATATTTACGCTAAACAATCGTTGATACTTCAATGCCTGCTTCATTCATTTGAGAAACCCAACACCAAGCCAGAGTATTCACGTACAAACTACGAATTGGTGCCCACAACACAACCTACCAATTATGAAACGTATCACACATGGGGTTGATTTTAGGTGAATGGATAATTATTCATTTGTAGTTATTAAGATTACTGATGCATTATATAATTTTGTATGATTGTGATTGTTAGGGAATTTGGGGTTGCATGTAAAAAAGTTGTTTACCTTATTTGCTCAAATTTTCCACACTGGAGTGGTGTTCCAGTTCAGATGTGACCTTGTCATCTGACTGGTTCCAAACTACGTAGTATCGACCTCGGATCTTTCCCTTCGAGTTTGATTCCGGACCGTCGTTAAGAACCCGTTGTATTTATTCTGTGCGACGTTACTATTTAAAATATAACTATCCCCTTGGCATTAACACACGGTTCAAATTTCGTCTTAACTAACACTAAGAATTGAAAATGTATTTTAAACATAACTTGTTTATTCCACATTTTCCACAGGCGGCACTCAACATAGCAATGCGAGTCATTGCGGCCCAGGTGAAAGACAAGGGAATCCTAGTTGTCCTGATGTGTCCTGGTTGGGTGAAAACTGATATGGGCACTCAGATTGCTGAACTTGAAGTTAAAGACAGCATTTCGGCCATGATGAAGACATTATCTCAACTGAACGAAGAACATCATGGCACTTATATGAATAGGCACGGGGAAGCCATTCCCTATTGAGTCAATATCGGTGTGCAAATTAAAGATATCTGTATATGATTTGTGTAAATATCATAAAATCGGAAAGTTATTAAATAAATTTCGAAATTTCTGTTTTTGATTTTAGCCCATGCCGTAAAAAACATGAATATTTATATTCTTTTTCAGCTTAAAAAGTTTTCATTGTGTTTATGTATTGAGCTATATATTGGTGTGAAATTTTTTTTAAATTAATAATTTAGAATTTAGATTTTTTTTGTTCTGATTACCCATTTAACTAATAAGAAAAATCGCAACACAAAATTTTTCCAAAAGTTTTTAAAATGTTTTAAATTAAAATTTTTTGAATAAAAGAGGGGTTATTTAAATTGTTAAAATTCAGAATATTCTTGATCAATTTTCAAAATTCTTGCAGTAAACTATTCACAAATTTATAAACTTTAATTTTTATTCAGCAATTTAAAAAATATTAATTTAATAAAAAATATTTGAATGAAAATTTTTGAAAATGTTAAGTTATTTTTTTTTAAAAGTCATATTTTTTAAAAGTAAATATTTGTTTCAAATTTGATGAATCAAACTTAAAGTATAATGTTTGAAAAAGATATATTCCAAATTTCAACCCTTTAACTTTATCGGTTTTCGACTTATAGCAATTTGAATACAGAAAAATCTTGAAAAAAAGTATCATGGAGAAAAACGCATTTAAAGTTTTATAGATAGACTAGCCACTGCGTGGCTAGCACGGAGTTGCCCGTGCTGTACTTTGTGGGGTTAGGTGTGTCCATTGGGAACGTTTGTAAACCACCGGTGTTTGCTACGCATTCCCATTTGGTTTGCTTCGCAAACCAACACCGCGGACAACGCCGTGATGGCCTCGTTATTGTGAAATTGGAATTGAATTGGTGTGATTGAGTGAATAGGTGTGACGTCACAATTTCTTGGAGGGTGGGGTGCCAGCTGAGGTGTTATGTTATCCGTGGTTGTCCACATATGACCGTGGTTGTCCACGTATATTTCCCTTATTGGATTTAACTACGACCCTAGTAAAAAGGTAGTTGTAGTGCTTGAGAATGGTAATTAAAAATTACCCAATTTTCTCGGATACTTTCCTTAGGCGATTGATCCCGGACCGTAGTCAAGAGCCCGTTGAGTTGCTATTGTACGACGTTAATTAAAAATTGCCTTGGATCTTTTCCTTAGGGATTGATACCGGACCGTTGTAAATAGCACGTTGAGTTGCTACAGTACGACGATAATTAAAAATTACCTCGGATCTCTCCTTTAGGGAATTGATACCAGACCCTCCTTAATACCCAACTGTGTTGCTTTTGCGTAATGTTAATTAAAAATTACAAATTTCTTCAAATTTAAAATTCGTTGAAATTTTTAATAAAAACTTGTACAATTTGTGTTGATTGTTGTATTATTTTTAAAATCGATCTTATACACATGCATATTTTACTACAATGCCAAAAATTGTATTTTCTAAGAATTAAAGAGATTTAAGTTTTTGAAAAAGGCAGTTGAGAAAATTGAATGGTGAAAGGAGTGAGAAACATACTTTTTTTACTCAAAACAGAAAAAATGAGTCTCTTATTTTTTAAATTTTACAACTGAAATGTGTATGTTTTTTTTACGCAACAATAAAATGTGTTGGTTTAGGCAACACAGTATATTTTAACCCCAAATTACTTAAATAATAGGGAGATAGAAAAATTAGAAATATTTTTGTAAGTTGAGGTAATTTTGAATAAAATAGATTAATAGACCAAAATAAAAGGTAATTTATTTTTATTTTGTTGAGTACAAAGTGAATTATTTTATTGCTTATCTGAATTTTTAAAATTAGCAACGTTTGTAGATCTGAAATGTAACTTTAGAAACAATTAAATTAAATGAAATAAGTCTGTGCCATGTGCGAAAGAAAAACAAATTTTAAAAATTTGCATTGTTTACTTGATTATTTTTCCTCGAGAGAGTATACATGTACACTTATTAAAATAATCATATGTGGCAAGAAATTTAAGTGATATATCTTTATAAAAAGTAAAAAGGTATTAAATTATCTCGAACACTTGACCGTGGGAGAAACACGGTTTAATGAGACTGAGTCGTATGACTTTAAGTGATTGTGCCTTGTTGATGCTCACAGTGAAACTTAAACGAACTGGGAACTGAAGTTTTTTAAATTGGAATGGGGATATCAGAAGTGATGATTGGTATTCTAAGAATGAATACGTTTTAACTTGCAGCTTGTCTAGTCACGATGGTGGCTTCAATAATATTTCCCATGAGTTTCTTGACAGAGTGTTGTGCCATTGCACAGTGAAGGTAGATTCATATTTGTGAGAAGCATAATCGGAACTGTCCAATATGTGCGAGAGTAGTCCAGATGGTTCCAATGTGTTAAAAAACTGTGTCGTGTGTTTTAAGACCTCATTTGTGTCACGCGTAATGTGTATAGATCTGTAAATTTAAAAACTACGGGGCAATTATCGCAAGAGTTACTTTTTGATGATATTGACATCTTTATTTAATTGGGAAAGATTTGCCCTTTGGCACAGCCATGCATGATGAGTGCTTTGCTACAACAGCAATATATCAATGAATCACAGGGGTTGTAACCTTTTGGCAGGGAGGCACAGGTGTTTGCACAACTGTTTGGCTTGTTTGCATAATCATGAAATGACGGAATGAACGCCAAAGAATAGAGCAACATGAGTGATTGATTGCCCAACTTGAAGGCATCCCACAGAACGGCAGCGCTCACTATTTGCTATTTGTGTTGTGGAAGTGACAGAAACACGTCCGTCTTGAAAACTAATCCTACAAAAGTTGCAAACACTTTTTATAGCATTTACATGCAACTCCTCTAACCCTTGACAATGCTGGCTTTTTATGCGACTGCCTTTTTTATATTTGTCGACACGAAACTGTGATTGGATGTTACATAACACATTTGCATAGTTCCATCTAACTCTACAGCAAATTGCAGCCTCTCAAATTTAGATTAGCTTACACAAAATTAACACTTTCCATAGTGTCCTTAATTTTTGGCAGCTAGTCTAGACAATTATAAAATGACACATGTCCTGACAAATCTATAGTACTTCCAATAATGAAATTTGGCACATAGGTAGTGTGAATATTTTAAAATTTTATAGTCCACCACGAATTTTAAAATTTAATCCAGAACATTTTAAAAGTAATGTAATGAGATATTTAATTATTATTGTGTTCCTCCGAATAGCAAGTCTTCAATTGGTATTGACTAAATACGTATTTACTGTGCGTATGTAGCTGCCCGATTACGGATATCCCTTATAAAAATGTATTGCTTTTTTAAAAGCATATTAACTATTAGTTTGGATTATCATAATGTATAACATAAGTACATATATTTTTGTATTTCCTCCACTTTTTGGAACTGGATCACAGTTGTGCAATACGTTGTTTGTTATTGTTTCTGTTTTAGAGTACGATAGTTTGGATTATCATTTTTAAAGCATATTAACTTTTCGTTATATTATTTGGATATCTTTTTCAAAAGCAGAGACCTGTTTCATCAATTTATTGTCGCTATGTATTCCGAGATTGAATTGGAGAAGGTGTGGTAAATACCACTGAATCAGATTACTCAGAGTGGAACAGTATGCACATTTGAGAGATGTGTTGATAAACTTTGGAAATGCTGCGATAAAATAACTGAAGTACACTGAAATCACTAAATTTCCAAAAAGATATAAAAACCAATAGTAAAAGTTTATGCTTTTGTAAATTTAAACGTTGCATAAATTATTAAAATAAAGTATTGCTATGCTTTCCAAAAGACACCCAAACACAGGAAAAAAATAGCATTAAAGATCAACAAAATAACAGCCCCCATTTCGCAATAACAATTTTTTTTAAATTTACAGCCCCCAATATGCAAAAAAGGCAGTGATATAAGAAGCCAGCATTGGCAAAATGATGTTTAAATCCAAGACTACCTTTTTGGAACTGGGTCACAGTTGTGCAATACGTTGTTTCGTATCATAGCGCATAAAAATAGCCTCGCGATAGGATTTTTAGTTGCGACGTGGGCTTTGTATAAAGTCAGTGTTGGTCTAACTACACTAAAGCGACAACTCAGTAAGATGATGACAATGTTGTGCAAACATTCCTCATAATTTCGTGACACAAAAATGTAGCAGTGCCGCAGCATAAAGAGAAAAGCTAAAACTAAACAGAAACATAAAAACAGCATTTTTTTTTGGCCATACAACGAAACATTGTGGGCTGAAAAAAAAGGCAGTTATAGCGAAATGCCATAGTTTTGTTGTTCTTTTATGCAATTTTTTTCTTTGTTTCTGTGTTTGGGTGACTTTTGGAAAACATAGCAATACTTAGTTTTGATAATATATGCAACATAAATTAACAAAAGCATAAACTTTTGGTTTGGATATTGTTGAATGAGAGGACTCTGAGAGTGGAACATTATGCACATTTGAGAGATGCTTTGATCAACGATGAAAATGTTGCTATACGTAAACTAAAGTACACAGAAATCGCTAAACTTCCAAAAATATACACAGAAACAAACAAAAAATAACATAAAAGATCAACAAAATAACATCATTTCGTAATAACAGTAATTTTTTAATTTACAGCCTCAATATGCAAAAAAGGCAGTCGTATAAGAAGCCACAAAATGAAGTTCTGTGCTTAACTTTGGATAGTGAGTGTATTATAAGACGAATATCAAAAAGTTACTTATGTTTAAGTACACTTTTTAGTATGAACTGCCTGCAGTTCGTATCATAGCGCATAAAAGTAGCCTCGCGATAGGATTTTTAGCTGAGACGTGGGCTTTGTATATAGTCAGTGATGGTCTAACTACAATAAAGCGACAACGCAGTAAATTGATGACAATGTTGTGTGAACATTCCTCATATTTTCGTGACACAAAATGTAGCAGTGCCGCAGCATAAAGAGAAAAGCTAAAACTAAACAGAAACATAAAACAGCATTTTTTTTGGCCATACAACGAAACATTGTGGGCTGTAAATTAAAAATAAGTCTGTTATAGCGAAATGCTATAGTTTTGTTGTTCTTTTAAACAATTTTTTTCTTTGTTTCTGTGTTGGGTGACTTTTGGAAAACATAGCAATATTTAATTTTGATAATATATGCAACATAAATTTACAAAAGCATCAAGTTTTGGTTTGGATATTGTTGAATGGGAGGACTCTGAGAGTGGAACATTATGTACATTTGAGAGATGCTTTGATGAACGATGGAAATGTTGCTATACGTAAACTCAAGTACACAGAAATCGCTAAACTTGCAAAAAGTTGCACAGAAATCGCTAAACTTGCAAAAAGATGCACAGAAACAAACAAAAAATAGCATAAAAGATCAACAAATTAACATAATTTGGTAATAACAGTAATTTTTTTAATTTACAGCCCCAATATGCAAAAAAGACAGTCGTATAAGAAGCCAGCATTGTAAAGGGTTGGAGCATTGGTGTCATTAACAAAATAATGTTTAAATCCAACATTGCATTTTTAGCATATTTCTCAAAACGAAACCCTGATAGGCCGTTACCTAACGCATTTTAATACTTCCTTCCTTCTGTGCAGCACATAGCAGCCTCTCAAATTCAGATTGACTTCTAGAAATTAACATTTTACTCTCTGTGATTAACTATGGGTAGTGAGTGTATTATAAGACAAATATGAAAAAGTTAGTTATGTTTAAGTACACCTATTAGTATGAACTGACTTCAGTTCGTATCGTAGCGCGTAAAAGTAGCCTCGCGATAGGATTTAGAGTTGTGACGTGGGCTTTGTATAAAGTCGGTGTTGGTCTAACTACACTAAAGCGACAACGCAGTAAAATGATGACAATGTTATGCAAACATGACTGATATTTTCGTGAGGCAAAATATAGCAGTGTAATCTAAAGGGAGAAGCTGATACTAAACAAAAGCATAAAAACAGCATTTGTTTTAGTCGTATAACAAAACATTGTGGGTCGTACGTGAAAAGAGGCCGTTATAGCGAAATGCCATAATTTTGTTATTATTTAATGCAATTTTTTGTTTGTTTCTGTGTTTGAGTGTCTTTTGGAAAGAATAGCAATATTTAATTTTGATAATTTATGCAATATAAAAATTTACAAAAGCATCACCTGTTACTTTTGGTTTTGATATCGTTTTGGAAGTTTAGTGATTTCTGTGTACTTCAGTTTTCGTACAGCAACATTTCCATCGTTCATCAACGCATCTGAATCAGATGCGTCAAATGTGCATACTGTTCCACTCTTGAGTCATCTGATTTAATCGTATGTACAACAACAAAAATGATAAAACTTAACTATACGAAAACCAAAGTACTATACAGAAACAAACAAAAGATTGCAAAAATGAAACAAACAACGAATTGCACAAAAGATAAAATTAAATATCGCTAAACTTTGAAAAAAATATCCAAACTAAAAGTTAGTATGCTTTAAAAATCAAAATCCAAACTATCGTAGTCTAAAAAAGAAACAATAACAAACGTATTGCACAACCGTTATCCAGTTTCAAAAATAAAGTAAGCACAATAAAAAGATATTTATATAAAAGATTAAACGTCAACGCTAACTAAAAGTTAACATGCTTTTAAAAAGGCAATACATTTTTGAAAGGATATCCAGTAATCGGGCGGCTACACGGCAACGGATACACACTCGCAGTAAATACGGATTCATTCAATACCGATTCATGACTGTTGCCATTCAGAAGAAAGATAATAATAATAGAGCATCGCATTAAATTAATTTAAAAAATTTCAAGATTAAATTTTAATATACGGGCTGGTCTATAAAATTGCAAAAAATTCGTACTACAAGTGTGCCAAATTTCATTAGTGTGAATGTCATAAATTCGTCAGGGCACCCCGTACACGAACATACACACGCACACAAAAACTTTACTTTATAATAGTAGAGATGTTGTTGCCATGACAACAAACGTCAAGAGTGTTAGATTTTCAAAACAACGCACCACAAAAATTATTACATCTCTAGTTCTAATTAAGATAGAAACATGACTTAGACATCATTTTAAGCAGAAAAACACAGAGAAATTCTTAAAATAATAATTAAAAAACAATTTCGAAAATGTGACGATTTTTGTGTCCCGGACACCCTTAAGTGCAATAAATAACTTCAAAAGGAAACTGCTGAGTCCAACTCCATTTGTATTGCTGTGGTGCCCCAAAACACCACAGCGAAAAGAAACCTGCTAATAGCGCAATGGTGACAGCTAAATTAAAGCGTTTTTTTACAACTGAAAATTGAAATCTTTCATCAAAACATCAAGAATACTTCCAAAGGCTTTTGTAAACGCAAGGTAAACAAAGAAAATAATTAAAAAAAAAAAAAAAAAAAAAAAAAAAGAAAGTAAGTGATAGAGCTCAACTTGCGTCGTACAAAATTGCTGAGTTAGTAGCATTAAAATTAAATACACAAGATAGCAGAATCTCTCCTTTTACCAGCCTACAATGAAATAGTGACAATTATGTTTGGGAAGGAATCAAAGAAGGAAATTTTCAAAGATTCTGGTATCTGATCATACGATTCAGAGAAGAATTAATGACATGTCTTGGAACATTAAAAGAAAAATTGCAGGGGAACTTGATAAGATACCCTTTGCATTACAAGTAGACTAATCAACTGATATAAGTGACACGGCGCAGCTATTAGGCTATGTAAGATTTATTTTTGAACAGAAGATAATAAATACATTTTTATACCTTTTGGAGCGTACAAATGGCCAGTACTTATTTGACGCGATAACGTCGTATTTGGATACGTTAAAATTATGATGGGATTGGTGTGTCGTTATTTGTACGGACCGAGCAGCATCTATGATGGGATCAGTAAAGGGAATGTGACTTAAGTGAAAACAATATATCCAAATACACTCTATAACAAAAAAAATCGACGCACCAAGAAGGAGTTGTCCTATGGAGACAAAAATAAGTGGATAGGAAAATTATGTACAGAATAGAAAATGATTAAAATTTCAGAACAATTGAATGATTTATTTCAGAGTTACAGTAATGAGCTCAATAAGGTGTTGACCCGCCTCTAGCATGGATGCAAGCTGCCACACGGCGTGGCATAGACCGATAAAACTCCCGGATGGTCTCCTTCTTCTATTCTATCTCCTATTTCTTGCCAAATTAGCTCCAAATGTTGAATTTCGTCATCAACATTCCCTACCGGATGCAGTCGCCTTCCCATCATATCCCAGACATGCTCGATGGGAGAGAGATCTGCTGATCTGGCTGGCCAAGGAAGTGTTTGACAAGCTTGAAGACAGTTCATAGCAACACGTGCCGTTTGTGGTCTGGCATTGTCTTGCTGAAAAATAAGCCCAGGGTACTGCGAAAGGAATGGTAGCAAAACAGGTCTCAGAATGTCGTCAACGTACCTCTGTGCAGTAAGTGTACCTCTAATGACGACCAAAGAGGTCCGGCTAGCAAGGGAAATGGCACCCCTGACCATAACTCCTTGTTGAGGGCCCGTGTGGCGTGCAATAGTGAAAGCAGAATCGGCACGCTGCCCTGGGCGTCTCCAGACACGTCTTCGATGATCGTCAGGACACAGTTGGAAGCGGGTTTCGTCGCTAAAGACTATACGTCCCCAGTCAGCATCATTCCATCCGGATCGAGCCAAGCACCACTGTAATCTGGCTCGACAGTGTGCAGGCTTGAGTGGCAGGTGGCGTAACGGTCGGTACGAGCGTAGATTTCGCTCTCTCAGCCGTCTGTGAATGGTCATGGTGGACACTCGTGTGTGGGTCGCACGACTGATGGTTGATAGCGATGAATCAGGCGCTGTGACAGCTGATCTGACAATCACTCTGTCCTCGCGATCTGTCGTGGCCCTACGTCGACCGCTACCACCATGACGCTGAAATCTGCCATTGTCCACCCACTCTTGCCAGAATCTTCTAATCACCGCATCGCTTCGACTCACATGACGAGCGATTCTCCGATTTGCCCTACCTTCCTCTTTCAATCCAATGATACGACCTCTTTCAAACTCTGAAAGTTGCTCGTAATTAACTCGAATTCTGTGGCGAGGCATTTTTTCAGTCGTTGAAAGGTATCCTAAACCGCAATGCAGCAGAAATTTTTAACAACAGTTCAAGAACAACTCCTTATATACATCTGCTGGATGCGCAGTTCCAATGCGCTGAAGATCGCACTATTCATTCATTGGACACCAAATTTTAATCATTTGCATATTTGGTCAAAACATTTTTGCATACGAAATTTCAAAGCAATCGGAGGATTCCTTCTTGGTGCGTCGATTTTTTTTGTTGTTATAGAGTGTATAATATTCCATCACTGTTTTTCGCACGGAGAAGTACTTGCTATAAAAAAATGCCTAAGAAACTAAACGAAGTGTTGGATCAAGTAGTTTCTATGTTTAATTTTAATAAAATGAGACCGATGAAATTGGCTACTGTAACTAGTTTTTTTAACCGTTTGATAGCCATATTTATTTACTTTTTGAATCGGGCTACGTTTCGTACATGGATTAATGGATTGCGAATTGGAAATAACTACAGTACCGAATGAAATGGTGTGGTGACATAAATGCTAGCGTAAAGAACAAGATCTTTGGGTTTCACCACTACAACATTTATTATAACATCCTACAGCTTGATATGTATAACATAATTACAGATATTTTGGGACAAGAAGAGTTTGGCAGAGATTAGCAAGCGTGTCCTTGTTCACTCAGTTCTCAAGGGGCTTTAGATTTAAGTGATCGTAATGTCAGTGTAACGTCAGAAGAAGAGGGTTTATTTCAAGTGCACAGAACTTTATGACCGATGTCATGTAAATTGGTGTGCTGTAATAGTACTTCTAGGGTTAGTTATGGACAATTGATCACTTGAAAGGAGTTTTATGATCTCCAATTAAGGAATTATTCAATATGTCTGCTTTATGTCGGCTTGATCAGAGAAGTCGCGTTTAGAGTGTTACACTACAAATACTGTGTTGTTGAAACTGAAGAAACTAGCGCAGCAGAAAACTATGTACAAAAACGGAGTTACTTTCAAGACAGTTTTGAAAATGTCAACTTCGCCAGCCAGAGTTTTTGCCTGTTATAAGCAGTAACATTTTTGAAAAGACGTTTTTCACATTTTTGCTTCCACTACAGATTGCAGTAGTTCCTGTTTTATCGTTGAAGGAACTCCACAAGGCAAATAGAATTACTAGCCGTGACAATTCTTTTCGTGGGGTCAGTTGTGACGCTCACCCACCCCTGTGATTGGTACGTATTCCCAATAGGTTTGCTTCGCAAACGAACTCTACAGGCACGCCGTGATGGCCTCGAAGTGGCTATCATTAACAACAGAAATCCAAATCCGCTAGAATCGGAAAACTTGGCACGGTTCCAAAGGCATTTAGACGAAAAACGCTTGTGACGTCAGCGATCGAAAATCGCAAAATCCTCGCCTTTCTTCAATGACGTCACATTTCGGAGAGGAAAAAAGGTAAAAAAATAATAATAAATTAATTAAAATATGTTCTGGATTAAATTTAAAAATTCGGGGAATACACAAAAATCGCAACAAATTCGGACTACCTGTGAGCCAAATTTCATAAGTGTAAGTGCCATAGATTCGTCAGTACACTGCACAAGGCACACAGACAAATACTTCCTTTTATAATAGTAGAGATTATAACTTAATTGGAATATATACACTGACGAGCCAAAACATTATGACCCCATCCCCATATTTTTCAATGAACTTGTCTGGAGGGTACGTGATTAAGTGAGGATGGTATTTAACTGCTGCTGGAGAAGGTAAGTAATCATTCTTGCACTTACTTTTGCGAGTGATGGTAAAGGCTGCTGATCTAAGCGAATTTGATAGAGGGCAGATCGTAATTACCCGAAGACTCGGAACGAGTACCACCGAAGCTGCACGACTGGTAGGGTGTTCACGATCTATATTTGTTAGTATTCATGCAAAGTGGATAAATGACGGTGAAACCAGCAGTAGACGCAAATGTGTTGGTCGTCCAAGCGTCATCAAAGAAAAAGGACGCCGGAGACCATCACACTTGTTAAAGCAAAATCGGGGCGAGACAGTGGCTCAACAGACAGCCCAATACAATGCAGGTCAAAGCGCAAGTGTTTCGGAACACACAGTTCAGCGGACACTGTTGGATATGGGACTGTGCAGCAGACGTACCACACTTGTGCCTCTGTTGACCAAGCGTCATTGCCAACTACACCTACAGTGGGCCTGGGAACATCGAGACTGGACCATGGATGAGTGGAAGAGAGTTGCCTGGTCAGATGAAACCCGATTTCTCGTTCATCACGTCGATGGTCGTTTCAGGGTACGCCGTCTGCCAGGCGAACAGGTATTCCCCTCTATTACAGCTGGCCATGCACAGGCTGG
This sequence comes from Metellina segmentata, assembly GCA_947359465.1. NCBI lineage: Eukaryota > Metazoa > Arthropoda > Arachnida > Araneae > Tetragnathidae > Metellina > Metellina segmentata. The sequence continues at coordinate 83,952,860 of OX375882.1, read as the reverse complement.
TGGATGCGGTATTATGCTTTGGGGAACGTTCTTATGGGCGACTCTGGGACCCGTAGATGTAGTAAAACAGACCACGAACGCTACGAACTATCTGAACATCATTGCGGATCAGTTGCACCCTTACATGACGTTTGTCTTCCTAACTGGAAATTGAATCTTCCACCAGGACAACGCCCCATGTCACAAGGCACGGATTATGTTGGAGTAGTTCGAGGAGCATACTGATGAATTCCACATAATGTCCAGGCCACCTAACTCGCCGGATATTAATCCGATAGAGCACATTTGGGGTGTCATGGAGCATCAACTCAGAGCTCAAACACCACCATGTACGAATATCTCGACATTGCGTGACCGCTGCTTATACATTTGGTACAACCTGTCTCACTTGTGGCATCTATGCCCATGCGAGTTGTAGCTGTTTTGCATGCCAAAGGAAGCGATCGCGTTATTGAGTATTTGGTCATAATGTTTTGGCTCTTCAGTGTATATTTTAACATTCCACTGTCTGCTTTTATGCAAGTTTATATAACAACTGTACAGGTTGCATACTCTCATGCCTTTTACTATATTTGAATCAACCTTACCGCAGAAATGTGATAGAATTCAAGATGAAAATTAAATAATAATTTTGTGCTTTTGACAGTTGACTTTTGATTCTTGAACTCAGGACAGACGCAAATACGTTTTTCGTGAAAAATAAGTAGAACCTTACATCCTTGAAAAATATAGGATAGTGCCATACAAGAGTCCCGGAGTCAAAACATTAATGAAATCCAGTCTCCTAGAAGATATTTCAGACGAATTTTGCTTTGACTGCTGGAAAACAGCAGATAAATCACATTCCTCCCAATCGTATTAATCATGTTTCCTTTCATGTTGAAAGTCACGCAAACATTCAACCGCTAACAACTTTTAGTGCTGCTCCAAAAAAAACCAGTTACGTGTTTCTCAAAACAGTGAAACACGACAAAAGTAAAAGACATAACTAAAAAGTGTCAAGAAATTAACGATTGCATATTAAAGTCATTAAACACAGAGTTACCACAAGTCAATTTTTGTCACAGTGTTAAAACGAATGCACTTATTTGATGATAATAGAAGACATTTTACACTTTCAGATTATATGTTTTCAATCATCACTTTTTATACTTATTTCTTTATCATAAATCAAGCAATTATTGATAACATGCACGCATATATTAACTATTTGTAAGCAAATTAACTAAATAACTATTTTGAGCTCTTTCTTCAATTACTCCTTGAGCTTTTACTTGAGCAAGGTTAATTCTCCATGTGGTTTTGACGAGATATCTCGTTCATCAATATCTGACCAATCACGAGATATCTCGTTCATCATTATATGACCAAATGCGAGATATCTCGTTCATCAATATATGACCAATCACGAGATATCTCGTTCATCAATATATGATCAATTGCGAGATGTATAGTCCTCAAGAAATTGACGATAGGTTTATCATGACTAGATAGAGATGTGCTCAATTTTCTTCCAATGACGAAATATCTCATTCATCAAGATCGGCCAATGCTTTTGCTTTTGACGATATACCTCGTCAAGATATATACCAGAAGAAATAGAATTAGAAAATGAGAATGAACAAAGGGCTGAAGCTGTGGTTAAATCTGTGTCAACAGAAACCTTTATCCCGAGTTCAACAGCAATTTGCAATTTTCTCCAGTAGTTTTGAGCGTTTTCGAGAATAATTTATTGATAAACGATAAATAAAAAAATGAATTCGAGGCATTAAAAGCGTTGTGGGATACATAAATCGAATTCAATTGTTTATGTCAAGGAAATTAAATTGAAACTGAATTGCTCGGCGAATACATAGAGTTGACAACAAAGTAATGAGTCATTACAAAGATCCATCAATTAACAGTGGAGTGTGTGTGGGTGCTCCAAATATGGCTTAAAACGGAATTATCTTCTTTTCATTTTTAGCAACCCTCTAATGGTATTGACAAAAAATATTTACTTCGATGTAGGTAATTTGATAGATATTGCAAGTGACGTTGACTGTAGATTACAATGCACATGTGAGAGACGAAACATGAAAATACTGGTGAAGGTCAATTCAATAGTGGGTTGTGGTATTAAGATGAGAGGTGATGTTCTGTAAAGAAATCGGTGCAAATTGTTGGTTATCGAATACAGTTCCGAAATGAAACTTTATGAAGAAAATGGTGCAAGTGAATGTGTTTGTTGATTTTAATATGCAGTTAAGTGACGAAACAGACAAGATCAATTGGTTGATGATTAACTTAACATCAAAAAGGTTATAATACTTAAATTTCCGAAACTGAAGAAATTAGTACAGCAGGAAACTATGCGCCTAAACAGAGTTAATTTAAATAAAATTATGAAAATTCAAACTGCGTCAGATCGAGTTGCTGCCAGTGGCAGTAACATCTTTCAAAAGACGTTTTTCCCAGCTTTGTTTCTACTACAGCTAGTAGGAGTTCCTGTTTTATCGTCGAAGGAACTCTACAAGAGAAATAGTGTTCGTCAATTCATTTATAAATGTCCGAAATACTTTTTTATTTTTATAGTCGTGGGAGACGTATGCTTCTATTCATACGCATTATCGACTGGCTTCGATAGGAATAAACTAGTCTTAACCTTTAATGCAATAATTCGGGTCACAATATATTTTCTCCTCAGTCATACGTGTGAAAGAATATTTTCAACATTCGAAGTCCTATCAATAATTCAAGCAAAAATACCGCTCAAGAAGGAGCTTAAAAACGTCAAGTACTACATTTCCCGGTATTGTATTGTACTTTTCATCTTAAATATGATTCGGGCTGTATGCAATTTCTTCGAAGTTGAAGACTCTTTTCTGAACCTCCCACCTTGGATTCAATTGTACCGTCGAGTCACCCGTCTTTTGTTCTTGAGTATATCTTTTATTTTACACCACAGTTTCAGCTTTTTATATTGTTTCCATTGTGACTTCATCACCCTCTGTTCGAGCCGTCTCGTTCAGGCGCTGCAGATGCATAAATTCGAACAAGAATTTCTGCAAATGATTCAACTCTACGATGATATCTCTACTGGAATCCAAAGCTTAGACGAAACATTTTGTCTACCTATCTTTATAATAGTCTTGAGCTGTATGGTATCTTTACTTTGGGTTGGCTACGATTTCGCTTTCAGGTCCACAGCAATAAGTTACAACAGCATGGCGCTTTACATTGTGATAGGCATAACCAATCTTACGGTCATGTTAAAGATTGTTTGGTCAGCTTCGCGCGCCACAGAGACTGTGTCAAGAGCTCAGGAGTATTTGATGGAACTGCCTGGGTTGATACCAGCACGATACATGGAGCTGAAAGCACGCCTTACCAAATATTCCAGGCGAAAGAATAAACTCACACTATGGAAGATGTATGACTTACAGCGATCTCTCATTATTAGCATTATCGGAACTCTACTTACTTATGGGATTCTCTTAGGAACACTTGGGAACGTACAAGGGGGACAGTGATACATTAACACATTTATTGATTGGACGGCATACCTTTTTTAGTGAAATAAAAGATATAAATTATCACTTTCACTACTCCCCGAAAGTTAAGCAAGAAATAATTTTCAGACCAATGTTTCCAAAAAAATGAAGACATGAACACAACACCATGAGATAACACGATTATTTACTGCATTTATATATATATTTTTTCTAATGGCGGGCACATTTGACCGAAGTCATTGGCCACTACAAGGCCGGAAGTGATGGCCACTTGTGAAGGAGCACCCAGTGGAAGGACCATCATTGCTCCTAACAATTACTTCGTAATTTTGCACCATGTTCCGATGACGAAGCAACACCTGAGCTGGTATACGCTTTCAAACATCCATGCCCGAACCCGGATTCGAACCGGGGACCTTCCGATCTAGAGGCTAACACCTTAACCACTATACCGGTTGGTCGGCTCTGTATTTATATGCAATGTAAATATATGCTTCTGAATGGAATAATAACCTTTTGAAAAAGAACTGAAAAGAAATTTTTATTATGGATAATTACACCTCAGCTGAAATTTATGCTTCAAGCTTGCTTTCTAATTCATCAATTGGGTCACTGTAAGCAAGATCTCTGACGCTGTAACAACACCTGTTAAAGTTTCTTTAGGTTTTAGAGAATTCACGGGACCTTTTACCTTTTGATGTAGAACTTCAAAGAAGAGAGGATGATTTCACTTTTATTCTTAAGTGTTAATAAAAGTGCTTGATAGAGGTTGGAGAACCAATGAAGGATCTGGCACATACATTCACTGATTGCATCCATCCATAAAGTACTTACTATCCCGAACTGGATCTACGTGGCTTCGAATGTTTACTTATTAAAATAAAAAAAATCATCTACTTCATCAGGGTGCAGCCTCATAAAACTGGCAAAGAATTTCTGACAATTAACAGATTCAAGAAAAGAAAGTAAGTGTGCCCTGTCAAAACTTTTCAAAATAATCATCTTAGATTTTGTGCTGAAAAAATTTAAAAACTGGGTTTCGAAAACAAATTGATGTAAAATTTATTTAAATCTACCTAAAGCACACCTCAGCTGGAATTCATACTTCAAGCCTCCTCTACACGCCATCCACTAGATTTCATACACTCTAATTAGGACTAAAACCTTATAAGCTCTGACACATGTTAAAGCTCATTTAGGTCTTGTACGATTACCTTTCTTCAAAAGTAGTAACATATGTGTTAGACAGAGCTGAAATCTAATGAAGCATCTGTCAAGTTCTTTAGATGATTATGAAGTTAATCCATAAAGTACTTATTTTTCTTAACTGGTAATATTTAAATATTTACTCGTTATAAGAAAAGTATTGTGGCGCGTTGTTCAAGTGCTAAGTTAAATGATCATGTATAGGCCGTGATTGGATAGTGATTAGTACTGAAACTGGTGGTTTAAGGGACATTTATTAAAGTTTAAGTTCACATATATTACATTAAATCATAAGATGTTGGATATAAACTTTTAAGAGAACACAGAAACATAGAATACACAATAAATAGAAGAACGGTTAATTTGGTCACTTAAAATTCGTGGAACTCACCCATCTCCTTTCGCCTTCCTACGAGTATCAAGCACAGCCATAGTACCAGGGCTCAATACCACCTTAAGAGCAGTTGCTACTTTTTGGGTCCCCCCTTGTCTTCTATCTGCCTTTTACCTGTCCTTTTTATGAACCTTTACTATCATTATTTATCTTAAAGTTCAAACTACTGTAACCCCGTGGTCTTCGAAGATAGTTAAGTTAAATAATTACTTTTACTACATTTCCTTAGAGCACCCTTGTAGGACTTTACATTTTAAGCCTTCTGGAAAGAGATTTCTGGAGATAGATTAGAGTTTAGATGTTGGAATTATTTACAGATTAAGTTTGTTCTAGTATTTAGATTATATTCATGTTCGGAAGTACAAAGCTTAGGATTTATCGTAACTATTATAAATTTTAGAATTTAATTAGGTTTTTAAATTACTGTGACGATAGCAGCGTCACAGTATCAACTACTGCTGTTTCCTCTAGTGAAATTCAAGAAGGGTTTTCCAGAGACGACGCCTTTTACGTCGAATCAAAGAAAAGCACCACAGAATTTTGAACCACGATCAGATGACGAGGTCATCACCTGATCTGGCAACCTACTCCCCAAACTTCCACACCACGCCAACGTGAGCACATTGGAGACCACACAGACATAACGAGGGCCAGACTTCGTTTTCCTGACGTTCTTTGCTTGGACCGAGCTTCAAACTGTTTTAAAGGGTGAAATGGTCAGTTCAATTCAATTAGTTCATTTACTCTGCTATAAATATGAAAATTTTACTGGGATCAATCGACTAAATATCGTATTTAAAACCTTCTGTAAATCCATATATCTTTATTTGGTAACGAAAACTACCAAACAATTTTTTAAAATATAAATTCATGTCGACTACAAGTAATGAGTACAATTTGCTTTGATTTTTTCGAAACAGAAATTGATTTATGGATGAATTTCGTGTGCTACATTTGATTTGAAAATTGGAAAGTAAATTAGTGTTTTAGCTATTCCTTTTACCGCACTTGTTTCTGTTTTTGTTAGAATCGTATCGATCATGATTTCTTTCACGTTGAACATCACACAAACACTCAACGGCCACCAACGTTTTAGTGCTGTTCCAAAAAACAGTAACGTAAAACAGTAACAGTAAACAGTAACGTAAAACAGTTTTGGAGCAAAATTTTCATTTATCCAAACCGTGAAGTACGACAAACGTCAAAAAGGTATCTAGAACAGTGTCAATAGATTAGCCCTGAATCGTTTCGTAACCAGAAACCAATCTACGATCATTGTTATCATGTAAAAAAGAATGCACACTAGAGTGGAGTGAAAAACACGAATTTCGGAAATTGAAAATGTCTATGGTGGGAATAGTTGGAGACTACCATGCTTATTAATAATACAAAATATGAGCTAAATCAATAAAAATCTTCAGGTGCTAAATCACTGAAATTTCGAAATTTTGCCAATTTCTTCACAAAAATAATAATAACGCATTTAAAAATGTAATACATCTTATTTAAAGCCATGGGAGGGTGAAAGGAACTTTCCTGCTTGTAAAAAAAAGTGTTACACCTAACATTATCCCGGAAATTTAAAAAATTTCCCTTTTTTTTAGAGCGCACGTCTCCACTCCTCTCAATAGACTCATCATTGAGTTCCTCTACTACTAGGGTACACGGGCGCTTCCCTTTCTTCGCTTGTTTATACGGAGTAAATAACTCGTATTTCACCACATGGAGTGGAGGTGTCTGGGTTTCTTTAAATACCCGCCCACTTTTTTTTGTAAATATCTAGTAGGTGTATCCTCCTGAAAATGCCCTACCGATCTAGTCTATCGAAGAAAACTAAGTTCTTTGTTCAAATTGATTCGCTTTCGTTTGCTGGTGCGTATTTTACTGTGTATTTTTATTTATTTTAGATATTTTTTACATCGAATTTTAATCTTTAATTTCAGTTTTGTTTGTTTTGTTTGTTAAGGATCCACGGTTCTGTGAATAAGTCGAAATGCCTAGGACACTATCTGTAGATGTATGTCCCGTGTTTGGAATGGCTGAAATAATGAAGCCTAACATGCTTCCAACATATGCAGATGTTCTGAAGTATTAACTTTGCATACAAAAAGATTATAAAAGAGATGATTGTATGTGGCTGATGTATGTTCAATTTTAATTAAAGAGCTTAAAAGATTATGGGGAATTAGTTCGATTACAACTGTAACAAACCAACAAATAATATATATGCTGAAAATATACCATAAAGCATAAAGAAATATTAAAAAACTATTAAAAAGTACTGTCAAACTAGATTTCTCGAAAAAGCTTGTGTTCTTCAGGGAATCAGCAGAAAAAAAATCTATTTGATATTAGCATTTGTAAATGTAAGAACTTTCTCAGTTGTACTTTCAAAATTAAAGTACCTATTGCTGAAAGAGCTTCTTTAACAGCTCAAAGGACATTTCAAAAAATGGTCATTGGAAATGTTGACATTAAAACCAGCCAAATGCTTGAAGAAAACATTGTAGCGTAAAGAAAGAGAAGTAGAGAGCCAAAACGTTCAGCTCAAAGATTGTAAAGGAAAATAACCCAAAATACTCTCGCCCTTTATTACGGGAGCTATTTCGAGTTTTAATTTGCTTAAGAATTCTAATGACACTATAAACACAATAATTGATAATAATTCTCCTTCAACTTCACAAACGAGAACTAAACTTCCAAATGTAGCTCAGGCTTGCTTGTGACAGAACTTGTGTTTCCGATAGATCGGTAGCAATTCTAATAAATGCTACTTTGAAGGATATGGGAAAAATTTCGAAGGATGATTCTTCAAGCATAGTTGATCGTAGTAAAATTAGAAGAGAAAGGACAAAGACCCGCAGCTACCTGAAAAGGAAAAATGAGGAAACTACCTCTTTATCAGAATATGGAATATAGTTTGATGAGCGAAAGGATTAAACTTTAGTAATGATTAAAGAAAGAGAAAAGATTGCTAGAAAGACGGTAACAGAAGAACATATCGTTCTAATACTAGAACCAGGATCAAAATAAATGGGACATGTCACTCCTGCAACTGTCTCTTCTCAAATTATTAAAACAAGTATTTAAACTTTTTTGGAGAAAAATATAGATCTTTCTAAGATGCAAATGGTTGTTGTGATGGTACAGTGATAAATACAGGTTTGAAAAATGGAGTCATTTGACAAATCGAGCTCTTTTTAGGACGTCCTGTGCATTGGTTTATTTGTTTATTACATACAAATGAGCTACCCAGCTACCTTTACGTCATTTGTTGCAACATTTAGAATTGAAAACCACTGGACCAAAAGGATACAGCGGAGAAATTGGAAAAATGTTTGAATCTTGTGAAAAATTGCCTTTAACAAACTTTGAAAAGATAGAAGTAACTTTGCCTGATTTTGTCCTAGAGAATCTTAGCACTGATCAACGATACCTTTACGAAATGTGCGCAGGGATATCAAATAAATATATTCCATTAAGCTTGTCACAAAAAGATACAGGAAAATTGAATAATTCCAGATGGTTGACGACGACAAATAGAATTTTAAGGTTATATGTTTCAACAGAAGATCCAACCCATAACTTGAAAATATTAACAGAGTATGTTATTTTAAATAAATCGGGATTTTTGCCTGAGGATTTAAAAATTGTAATAGATGTAACTTTACAAAGAAATGCTTATTATGCCCATCCAGAAAATATTATATTGGCAATGTGAGATGATGATCGAAAACACGTCAGAGAATTGAGCCTTAAAATAATTTAAAATTAAGACAAAAAAATAAAGTTAAAAAGAATATTCGATAGTTTAAAAAAAAATTCCCCAGTTAAACTTCGAAGCAGACGACTACACAAATCTAATTGAATGGCAATCAGATTCCATTACAGATCCACCACTTACAGTATCTCTTTTTGATGATCAACTCAAGTCTATTTTTCAAGACGTTCAAACCAATGGTAATATGTTTAACTTTCCGTGCCATTCACAAGGAGTTGAACGTTGCGTTAAATTAGTAACTGAAGCATATAGCACAGTACGGGGTACAGAAGCACGAGATGGATTTATTTGGTCAAGAATTGCTTCTAGACTTGCTTTACCCAGATTTGAAACCAAAAGCCAATAGCAACCACTTTTAAGCTAAACCACCTGCCAGTAACTTCAATTTAATTTTTTAGGGTAAGCTAGTAACTTAAATTGAAATTTTTAAGGGGGTGGGGTGGAACTCGATACGCAGCCACCTCCTCGTGCTGAGTTCTGGGTTGTTTTCATAATGCAAAAACAGCGAAGAGCTGCAAGGGGAAGCGCCCGAGTAAACGCGTGGTCGCAATGATGAGTATATTGAGAGGAGTGGAGACGCAGGTGATGACGCTCTAAAAAAAGGGGAAATTTTTTATTTTCAGGGATAATGTAAGGCGTAAAACTTTTTTTACACGCAGGAAAGTTAATTTCAACCACCCATGGCTTTAAATAAAATGTATTAAATTTTTTGAATGCGTTATTATAATTTTTGTGCAAAAATAGGCAAAATTTCGAAATTTCAAAGTGATTTTGGCACCTGAAGATATTAATTGATTAAGCTCATATTTTGTATTATTAATAAGCATGGTAGTCCCCAACTATTCCCACCATAGGCGTTTTCAATTTCCGAATTTCGTGTTTTTCGTTTCACCCTAATGCACACTCTTATTTGATGTGAATATTAGATATTTTACACTTTCGCTAGAAATTGTTTTAATCATACTATTGCATACTAATTTAATTGTTATAAATTAAGTAATAATTGATAACATATGCAGTGAAAATGGTTACAACTTAGAATAAAATTAACTTAACCATTTTGCATCGTCAATATATCAATCAGGAGAATTGCGATTAGAGAATGAAATTAAATGAGTGGCTAAAACTGAGTAAATAGAAACCTTTATCCCGGATTCAAAAGCAATTGTATTTTTCTCCAATAATTTAGACCGTTTCCGAGGATAAGTTATTGATAAACGATGGTTCAAAAATTTCATTCGAATCTTTAAAAGCCTTAACGGACACATTAAACGAAGACAATTGTTAATGCAGTGAAAATCTAATTGAAGCCGCATACATATAATTGACCGTAAAGTATTGAGTCATTAGAATGATCGATCAATTAACAGAAAAGTAAAGTGGGTTTTCCTAACTCATCAATTTAAACAGACTTATAATCTATTAATTTTTAGAAATCCTGTAATGGTATTAACAAAGAAATGTTTTATTTTTTTTAATGTGTTATACAGATAAACATATCGAAGTGAATTTGTCGATCATTATACAGATGAGAGGCATATTTCCATGAAGGTACTGGTGCAAGTGAATTTAATTGTGGTTTGTGGTGCTCAGTTTAGAGGCATAACTCTGTATAAAAACTGGTGCAAGTGAATTTGATTATGGATCATAAAGCTCACAGTTAAAATACGAAACTCCATGACTAGACACAAGTGTAAGTTAATTTAATTGTGGGTAAGGTCATTCAGTTGAAGGACGAAATTTTGAAAATCTATTCAGTTGAAAGACGAATCTTGGTGAAAAAATTGAGGCAAGTGAATTTGATTGTGGATTATAATGTGAAGTTGAGAAAAAATTCCATAAAGAAATTGGTTGAACAGTAACTTCATATAAAAACGGTTATAATACACACGCTTCCGAATCTGAAGAAATTGCGAGGTACAGCAGAAAACTATAGACAATAACAGAGATACTTTCAACAAAGTTTTTTAAATGCCAACTGTTCCAATTCGACGTGTTGACTATAGCAGTAACATCTTTCAAAAGATGTTTTTCCCAGCTTTGTTTATACTACAGCTAGTAGGAGTTCCTGTTTTATCGTCGAAGGAGCTCCACGAGAGAAACAACGTACGTCATTTCATTTATGAATGTCCGAAATACTTCTTTATTTTCATAGGCGTGGGGGACGTATCCTTCTATGCATACGCATTAGCGACTGGCTTTGATAAGAAGAAACTACTCTTAACAATAAGTGCAATAATTCGGTTTACAATATGCACTCTCATTAGTCATACATGTGAGAGAATATTTTCAACATTTGAAGTCTTATCTAGAATACTTGGAAAGATATCGTTCATAAATGAGTTTAAAAATATCAAGTGTTCCATTTCACGATATTGCATTGTACTTTTCATCTTAAGTATGATTCGGAGCGTTTGCAATGTATTCGAAATTGAAGAGTCGTATCTGAACCTCCCACTCTGGGTTCAATGGCTTCAAACAATCACCCGTTTCTTGTTCTTGACTCAATCTGTAATTTTAATCTACAGTTTCAGCTTTCTATATAGTTTCCTTTGCGATTTCCTCACCATCTGCTCTAATCATCTCGTAAAGGCACTGCAGATGTATAGAGTTGGAGAAGAATTTCTGGAAATGATTGAACTATACGATAACATCTCTGTCGGTATCCAAAGCTTAGACGAAGGGTTTTGTCTACCCATCTTTATAATAATCTTGAGTAGTATGGCATCTTCTCTTTGGGTTGGCTACGATTTTGCTTTCACGTTCACAACAATAAGCTACAAGAGCATAGCGCTTTACATTACAATAGCCATAACATATCTTACGATCATATTTAAGATAATTTGGTCAGCTTCTTGCGCGACAGAATCGGCGTCAAGAGCACAGGAGCATTTGATGGAACTGCTTGTGATGATACCTGCACGATATATGGAGTTGAAAGCGCGCCTTACCAAATATTCCAGGCACAAGAACAAACTCACGCTGTGGAAGATGTATGACTTAAAGCGATCTCTCATTATTAACGTTATCGGAACTCTACTGACGTATGGGATTCTCTTAGGAACTCTAGGGAACGTACAAGGTGAAGATTGATGTATTAACAATTTTATTTATTTTGAGGGAATGGTGTTTTGCGAAATAAAGAAAATATGAAAATAAAGCTTCAATTTGTAACTCCACGAAACGTGAACATGCAAATGGAAATGTTTTTTAGAATACTAACTTATATTTTCTTCAGTTCGTTTCTATGTAGTTTAAATTTTTAAACTTGAAATCGTAAACACCTTACGCATCTATTTCATCAGTACCTGGTCAGTTGTTCTAAAATCATAGATATGAAATCTTTTAATAGTGAAGTTGCTGTCTTTGCAGGCTATTTTTATTTTTGTGCATTCTAGTTTAATTTTCAAACGTAATAGAAAGAACATTTACAGTAGAAGTTATGTCTAATTTCATAACAGATATCCATTACGTTACCAAGGGAATAATTTCCAATAAGGTTCTTACTATAGTGTAACGTTAGTCAAAAAACTTAGTTTCTTTTAAATTATTTTTAAATATTCTGTTATTTTAATTCTTGTTATTTCTTAAAAGACAGAACGCCTTTAATTTTGTAACGTGAGTCGCACTTATCCAGTCATTAAGTTAAATGTTGTGGACAAAGAATTAGCTTTTATGCTTCTATTAGAATTTGAAGTTCAAACAATTATGTCATGGATTAATTTGTATTAAACTTGGTATTTTCTTTTATGTAATACTAGCAGAATGACCCAGCGTTCCTCGGGTAGAATAAATTAAATGTTGATTGAAGAGTGATCAGCCTAATCACTTACCTTTTATTTTTCATGAAAAGAATGCAAGAATCATTCAAGAGAACGAAAAATAATATTTTTAACAGTGTTTTAACTTTTTTATAGCTTCTGCAATTTATTTCGGGCGCAAATATGAACACATGATATATCCATTTCATATACTACACTTCTCGTAAGTTTGTCTTACAAAAGGTTTTTCGAACATAACTACTACAGAAGTCGAAATTTTGAGTTTTGGAATGATTACGAAGATTTCTGTACGTTCATCTTCAGCAATAATAACATATTTTCGGCGTTTAGACTTGCACTTAATTTTACTTTGAATATGTTTTACTTGAGGCATTCTTGCACATGGAAAGCGATGTTTTCAAATTCCATAATCAAAATGACAGGATGGTAAATTAAATTGTTACGGTATTCGTGACTAATTTAGTTTGAATCACACACACACACACACACACACACACACACACACACACACACACACACACACACACACACACACACACACACACACACACACACACACACACACACACACACACACACACACACACACACACACACACACACACACACACACACACACACACACACACACACACACACACACACACACACACACACACACACACACACACACACACACACACACACACACACACACACACACACACACACAAACGTATTTTTTCTTTAAAATTCCAATCATCGGCACGTGGAGTAATGGAGCTCGTGTTAGAAATAAATGTCATCAGTGTAGACAAATTAAACTCGATCGATTACAATTTTTTAACAAACAATAAGTCGATTTTACAGCGATTTAAAAAAACAAAAATCATTGCTTTCAACAATTGATTCACGTATCTAACTTTGTTAGAACAACTTGTCATATTGGAATACATTTGTACTACAGCGTATGTCAATCCGTTTCGTAACCAATCTTATTTTAAAAGGATTTTTTAAAACTTCACCAGTCATTTCAAAATAAGAAATTACACATCTACTTAAAAATGATTTGTTTTACACATTTTATTTATTTTTATTAAACAGCAATCTTCAAACCAAATATTCAACTAAAGATTTAAAGAATATTGGTTGAAAATATACATATACCGCCAAGAAATTATCCATGTCTAGTGATATTTCACAGAAAATAAATAATTCGTTAAAATTTAACTCCTATATAATATATCTGCAATAGGTAATAAAGTGGAACGCATAAATACAAGCAGACACGAAATTCCTATCCTTGAAAAAATATAGAATTTTGAAAAAATATCTGTGGAAACGTGTCGAATTTCGACTTCTTGAATATATTCTGAAATAGAACAGTTTAACAAAAATATTTTGCACAATAGTAGTAAAGACAATACTGATTTATTTACAAAAAGAACACATATATAATACTTGGGAGTCCTCAAATATGACCGTGACATCTCGCTGTCAGCTCAACTTTGCGACCACACATAATTCTTAATCAAAGTAAAAACCTAAACATTAATTCTAGCGTTGCCAGATACCGATGAGCAAAATTTCGCTTTTATGATCAATGAGCTTTTCATTTGGGCTTTTCGTGTTCCACTGAAAAAGATGAAAAATTAAATATTTGAAATATTCTTCTTTCATCAATCAAATGTTAATAATATTTAAATCATAGGAAGAAATACAAAATAGTTCAAATAATTTAATTTGATTTTGAAAAAATTGCCTTTAGCAATACTGGTAAAACAATGTTGGAAAATTTGATTTTTGATCAACACTTGTAAAACAATCTGAGCTGCGTACAGCAACTGCGTTATGCATGTTATTTCAAGGCGATTTCGATTTGTTTTTAGCCCTTTCTGCACACCAAAAACAAGTAAAACAGGCGTTAGGTGTAATTTGTATAGAGAATAGACATAGACACCAACTCTTCTTTATATCTCTCTGTATTAGAAAAGCGTAGCCATCGCAGCCGCCGTCACAAGACTGAAAACTTGCTGTTTTTGCTCGATTCTTAGACGGTCTCCCGAGAAAGTACGGATCATAAAATTACGAAATTAACATTGCTTGTTCAAAATTGTACAGGGAACAAGACGAAGAAGTTTTTTTTCGATGCAGCTATTAGTTTAGGGTTTATTAAATGTTCTATCTAAAAACGAAAAAGGCGAAATTTCTACCGTCAGTAAGCAAAACATATACAAGTTTTTGTTTTTTTTTAGAGTACCTCTAAACGTGAATTTTTTCAGCTCGTCGAGTTTTTTTTTAAATTTAAATTTGTTTCCTGATAATATTTTGTTGAAATTCGGGATAAATCAGGACTTTTTCGTTACTTTTTGTTAAACCTGTCATATCTATAGCTTATTACTATTAGTTGTTAAATTTGAAAAAACTTCACTGAAAACCTTAAAATGTACTATTTTATATAGCACAATTAAAAAAAAAATTACTTAAAAAATAAATTTGATACGATTAAAAGTTGGTCAGACAGATTTCGGAACTTAGATCGTAATTTCCGTTACAAAAATTTAAATTGTCATATTTCTAGCTCACTACTATTTGTTTTAAAATTTTGAAAATACAACTTGAAAGCTAAAAATGCGCTCTTTCTTAGGTATAATTATTTTTAAAATTGGTGCATAAATAAATTCGATGTGATGAAAAATATAATTTAGCTAGTGTACAAATTGTTGATCACTCAGAGGAAACGGTGAAACAAAAGGTTGCATTATTAACTAACAGGTTTGCTAGATATCAAATTTATCGTAGAAAAAATTAGCAACGATTTTTTAAAAAATTTTTCCGCTAAAGCTCGCTGTGACTTCGAAGAAGGCCACTTGGCTAGTTTATGACGTCACCAGCAGCAGGCCAAATCCTTCCGGTCACAAATTCAGAAAACCATTGAAAACGAGATTGCCTTCTAAAAAAGTAGTGTGTATCGGGGTACACAATTGAAGGGTTTTAAGCAAAAACAGCAACTGTCCAAAAATCGCGAAAATGAACTAACAGTGCAATCTTGTGGTTCTCACAATACTCTGAAAATTACGTTACGTCCATGTTTTATTATGTCCGTGGAACGAGGTGAGCATGTTTTGCTGGTTCTATAAAAACAATACTTGTCCAGGAAGTTTTTCATCTTCCTGATAAAATTTAAATTCTGGACAAGTGCGGTTTTTGTTGACAACCCTTCAATTTCTGTAAATTTTCTTTGACAATTCTGTGTTTATTAATCTCTACCAACGTTTGTTCCGCGCAACCGAAAAGTAGCCGTGCTAAAAACAATTTTAACAATAGGTAAATTATATTTTAAAATGGCGCTAATAATTTACCACCGGAAAAAGAACTTCACACAATATAATCAAAAATCATTGTCATTTCCATCCTGCTCATACGTTGGAGAGAATGAAAATATATATTTATGATGCAGTACTTACCTTTGACTGATGCTCTTTCAATCCTTATATTGCACTTGAAGCTATATATATTTGGTATAAATAATAAAATAAAATAAAAGCAATAAACTTTTTCTGTCAGTCAATTAAAATATTATAAATTGTGTATATGTTATCCCCCACATTTCAATTGTACTTTTTAAAAGGCTATCAAAATTAAAAAATACTCCGAGAAGTATCCATTTCTATGAAAATTACTTTTATTAATGTACAAGCAATATAATGTCTTTTGGTGCATAGAAAAAGCACAAATTTACATACAACAAATTACATACACAAAATGTACATACAAAGCATACAACAAACAACAACAGTTGTTCAATAGATATAATAACCAATTATTCGTTAATAAAGTACTAAAACGTATATAAATATGTACACAATAGAAATAAAAATTAAGATGCTTTCATTTTTTTAATGATGCCTAAGTTTAAATATGAATGCTACTGTAGACAAGGCATCTAACAAAATTCTAACTTTTATTAAAGCATTTTTCTGGTACATTATATAATGGAAATGACGAACTAACCGAAGATGCATAAATAATAGGAATAAATGTGTCCGAAGGTCTTAAAAGAAGAAGTTGACTAGGCAATTAAAATCAGGAAGAGACTCGGGAGAATTATATTAGACATCCTTAAAGTGAAGCCGGAGAAGATCAGGAGAGTTAGACTTAGAAAGTTTACACTTTAAAATATTCTGCATTTTTCAATAGTTTGCCACAATATCACCATTTTTAAAAAAAATATTGGTCACATTTACCTCTAAGCCAACGTTTTAAAAACTTAATTATGAGGAATGAAGCACATTTTTTTTATGGGAATGTACTTTACAAACCTAAAGAAACTATATACCAGTGTTTCTTAAAATGGGATACGTGAAGGGTTGAATAAATCTTAACCTTATTTCTGGCTCATGATTTAAAAACAAGCTGAATTTTCTATGACGTCGGAAATTTCTTTGTAGAGCTCCAGGATTTTGCTGCTAGGTGAATAGGATATACAATTTAGTTTAGTACTGTAATTGTTATTATTGTGTTCCTAAAAATTGAATGTAATGAGTTTAATAAATGTATTAAAATTAGAAATGCAGTGAAAATAATTTATAATAAATTTGACAACATCCAAGGACGTGCTCAGTTCGGTCATTATCAACGACATTTTTCTTTAGATAATAGCATAACAAAATTATATGGTATTAGTACGTTAAAATTATAATTACCATTTATATGTTTTGAAATTTAATTAAAACCTAATTTTTTATAATGAATAATTGTGTATGTTATTAACATATGGGACCCTCTCCCACTTGCATGGGAAACATTAAGTAGATATTTAATGTTCTTACTTTTGTTATATATAATGTCTTAACTTTTGGGGGGTCCGCAACATCGAAATATTAAGGACGGGGGGTTAATGGTACGGCAAAGTATAAGGACAGCTGCTACCAACTTACTCGAGAATTTTTTGTCCAGAAAAATCATTTCTTGGGATGCATTTTATCCATTTTTCTTAAAGGTATTCATCTTTCGGAAATTTGAATATAGAAACTTTTTCTTCTCCTTTGTAGTTCCCACGACAGCCTGTAACACAACATTTAAAAGGCATCTGGCAAGCAATAAAAAGTATTCCATTGATTGAGATTTTGATTCAGCATATAAACACTTTAATACACCAGCATATTTTACAGTAGAATCCGCTTATTATAATTACTTCCCAGAGTTTGATAACAATAACCGATTAATAATATTAACCAAAAAACCTGTAAAGTGCTGTTATATAGATATTTGTAGTGTACAGTTTTTCATTTAACCAAGAGAGCACGTTAGGCTTAGTTAAATAAAGTTAATAAAGTTATGTTTGTGAAATGTCAGCTATCATTATAATACGATAGTGAAACTTGCTGAATAATTAACATAACCAAAGGAGAATGAAACAGGATAATCACACATATGCTGGGCGTTTAGAGATTCGAAAAGAATTTCGTAATCTAACAAATATTTCATTGGTTTTTATTAAAGAATATTAAAAATATAAAATCACACAAAATACCCTTTTCTCCCTTTCTTAGCAACTGCGAGTGTAAAAGCAAATCACGATGAAAGATAATCCACTGCTGAAGCGTGCGCGGATGGCTTCAGCATTCAATTCAAACAAGACAAGAATCAGGCTTGCTGATTGTGACGTCATGGGAAGTTTGCGTATCAGACAGACGGCTTTATAAATCTAGGAGGTAGTGCTCTGGCCGGGAATCCAAAAGGCTGAACACGCTTTTCCCCCTCGATTCCCATACGGTTTCCAGAGAAAGTACACATCAGAAAATGACGAGATTAACATGGTTTATTCAAATTGTAAAGGGAACAATAATTAGAAGGTGTTTTACTGATGAGGCTATGCTTTTACGGGGCATTATGTGTTAAAGTAAAAAAAAAAGCGAAATCACTTGCGAAAGGAGTGTTGGTTTGCAAAGCAAACCAAATAGGATTGCGTAGCAATCACCGGGGGTTTGCAAGCGTTAGCGAGCAGGGTCCTTATATTTGGTGTGTGTGTTAGTTTGGTAATTTCTGTGGTATGATGTGTGTGAATAAATATATTATAAGTGTTATCTAGCCGTATCAACATATTTCAATGCTACAGAGGTATATTTTGAAAGTGTTAAGAGTGTTAATGAATGTGATTGGATATGTTTTCTCTAATTGTTTATTCATGCTTATTGGGTATGATATGAAATTTAATTGCTGATTGTTTATGGCATTCTAAAATTTTATTTAAGAGTGTAATAAATGTGACTTGATATTGTTTTATTACAAGTTTTAACTAGAGAACCGTGCATGAATATGAACTGATAATATTAAGTACTAGTCGTCAGTATTCGTGAATTTATTTTTACTGTATAGTTTTTTTCCAAACTTTCATATATTAAAAACAGTGTTCTTTTTTCAACTTGTGTAAAGAAGGTACTGTAGAATTTCTTTTACTAAACTTAATAGTAGTGGAAAATCATTGTTGTTTAAATTTCCATTGAGTAGGTTTGGGTAAATTCAAAACCTGGGATACATATATAAACATCATAGAGTTGACCGTAAAATATTAGAGTCGTTACAACGATTGATCAATTAACAGAGGAATATGTATGGGTGGTCTTTACACATCAATTTAAGAATACTTTTTTTTTTCATGCAATCTTGTCATGGTATTGACAAAAAACTACTTTACTTTTATGCATACTATTACATGTGAATTTGACTATCGATTATAACATACAGTTGAGAGACAAAAATCACCATGAAGAAACTGGTGCAAGTGAATGTGCTTATGAAATTAAGGATAATGCCAGCTCCGGAAAATAAAAGTTCAGAAACAAAACAAACGTGACTTATTCATTAAGCCCATTTATTAAACACAAGATAAAGAACAAAAAACATGGTGTATGTATGATACCATTCATAAAAACTACGATTTTGCTCCCTGGAGCAATTAAAAAAAATTTCGACCATACAAAAACTTAACATGACATGGTTGGTATGATGGTTTTACATTGTATGTCTCCCAGACGATGAAATACAGTCCGTACAACG
Organism: Metellina segmentata; assembly: GCA_947359465.1. Taxonomy (NCBI): domain Eukaryota; kingdom Metazoa; phylum Arthropoda; class Arachnida; order Araneae; family Tetragnathidae; genus Metellina; species Metellina segmentata. The sequence continues at coordinate 83,933,162 of OX375882.1, read as the reverse complement.
CCTAGGCATGTTGAGGATCCAAATTATCGAGCTGATCTTGGGGAAGATCACTCCACTCAGCAAGCAATGCTCTCCGAAGTTCCGGTACACATGTAGGGCTGCAACTCGTCGGCCAAGCATGTCCCACACAGGCTCTATCGGATTCAAATCAGGTGAGAATGCTAACCATTCCATACGGGTGATATCCTCATATCCAAGGCATTCGTTTACAATGTTTGCGGGAGGGCTTTGTCATCCATAAACACAAATTCTGCACCCATGGCACCCCTAAACAAACGTACATGTTGTTCCAGAATGATGTCCCGATAAATTTGGCCTGTCGTGGTTCCGATTTGAACATGTAGATCTGTTCTGGAGCCCAGTATAATTCCGCCCCAAACGAGCAATCCTACACCACCGTAACGGTGTCGTTCAATGATGTTGTCTTGGTGGTAGCAGGTACATGGTGTTCTCCATATGAACGTCCGCTGTGAATAAGACTGCAAGCTAAACATGGACTCGTCGTAAAGCATCACACAAGCCCAATGTGACGATGTCCACATTGCATGTTCTCTACTCCAGGCTAACCGCTGGCGACAGTGAGTTGCCGTGAGTGGAACACATCTAACAGGCCTGCGAGCATATATACCAACATGTTCCAAACGTCTGTAAACGTTTTGCCTTGAAACTGTCGAAAGGTCGGATGCTGTGCTCCGTCTGCTTCTTTTTGCAGTTACTGCCAAATACCGGTCGTCATTCGGCGTTGTAAGTCGGGGGAGACCTTAACTGTAACGTCTGTTGTTATTTCCATCATTTTGGAATTGTTGCCAAAGCCTAGAGATGACACTTTGGCCGATTCCAAGTTCCACTGAAACTTCCGTCTGAGTACGCCCACATTCCAGGCGACCGATAATTCTACCATGTAAAAAAATCATCGACATGCGTCCTCTGTGCCATAACTATTCGGTTGTGGCACTGAGCGGCTTACAGAACGCTTGTGAACAATTTTACTTATTTGCTATCATTACTTATATAAACCTTTCTTACACTCTCGTCATTGTGACGTACTATCGGCGTCATCTGATGGCTTCCATTGACCTTAAAATGAAATAGACAGATCATGTGGGCGGAGTCGATGTCGTAAGATATTTGAAGGGTAAATTACAAATTGACTTATCCGATTGGCTATAGAAGCGCAGACTAGTGGTTTTAATAACGGTGGGTAGATACGTTAACCAATTAATAGTTTAGGATTCATGCTCTTTCCCACACCCACGTGAAAATTCAACCGTCAAACCAAGCAACTGGAAGAAATAACTTGAAACTGTGGTCGCAAGCTCCGTATATTTCATTTTAAGGTCGATGATGACTTCCTGTAATTTGGATATTATTCTTGAAGATGTGTGCGACAATTCTACAGGTGAAATTTTTACTTTAGAGTTCGATTTCCGTGTGATTCGGAACTATCCTTAATTTATGAGTGTATTTGTGCTTCTGAAAAAAAATTTTAAACCCGTGTTTTAATAACTCACTGTTATAAAATTATGGTAAATTATTACTTTAAATGATCCCTACGCACACCTCAGCTGGAATTTATTCTTAAAGCCTCTCTGCAACCCATGAATACGTCATCTGACCGTGGTTCAAATTTGTCCTCCGATATTAAAAAATTGTCCTCGGTTCTTTCCCTTGGGGAATTGATTCCGGACCGTTGTCTAGTGCCCGATGTGTTGCTCCAGTAGGACACTACTGTCACTCTCAGGAAGACCACGTAATTTTTAAATAAGGAATGCGTTAGTAAATAATTTTTTTTTACAGTTCCTAATGGTATGGCTTTGGTGAGTGTTCAATCTTGATACGCTTCCTCCTTGTTCTAGAATCTCCGAATATGTTGTTCAGTCTTATATTTACTATTTGTTTAGTTGTACTGTTTACTATTATTAGTTAGTTTACTATTTATTTAATTATCTAAATAAATCTCAGGACATTCTTGGATTCGAAGATTCTTTTCAACCGCGTCATCAATTTTCGAGTTATAGGCGTTGAAATTTCAATTCCTGTCAGGTGAATTTATTTCTTCTGTGTCAGTAAAACTTCAATTGGGCGTGAATGTCTATTAATTGATATCGTATGTATGGTCTCTGGCACAGCATGGCAAAAAAGGCCCCAGCGCCATAAAACTAGGAAAACCAAGCAACCAACTAATGTTTGCTGAGTCCATAGAAACCTTCCACAGTTCAAATGCATTGTGTGTTCTTCTTGAATATGTTTGTGAGCCGCTGAAGATCGATTAGAAGAGCATCGGATTAACCTTTACGCTGCGACAGGTGTAGAATTGTTACCACTACAATTTCGTTTACACAAGCGGCATGGTATAGATGTGTGTACTGTGGATGTTATCCCCTTTTTAAGTGACCGCTGGCATTGATCACTATTTACGAGCTGTCACTAACTGACCTTCTAGAAGGTTGCTCCTTCTGTTCAGTACCCCTGCCCTGTTTACCGTGAAGTGTGAACGCTTTAGGGAAAAGGAAGAAGTTAGCTCCGGTGATATCTGTTTCACGCCAAACGATACGCCACACAATACTCAAAGACAATACTCGCCACAATCTCAAATCCAACCAAAGACCCTTGTGAACAAAGAGGATTGGGGCATGTTATATATGTCATGGCCTCAAATGTCCTAACTTTGGCGTCGTGTGGACATTTGGTGAGTTACTCGCCAGGTCAGATGTTGCCTCGTCATCTGAATATGGTTCAAAATGACGTGGTGTCTTCTGAATTTTTCCTTGGTGGATACATCCCGTGCCCTCGTCAATACCTCGTTTTTCTGCCCTAGTACGATGATAATTAAAAAATACTTAATCACCAATATCTTGGAACGTTTTCAAGAATACGTTATTGAAAAACGATAATTTAAAACCGTCATTCAGAGCATTGAAAGCCTTGTTAGATACATTAACCTGAATCGATTGTTAACACAATGGAAATTTAATTGGAACAGGATTGTTCCTACATAAGGAGCCGTTACAATGATCGATCAACTAACAGAGGAGTGAGGGTGTGTGTTCCGCCATCAATTTAAACAGACTTATCTCCTTTTAATTTTGAACAATCTTCTAATGGTATTGACAAAACGAATTTTAATTTTATGCAGGTAATTTGATACGTATTACAAGTGAATTTTACTGTCGATCGTAATGAACAGTTAAGAGACGGAAGACAATGAAGAGACCGGTGCTAGTAGCACAACTGTGGGTTGATGTATTAAGATGAGAGAAGTTCGGTAAGGAAACTGGTGCAAATGAATTTAATTGTGTGCTAAAGTATTCAGTTGAGAATCGAAACTCTATGAAGCAAATATGGTGTAAGCGAATGTGGTTGTAGATTATATATATATATATGTGTAGTCAAGAGAAGAAATTCCATAAAGAAACTGGTTGAACAGCAACTTAGCAACAACAATAAAAGGTTTTTAATACACAAGTTTCGGAAACTGAAGAACATAGAACAGCAGAAAATTATGAACAGAAACGGATCTACTTTTAAGAAAGTTTTGAAAATCTCAACTGCGCCAGGTCGAATGGTTGCTTGTAGCAGTAACATCTTGCAAAAGACGTTTTACCCAGCTTTGCTTCTACTGCAGATAGTAGGAGTTCCTGTTTTATCGTCTAAGGAACTCCACAAGAGAAATAGCGTTCGTCAATTCATTCATAAATGTCCGAAATACTTTTTTATTCTCATAGTCATGGGAGAGGCATACGTCTGCTCGTTCGCATTATCGTCTCGTTTCAATAAGAATAAACTTGTCTTAACCTTTAATGCAATACTTCGGGTCACAATATATTTTCTCATCAGTCATACATGTAAAAGAATATTTTTAACATTCGAAGTCTTATCGATAATACTTGGACAGATATCCATCAAAAATGAGCTTAAAAACATCAAGTGCTCCATTTCTCGATATTGCCTAGTATTTTTCCTTTTGATTATGATTCGAATTTTTTCCGATTTATTTGTAACTAATCATTTATTTATGAATCTAACACCATGGGTTCGATGGTACTTTCGAGGTACCCATATTTTATTCTGGAGTCAATGTGATATTTTAAACTTTAGTTTCAGCTTTTTGTATAGTTTCCTTTGCAATTTCATCACCATCTCTTCTAATCGTCTCATCAGGACACTGCAAATGCATAGAATTGAACAAGAATTTCGGCAAATGATTCAATTCTACAATGACATAACTGTCGGTATCCAAAACTTAGAAGAAGCGTTTTGTCTACCCATCTTTATAATTGTCTTGAGTGGTATGGCATCTACTCTTTGGGTGGGCTACGATTTCGCTTTCAGGTCCACAGCAATAAGTTACAACAGCATGGTGCTTTACATTGTGATAGGCATAACCAATCTTACGGTCATGTTAAAGATTGTTTGGTCAGCTTCGCGCGCCACAGAGACGGTGTCAAGAGCTCAAGAGCATTTGATGGAACTGCCTGGGATGATACCAGCACGATACATGGAGCTTAAAGCGCGCCTTACCACAAGAACCAGGCACAAGAACAAACTCACGCTGTGGAAGATGTATGACATACAGCGATCTCTCTTTATTAACGTTATCGGAACTCTACTTACGTACGGCATTCTCTTAGGAACACTGGGGAACGTTCAAGGTGGACAGTGACAGGTAGAAATAATTTTCTGTCCATAATTTCCAAATAATTTAAGAAGGGGACACAACATGGAGCGAGCAGAACTTGAGGTGACAGGATCATTAATTGTGTCTATATGTAATGTAAATTTGTGCTACTAAGAACAAAAATCATAATTAAAAAACTAATTTTTATATTGGATGATTACATCTCAGCTGGAATTCATGTTTCATTTTTCCTTTACAAATTATCAATTAGCAAGACTTGCAATCTGTAATAAGATCATGTAAACAACTGCTAAAGCTTCTTTAGGTCTTAGAGATTTGACGGGATCATTGAATACGATCTACGATAGTAGCAAATGTACTTGTCAGATCCTTCATTAGATCTCATGTCAATCAACCTAAATGTTATGTCAAACGCAAGTTTTTAGAGGAAAGGTATCAGTCAATTCTCTAAGACCCGAAGGAGCTTTAACAGTCAAAGCTCTTACCAAGTCTTCCATCTTAATTAGAGTAGCCGACATTTTAATTCAAGGGGTGGTTGGTGGGTGGTTGAGGGTTGTTTCAATGGCCGTATTTGGCCATAATGCGCCAGACACATACGATATAAAGTAATATACTTACACGTACAATACATCTTACCGACACAAAAGTAAGATATACACTTAGGAAATAATGCACCTGACAAAAATCGAATCTGCACTATTTATAACTGGAAAATTGATAACCTGCATAGTATACTTGAAGTAAGTATGAATTTAAGCTTAGGCGTGCGTAATATATTTAAATGAGTTTTATACGTTTGTTTTTGAAACAGTTTATAATTAAAAAAAGATACAAATCCTAAGAAAATATTACACAAAGGCGCGGTTTTTCTGAAACTTTTTGACAGAGTGATTTATTTTATAAGTAGGAGACAGAGATATCAGCACTAATTTCATGTTGGTGTTTTTTAGTGATGAAGTTCATAGCTGAACTAAATTCACGTTGTACTAAATAGGTAGACAGAAAACTAATTAACAGCTTCTGTACATTAACCCATAATGCAGGATATAAAATCGGTATCTGTTTTGTAACCAGAATGTGTGGTATCGTTGTTCAAACTTTGATTTCGGCTACTCATTTGTGAATAATTCATTGCATCTGGATTAGTATGGATTCATCTGAGTTTGTGGGTGTACTTGCAAAATAGTCCAACACACAATAGGGGATAACTATGTGAAAAATATCTTCAAATCATTGACTGAGGTCATAATAAAGAACCGTTAAGTGTTAGCATCTCGATTTTGCAATTTTGAAAGATTTGGAGAATTCTTGTCTTCCTAAGTTGTATAGAAAAAGTTTTGTAACAAACGCAGATATTATACTTTTAATTTTGATTAAATTTAATTGATTACCTTGTAGCTTCAAATTCGTAAATTTTGCAAATAAGTGAGTATATTGAATTAATTAAATTGTGCCGAAATCATTGTCTTTACTTTCCAGGAATTCCAACTCTGAATCAAAGAGTGAATAAACTCGATCCAAACATACACTTTTAGATAACCAACGAACTTCCATACTAAGTAGTAAACTATTACAATCTTTCTCATTTCCAAGTAAAGTTGAGCAAATAATTTTTCTTTCAAGGCATTCCTTGATTTTATTAACTCGAATGACATAATCTAGTGAGCCATGAAGCGTTCACTCAGGTTTTTCGCGACTAAATGTTGTCTATGAATGACACAATATACATATAATACATTCAGTATAGCTTGTTTTAAGTGTGCCAGAATGCCTCGGTGTCGTCCTACCATTGCCGGAGCACCATCATTAGCAACGGAGAGGATTTTTTAAATCGAAATATCTTTTTAATTCATTAGATATTGCTTCACCTTTCGTATCTAAGGGACTGATCCCGGACCGCCGTTAATAGCCCGTTGTGTTGCTCTAGTACGACGTTAACTAAAAAAAATTACCTTACCACATTTCGTATCAGTTTCCAAACATTTGATCAATAACATTATTCTTGGAAAATATTTTCTGGCAAAGCCGCGTCAAGCTGTATAGAGAATTCAAATGCTTTTAAGTACTCACATAAACAATTTTCTACGTATTCAGCCATTTCGTCGATCCTTTTTTGTATTGTTTTATTAATCAGTCAAATTCTTATAATATCGAAGGCTGGTTTATGCAGCACGGTGCGTATTACCTCCATTACAGCTGGTATAATACGTTCTTCATCAATAGTATGCGACTTTTTGAACTTCAGTATAGAAATGTTATCGACGATGTTAATGACAATCAGTAAAGAAATGTTATAAGAAGCACGCAGTCTATCGTCGTTTCACTCAGATTTTGTCGCGAAGAGTTGCAATGACGTTGTTTGGAAATATTTTTATCTGACTGCTTTAAAAAGTTGAATCTTTATCTTTTTCTGTTGCTATGGACTTATGTCAAATGTTCCTTAAATTTAAAAAGTTTCATTGATTCGTATGACAAAGTTTTATTGCATAGAAGAAACTAAAGAAAAGTGCTATTTCCTTAAAACGAAATAAAGCCACATCTCTAATATTATAAAAGAAAGTGTTTGTTTGGGGACGCAAAATCCTGACGATTATATGGCACTTACAGCAATGAGATTTGGCACACAGGTAGTACGAATTCTTTGCAATTTTTGTGTCGCGGCGAATTTAAAATTCAATCTAAAAGATTTTTAAATGAATAAAGTTTAAATAAAAAATAGTTTTATTCTCCATCGCTTTTTCAAACGCGGAGAACTTTTTCTACACGTGTGACCTTGTAGTCAGGGTTTGGAAACATGCCGAGATTGATGTGATGATTTTATATGATTTTCTTTAAATAAATAATTTTTTAATTGAATATATCTTCAACGGATTTCAAATCTGCGCAAATTTTTACACCAGATTTTATACTTTACACCACGGGCACGTGTAACGCCTGGCTAGTTTTAAATATTCGACACTATATTATCTGCATTTTTTCTTCGTCTCACATCATATTGTTATTAGTAAAACACAGACACAAATTTAAGATATATGAAAATAAAAAAAAATTATTTATTTTCTCAGGACGTAAAAATCGCTATCAATTTATTTATTTTCATTTATTTTAACTTTCATATCAATGCAAAGGGGTCACAATTATTTTGCTTTATGGTAAACATTTCGCGGACCACCCGACGCTGTCCATGCACCCCCCAAATAATTTTTTATTTGTCACAGACCCTCTCAGCGGTCTCACGGACCCCTGGAGGACCGTAGGGACCACTTTGGGAACTATTGGTATAGAAGAAGGTAGGTTGAGTCGACCAGCTTGATCAATCATCCACTCCTCCCTCTGAGTTTTGTGCTGAGTGATGGGGAAAAGGAGTCACATTTCGGTCATACGCTGGCCTGTTTAACCTCTGTAACTTTAGCTATAATCGATATGTTGTGACTGGTGCTTGCTTAAATTGAAGAGAACGACGAGTTTCATGATACCATTTAACTAGTTGACAGTTTAAAACAATTGTCCCGAAATTGTGTGGAGTGAAAAGTGACGAATAACAAAGTGACAAAATATGACTCTAAAGTTTAATTCCGGCATAGGAAACCTTAACAGTTAAAATAGCAGTTCAAGACGAACAAAATGATACCAAGAAGTCTAAAACTTTGACAAGTGCGGTGAGATCTAGAACTATGCCACATTATCTATAAAGTCGCCATATTAGAGTATTAGACACCGCAGGTGTCCCCCTTACCCCCCCCCCGTCCATGGGACAGGTAAAAGTGGTTTTTTGCGGACACACTGCGGAAAAGTGGTTGGAGCCCACCAAGACTGAGTGTGACAGCTTGAATACTAAACAGTGGCAACACTCTCACAACATTGTTATGTATCCACCGAAACTGGATAAATAAATAACTGTCAAACAAATACCCGCCGTCTTCATTTCACCAACGACCAACTTACCAGGAATTCCGCCCAAAAGTATTCACGAACCAAACCTTTACGGTACAGTGGTGGCTGTCCCTACCCGATTTTGTACTTTTTCTCGTCATTAAAAGAAATGAATCAACTACTATTGTTCTTTTTATGATAATCAGGAGGGTTTTGAAGAGTGAGTGGTTACAATTATCCGTGAGGTAGTTACTTAACATCGCACTGGGGCATATGCATATTTAGTGATATGTATTGTGTCCTCTCTTTTATAGAACAGTATTTAGTACATATGTATCGTCTTCTTTCTTTTAAGGGGACCAGGAAAGCAAAATTCGACTAAAAAATCAATTTCTATTTTATTGCTCCTTTATATAGTTCAAAATCTCCTCTTTCCAATGATATATCACACTAGGTAATAGAATAAGAGGAAGTTTGAAAATTATGCACGTTTCCAATAAGCACTTCACATCTGACACGGCCTTTCAAATGTAAACAAACCGTTTGTGGACATTTCTAATCTTTGTTGCTCAACATTGTATAATATATTTTTTACTTTACTTTATTCAAATTATTTTCGATAATCTGGTAACAGTAGAGTTAACTGTAATCATTTAGTTTTTTTCTAACTATTTTTATTAATTTTACCATGCGATATAAGTTAGCACTTTCTGAGACATGACATTTGATCTATTATGGACTAGCAATAAGGATAAATGTTGGTTTTCTGCGCAATATGCAACAATCTGTCTGGACAGAATATTTTTATTTATTGTCAAGTAACTTAAATCCAAATCACGGTCTTTGTCCAGTTGGGAATGAAAGCTGGTGGAAATTTCAACGTGCTGTAGCTAAAAGTGATGTGTATTACCATGATAAACACACACATATTGCCTTGCCTTATACTGCCTACATTTTGAAGACAATTAAATCAAATTTCAGAGACTTAGTTAATCTAGAATTGTTGAAAAAATGTGTTCACGGAAAGACTCAAAACCCAAATGAATCGGTGAACAATGTGATTTGGACTCGCGTTCCAAAAAATGTGTTTGTAACCATCCAAACTTTAAAACTGGGAGTGTTTGATGCTGTTTCCTGCTGCAACAGTGGAAATATTATAAAGTGCTATACATTATCTAGAGTTAAAATCAATCCAGGCTGCCATTTTATACAAATTTTTGAGAAAACTGGACTAAGACCGTGTTATTGATGGAGAGCGAAAACTCTCCGAATACAGTAAAAAGGCCCGCCTTAGAAAGAAAAGCATAAAAAAAAATTGAAGATACATGTATTAAAAATGAAAGAGATCACCCTTTATATAAATCAGGGTTTCATTAAGGTTAGACGTAAAATTATTTATAAAAATTCATTTTAAATGTTTAAATCCATTTTTCTCAAAACTTAGATTTTGAAGTTTCATGACCCATTTTCTCAGAATCTACTGAACATAATGACTTAATATTTTTATGACATATTTGTGTTATATCTCTAAAGATTTTAACACGGGCATTTTTTAATTTTTTGAAAATTGGATTTTTTAGATATTTAAATGTGTTAAAAATGCTATCTAAAAAGTGATAGTCAGTTAAAAATTTCTATAAAATTAAAATTTTTAAATTAAAAAAAAGTGAGCTGTTAAAGTTTGTATAACATATCAGTTTAACCACCATAAAAATTTTGTGTTGATTACTATTATAGTTATTGAGAAAAAGGGTCTTGAATTTCGTGAATTTAACATGGAGGAGATAGGGCCTTCCCGGTCCCCTTAAGGTATAGAATCTAGAGCATAATTATTCTGTGCTCTCTTTTAGAGTGTAGGGTTTATTGCATGTATTTTTGGCGTTAATATCTATAGTACAAAATCTAGTACTTTCATTAAGTTATTTAAAATCTATATTCAAAATTCTTTGTAAGAGGAACCTCTTTGATCGCTTAAAAGCTGATTCAGTAAAATGAAAAATGACATTTCTAGCTATAGGTGCACGAGATGATCTTAGGATCTCACCAGAGGAACTAGATGAGGTCTTAAAATCTTGAAAATCTTTGAGCTAAAGGATATTATTGTCATTTCAGAGCATTAGGAAGAAACATATGTAAAAGAACTCCTGAAAGCAACCATAGAAAATAGAATCTGAAGGGGAATGAGCCTTCAACTAGAGAAAGCTGAAAAAGTAAGAGCCTTTGAACTAGAGAAAGCCGAAAAAGAAGCTTTTTGAACTCGAAAAGATGAAATGCAACTGTGGAAGTACAGTATGTGAATTTGACCAAAGAGACTACTAGGCTGAATGGTGGAAGGTGAATATCCTAAATGGAAATTGCGAAAATCAAATCATGCCTGTGGCATGCCTTCAAGTGGGATTGCGAGACGTCATTTGTCTTGGTCACATGTTTGCCCAAGCCAGTGAGGGTTTGGAAACACTGAGTGTTTGTCATAGTCACTGGGAGTTCGACTTAGGGCGCCATCACACGTAGGAGATCGATCACTCAGACCGGTCTGAAAGCGACGGAACTTACATAGAAATCATAAGAGCACTTCACGCGAGAAGACTAGCAGGAAACCGTTATCAGAGACTAAAAACTAGTCGCCGAGGAAGTTCAGTCGCCGGCGACTTTTTTATGTCGTGGTTTATTTTATTCGAGAAACAAAACAAAAGAGCTTTTATATTCTCTAGTACAAGTTTATATGTTCGCGATCGTTAAAGATAGAGTAAAAATTTCAACGGATTTGAAATCTGCGGAAAATTTTACACAAGATCGATACCTTATGTGTGATTTTCTTTAAATAAATAATATTTCTATTGTAACTTTTATATTTACGTCAAATGCGGCTAAATTCGTATTGCGAAATATAAAAGTTGGAATTGAAATTTATCTATTTAAAGAAAATCACATTTAAAGTATCGATCTGTTGTAAAATTTTCCGCAGATTTCAAATCCGTTGAAATTTTTAATATAACTTTAACAATGCTGATTTTACAAAAAAAAAAACTAAACATTTCTAGTCAAAAATTTTGTTTTGCTTCTCTTCGCTCAAATAGTTTATGCGCAGGAAATGAATCTGTAAACATTTCGTGGTGTCAATATCAAGCGACCGGTCTAAGAGATCGATCACCTTCGTGTGAAGGCGCCCTTAAGAAATGCAATCCATTCCTAAGGTGGCCAACAAGTCTACTAGGTAGGATATAGTGGAGTGCGTTTCCGACTTCCGCACACTTGCAAAGATTTGTCTGTTGGTGTTTAATACGGTGAAAATATTGAGGGAACCGACCGTGGCCTGTGATCAGCTGGGATACAAGTTGACTATATCCTTGTCTTCTGAGATCCGGGATTGGGAGGAAATTATGTACTGATTTAGAAGCAAGAAAAATGACTATTACACAAAGTCAAACTTCGGTAACGTGACCATAGAAGTATCAACTCTAAGCATGCATGAGCAGAAAGCAGAATGACAAACCGAATGTGCGGATAATTTTTGACTTATCCTCGTACAATCACAAATGGTATGTTCACGAAAGAAAAGATATTTTCAAACATCTGAAATGTTTGAAGTGAATGAATCTTTAAAATCAGGACTGCACTGGGAGCATTGCATGACAATTCGAGCATTACAAAAGAGCGTAACAACTTAATATTCAAAAGCTATAAGTAAAATCCAGAAAATGAGCATAGTGTCGTGTAGACGAAGGATGTCCATTAGGGTGGAGCGAAAAACACGAATTTCGGAAATTGAAAACGTCTATGGTGGTAATAGTTGGCGACTACCGTGCTTATTAATAATACAAAATATGAGCTAAATCAATTAATATTTTGAAGTGCCAAAATCACTTTGAAAATCTTTTCGAAATTTTGCCAATTTTTTCATAAGAATAATAATAACGCATTAAAAAAATTTAGTACATTTTATTTAAAGCCATGGGCGGGTCAAATGAAATTCTCTACTTGTAAAAAAAAGTTTTACACTAACATTAACATATTAAAGTTAAGCAAGAAATAATTTTCAGACTATTATTTCCAATAAAATGAAGACAGGAACACAACACCATGAGATAACACGATTATTTACTGTATTTATATGCAATGTAAATATATGCTTTTGAATGGAATAATAACCTTTAGAAAAAGAACTTAAAAGAAATTTTTATTATGGATAATTACACCTCGGCTGAAATTCATGTTTCAAGCTTGCTTTCTAATTTATCAATTGGGTCACTGTAAGCAAGATATCTGAAGCTGTAACACCTGTTAAAGTTTCTTTAGGTTTTAGAGAATTCACGGGACCTTTTACCTTTTGATGTAGAACTTCAAAGAAGTAAGGATGAATCCACTTTTATTCTTAAGTGTTAATAAAAGTGCTTGATAGAGGTTGGAAAACCAATGAAGGACCTGGCACGTGTATTCACTGATTGCATTCATCCATAAAGTACTTACAATCCCGAACTGGATCTACGTGGCTTCGAATGTTTACTTATTAAAATTTAAAAGAAATCACCTACTTCATCAGGCTCCAGCCTCATAAAACTGGCAAAGAATTTCAGACAATTAACAGATTCAAGAAAAGAAAGTGTGCTCTGTCAAAACTTTTCAAAATAATCATCTTAGATTTTGTGCTGAAAAAATTTAAAAACTGGGTTTCGAGAAAACAAATTGATGTAAAATTTATTTAAATCTACCTAAAGCACACCTCAGCTGGAATTCATACTTCAAGCCTCCTCTCCACGCCATCCACTAGATTTCATACACTCTAATTAGGGCTAAGACCTTATAAGCTCTGACACATGTTAAAGCTCATTTAGGTCTTGTACGATTACCTTTCTTCAAAAGTAGTAACATATGTGTTAGACAGAGCTGAAATCTAATGAAGCATCTGTCAAGTTCTTTAGATGATTATAAAGCTAATCCATAAAGAACTTATTTTCCTTAACTGGTAATATTTAAATATTTACTCACTCGTTAAAAGAAATGTATCAACTACTGTTGTTTCCTCTAATTAAATTCAAGAAGGGTTTTCCAGAGAGAGTGCTTAACATTATTCAGGAGGCATTTAATTTACGTCGAATCATAGAAAAGCACCACAGAATTTTGAACCACGATCAGATGACGAGGTCATCACCTGATCTGGCAACCTACTCCCCAAACTTCCACACCACGCCAACGTGAGCACTGGAGACCACACAGACATAACGAGCGCCAGACTCCTTTTTAATGACGTTCTTTGCTTGAACCGAGTTTCAAACTCTTTTAAAGTGTGAAATGGTCAGTTCAATTCAATTAGTTCATCTAATCTGCTATAAATATGAAAATTTTACTGGGATCAATCGATTAAATATCGTATTTAAAACCTTCTTTAAATAAATATATTTTTATTTGGTAACGAAAACTACCAGACAATTTTTTTTTAAATATAAATTCATGTCGACTACAAGTAATGAGTACAATTTGCTTTGATTTTTTTGAAACAGAAATTGATTTAAGGATGGATTTCGTGTGCTACATTTGATTTGTAAAATTGGAAAGTAAATTAGTGTTTTAGCTATTCCTTTTACCGCACTTGTTTCTGTTTTTCTTAGAATCGTATCAATCATGATTTCTTTCACGTTGAACGTCATGCAAATACTCAACCGCCACCAACGTTTTAATGCTGTTCCAAAAAACAGTTACGTGTTTATCCAAACCGTGAAGTACGACAAACGTCAAAAAGGTATCTAGAACAGTGTCAATAGCCCTTAAGGCATTGGCCAATTCCGTTAGGCCTTGAATCGTTGCGTAACCAGAAACCAATCTACGATCTTAGTTATCATGTAAAAAAGAATGCACACTCTTATTTGATGTGAATGTTAGGTATTTTACACTTTCGCTAGAAATTGTTTTTTTCATACTTTTCATACTAATTTAATTGTTATAAATCAAGTAATAATTGATAACATATGCAGGGAAATTGGTTACAACTTAGAATCAAATTAACTTAACCATTTTGCATCGTCAAGATATTAATCAGGAAAATTGCGATTAGAGAATCAAAATAAATGAGTGGCTAAAACTGAGTAAATAGAAACCTTTATCCCGGATTCAAAAGCAGTTTGTATTTTTCTCCGATAATTTAGACCGTTTCCGAGGATAAGTTATTGATTAACGATGGTTCAAAAATTTTATTCGAAGCTTTAAAAGCCTTAACGGGCACATTAAACGAACAAAATTGTTAATGCAGTGAAAATGTAATACATATAATAGCCGCATACATATAATTGACCTTAAAGTATTGAGTCATTAGAATGATCGATCAATTAACAGAAGAGTAAAGTGGGTTTTCCTAACTCATCAATTTAAACAGATCGATTGATTTTTAGAAATCCTGTAATGGTATTAACAAAGAAATGTTTTACTTTTATTAAGGTGTTATGCAGATAAACATATTGAAGTGAATTTGTCGATCATTATACAGCTGAGAGGCGTAATTCCATGAAGGTACTGGTGCAAGTGAATTTAATTGTGGTTTGTGGTATATAGTTTAGAGAAGAACCTCCATAAAGACACTGGTGCAAGTGATTTTAATTGTGGGTTATGGTACTCAGTTTAGAGGCAAAACTCTGTATAAAAACTGGTGCAAGTGAATTTGATTACGGATCATAGTGCTCACAGTTAAAAAAAAAGAAACCCCATTAAAAGACACAAGTGTAAGTTAATTTAACTGTGGGTAATGGCATTCCGTTGAAGGACGAAATTTTGCAAGTGTATTCAGTTGAAAGACGAATCTTGGTGAAAAAATTGAGGCAAGTGAATTTGATTGTGGATTATAATGTGAAGTTGAGACAAAATTCCATAAAGATATTGGTTGAACAGTAACTTCATATAAAAACGGTTATAATACACACGCTTCAGAAACTGAAGAAATTGCGAGGTACAGCAGAAAACTATAGACAATAACATAGATACTTTCAACAAAGTTTTTTAAATGCCAACTGTTACAACTCGAAGTGCTGACTGTAGCAGTAACATCTTTCAAAAGATGTTTTACCCAGCTTTGATTCTACTGAAGATAGTAGGAGTTCCTGTTTTATCGTCGAAGGAACTCCACGAGAGAAACAACTTACGTGATTTCATTTATGAATGTCCGAAATACTTCCTTATTTTCATAGGTATGGGGGACGTATCCTTCTATGTATACGCATTAGTGTCTGGCTTTGATAAGAAGAAAATACTCTTAACAATAAGTGCAATAATTCGGTTTACAATATGCACTCTCATTAGTCATACATGTGAGAGAATATTTTCAACATTTGAAGTCTTATCTAGAATACTTGGAAAGATATCGTTCATAAATGAGTTTAAAAATATCAAGTGTTCCATTTCACGATATTGCATTGTACTTTTCATCTTAAGTATGATTCGGGGCGTTTGCAATATATTCGAAATTGAAGAGTCGTATCTGAACCTCCCACTCTGGGTTCAATGGCTTCAAACAATCACCCGTTTCTTGTTCTTGACTCAATCTGTAATTTTAATCTACAGTTTCAGCTTTTTATATAGTTTCCTATGCGATTTCCTCACCATCTGCTCTAATCATCTCGTAAAGGCACTGCAGATGTATAGAGTTGGGGAAGAATTTCTGCAAATGATTGAACTGTACGATAACATCTCTGTCGGTATCCAAAGCTTAGACGAAGGGTTTTGTCTACCCATCTTTATAATAATCCTGAGTGGTATGACATCTGCTTTTTGGGTTGGCTATGATTTTGCTTTCACGTTCACGACACTAAGCTACAACAGCATGGCGATTTACATTCCAATAGCCATAACATATCTTACGATCATATTTAAGATAATTTGGTCAGCTTCTCGCGCGACAGAATCGGCGTCAAGAGCTCAGGAGCATTTGATGGATCTGCTTGCGATGATACCAGCAGGATACATGGAGTTGAATGCGCGCATTACCAAATATTCCAGGCACAAGAACAAACTCACGCTGTGGAAGATGTATGACTTAAAGCGATCTCTCATTATTAACGTTATCGGAACTCTACTGACGTACGGGATTCTCTTGGGAACACTAGGGAACGTACAAGATGAAGATTGATGTATTAACACTTTTATTGATTTTGCGGCAAATGTGTTTCGTGAAATAAAGAAAATATGAAAATAAAGCTTCAATTTGTAATTCCACGATACGTGGACATGCAAATGGAAATTTTTTTTGAATACTAACTTATATTTTCTTTAGTTCGTTTCTATGTAGTTTAAATTTTTAAACTTGAAATCGTAAACACCTTACGCATCTATTTCATCAGTACCTGGTCAGTTGTTCTAAAATCATAGATATGAAATTTTTTAATAGTAAAGTTGCTGTCTTTGCAGGCAATTTTTATTTTTGTGCATTCTAGTTTTATTTTCAAGCGTAATAGAAAGAACATTTACAGTAGAAGTTATGTCTAATTTCATAACAGATATACATTACGATACCAAGGGAATAATTTCCAATATGGTTCTTACTATAGTGTAACGTTAGTCAAAAAACTTAGTTTCTTTTAAATTATTTTTAAATATTCTGTTATTTTAATTCTTGTTATTTCTTAAAAGACAGAACGCCTTTAATTTTGTAACGTGAGTCGCACTTATCCAGTCATTAAGTTAAATGGTATGGACAAAGAATTAGCTTTTATGCTTCTATTAAAATTTGAAGCTCAAACAATTATGTGATGGATTAATTTTTATTAAACTTGGTATTTTATTTTATGTAATACTAGCAGAATGACCCAGCGTTCCTCGGGTAGAATAAATTAAATGTTGATTGAAAAGTGATCAGCCTAATCACTTATCTTTTATCTTTCATGAAAAGAATGCAAGAATCATTCAAGAGAACAAAAAATAATATTTTTAACAGTGTTTTAACTTTTTTATAGCTTCTACAATTTATTTCGGACGCAAATATGAACACATGATATATCCATTCCATATACTACACTTCTTTTGTAAGACAAACTTACAAAAGGTTTTTCGAAGATAACTTCTACAGAAGTCGAAATTTTGAGTTTTGGAGTTATTACGAAGATCGTACATTCATATTCAGTTAAAATAACATATTTTCGGCGTTTAGACTTGAATTTAATTTTTCTATGAATATGTTTTACTTGAGGCATTCTTGCACATGGAAAGCGATGTTTTCAAATTCCATAATCAAAATGACAGAATGGTAAATTAAATTGTTACGGTATTCGTGACTAATTTAGTTTGAATCACACACAAACGTATTTTTTCTTTAAAATTCCAATCATCGGCACGTGGAGTAATGGAGCTCGTGTTAGAAATAAATGTCATCAGTGTAGACAAATTAAACTCGATCGATTACAATTTTTTAACAAACAATCAGTCGATTTTACAGCGATTTTAAAAAACAAAAATCATTGCTTTCAACAATTGATTCACGTATCTAACTTTGTTAGAACAACTTGTCATTTTGGAATACATCTGTACTACAGCGTATGTCAAACCGTTTCGGAACCAATCTTATTTTAAAAGGATTTTTTAAAACTTCACCAGTCATTTCAAAATAAGAAATTACACATCTACTTAAAAATGATTTGTTTTACAGATTTTATTTATTTTTATTAAACAGCAATCTTCAAACCAAATATTCAACCAAAGATTTAAAGAATATTGGTTGAAAATATACATATACCGCCAAGAAATTATCCATGTCTAGTGATATTTCTCAGAAAATAAATAATTCGTTAAAATTTAACTCCTATATAATATAAATGCAATAGGTAATAAAGTGGAACGCATAAATACAAGCAGACACAAAATTCTTATCCTTGAAAAAATATAGAATTTTGAAAAAATATCTGTGGAAACGTGTCGAATTTCGACTTCTTGAATATATTCTGAAATAGAACAGTTTAACAAAAATATTTTGCACAATAGTAGTAAAGACAATACTGATTTATTTACAAAAAGAACACATATATAATACATGGGAGTCATCAAATATGACCGTGACATCTCGCTGTCAGCTCAACTTTGCGACCACACATAATTCTTAATCAAAGTAAAAACCTAAACATTAATTCTAGCGTTGCCAGATACCGATGAGCAAAATTTCGCTTTTATGATCAATGAGCTTTTCATTTGGGCTTTTCGTGTTCCACTGAAAAAGATGAAAAATTAAATATTTGAAATATTCTTCTTTCATCAATCAAATGTTAATAATATTTAAATCATAGGAAGAAATACAAAATAGTTCAAATAATTAAATTTGATTTTGAAAAAAATGCCTTTAGCAATACTGGTAAAACAATGTTGGAAAATTTGATTTTTGATCAACACTTGTAAAACAATCTGAGCTGCGTACAGCAACTGCGTTATGCATGTTATTTCAAGGCGATTTCGATTTGTTTTTAGCCCTTTCTGCACACCAAAAACAAGTAAAACAGGCGTTAGGTGTAATTTGTATAGAGAATAGACATAGACGCCAACTCTTCTTTATATCTCTCTGTATTAGAAAAGCGTAGCCATCGCAGCCGCCGTCACAAGACTGAAAACTTGCTGTTTTTGCTCGATTCTTAGACGGTCTCCCGAGAAAGTACGGATCATAAAATTACGAAATTAACATTGCTTGTTCAAAATTGTACAGGGAACAAGACGAAGAAGTTTTTTTTCGATGCAGCTATTAGTTTAGGGTTTATTAAATGTTCTATCTAAAAACGAAAAAAGCGAAATTTCTACCGTCAGTAAGCAAAACATATACAAGTTTTTGGTTTTTTTTAAAGTACCTCTAAACGTGAATTTTTTCAGCTCGTCGAGTTTTTTTTAAATTTAAATTTGGTTCCTGATAATATTTTGTTGAAATTCGGGATAAATCAGGACATTTTCGTTACTTTTTGTTAAACCTGTCATATCTATAGCTTATTACTATTAGTTGTGTTAAATTTGAAAAAACTTCACTAAAAACCTTAAAATGTACTATTTTATATTGCACAATTAAAAAAAAATTAGTTAAAAAATAAATTTGATACGATTAAAAGTTGGTCAGACAGATTTCGGAACTTAGATCGTAATTTCCTTTACAAAAATTTAAATTGTCATATTTCTAGCTCAATACTATTTGTTTTAAATTTTGAAAATACAACTTGAAATTTAAAAATGCGCTCTTTCTTAGGAATAATTATTTTTAAAATTGGTGCATAAATAAATTCGATGTGATGAAAAGTATAATTTAGCTAGTGTACAAATTGTTGATCACGCAGAGGAAACGGTGAAACCATAGAGGAGATATAATAGTAGAGTGAGCTATGGCAACCTTTTTATGTCCGCATGATCATATGACCAAAATCAGCAGTCACGTGACTCCTTCTCTCTTAGCGCATATTGTTTGCGCATTCCTTCTTCCCTAGCAAGTAGTAAATGCATTGAATACTCAAGTTAAAATGGATCTACAGTACTGCTATATGGATGTAATTCCAAATTATTGAAGGTGGAAACATTACATTTCACAGGTGAGCAAAAAACATTTCTTTCACATTTGTATTTTTCAATACTTTCTACAGGTTGACCTAAAACTTCCCGTACTCCAACTTTAAAAAAAAAAAATTATTGCCCGCGTTGTTTTTTTTAATTATTGAATTTTATCGTCTGCTTATGTTTTTATCGACGCTTTAATTTTTGTCGTTTGATTTTCTTCGCACTCAAGTTGTGCGATAATAAAGTTCCAAGTCATTTTGTTCTTCATTGCAAAATGAATTTATCACGCATTCAGAGAATTTCGCTGTTTGAGGCTTATTCATCAACGCCATCTTAAATTTGGCGATTTTGTTTGAAAAGTCGCCAAGGGGGACAGTACAGTCAACGATAACCAAATGTAAGTTCATATTTTTTTCCTTAGTTATGTTAAAAGTGCTTTTCACCATTAGCATAAAAATAATTGTTTTAAAGTCTTTTGATTTTGTATAATAAATTCACGAATCGTCAGTACAGGAACTTTTAGGACATCCTGTAGTATGATAAAAATGGATATTCTGACTTAGAAATTAATAAATACAATCTGCGGACATTTCCCGTTCTATGAAAAGATTTCATACATTTGCAATCAGTAGGTATCTAAAATAATGTTTGAAACAAACTAACGAGTGGAGTGTTTCTAATTGTAAATTGAAATTTATACTGTCTTAAAATATTAAAAATAGTTAACCGAAATGTAAAAACTTGTGCGAAATCGTTCTCTGTCTTGGCGATTATGTTTTGGCACAACTAAGAGTACTATATTCTTTCGTGTCTCACGATAAAAATGTTATGAATTTGGTAACATCAATTTAAGTACATCACATAAATTATTTTTCTTGCTGAGAAAAATTGTTTTGTATCCACCCATCTGTGCAAACTGTAATTACATAAGAATAATATTTAAAATAAAAGATAATGTTTGAAACTTCTAATTATATCTATATAAATAAGAATGGAGTGTTTGTTTGTACATTCAATATTTTCGACGCATTTCAAGTTTTCTATCCGTTTTGGACCCTTCTGATGCCGAATCCGCCTTTTTCTCGTTTGGTGTCTGTCTGTCTGTCTGTCTGTCTGTCTGTCTGTCTGTATGTTGTGCCCTATACACGTCCACGCGGTTTAAGATATTTTCATGGAAATTTGCATACAGAGAGTACTTATCTTGATTTAGTGAGTGGAATTGGTTGCGAAAGTCTGTCTGTCCGTCTTTCTGTTCTATGCTCGATTTTGTGTTTGTGTGTTTGTGTTGGCATCACATGAATTGTATTCCAGATATTTGATTGCATTGTATTTTATTTTATACATAATCTATTAATGTAGTGAATGCAATATTAAACATTTCTTTATTGTTATATTTAGACGAGTTTCATGCTAAAACACCTGAGTAAGTATACTTAAATCAACCATAATTTGGTAGTTTTGGAAAAATTGGAATGTCTATTGAATATTACGATTAATTCGATTGCTTTACCAGTACTGCTGAAAAAGTAATTATTCTTCAAAAATTTTTTTTTTTTTATGGAATTTCATCTCTGATACGTCATTTATTTCGAGTCTTATTTTTATTCTTTGCGCAATGAAAACGATTTCCGAATATTTGGGACAGACGATATTTTTCAATGAAATGAGAATGAACACGATCGCGCGAGCAGTGATATTTTTTCTGGTTCTTTCGCTCTTAATTAATTTCACATTTCTAACTTTTGTACACTTTTAGTTGTAAGTTGTGGCGACTGTGCGAGATCAAGAGATAAAATTGAATCACAAATTAATATCTTTAGAACAATTTTTTACGACATCTTTTATTTTGTTTTACTTCGCTGTTTCCTGTTTTAAATATTTATTATTTTAATAAATGTGTTTTCTTTCTCATCACACCCAACAGCACCACAAAGTATTAGACTTGAAAATGTTAGGTAAGTCAGTATAAATTTTCAGTAAATTTTAAGTGTAGTTATGCCATTATTGAAAGAATAATGCCGTTATTTAAAGAATAATGCCGTTATTTAAAGAATAATGTCGTTATTGAAATAATAATAATGTTTAAAAATCCAAACTAGAACTTTTTACAACATTAAAAAATTCGTTGTAGTAATGACAGGAGAAGATTGCAAAATTTCACAAATTCGCATACCGGAGGCAAGAGTGCCACAGGTAAAAAAATATTGTTTTGTTGACTATGAGTGCGAGAGCACTCGCCGTAAATCGTAATTTTAATTAATTGAGTTGCACATGAAAACAACTTAAGAAAGGGAATTCCAAATCTTCCTATAAATCGTCTTTTATAGTAGTAACCTTAGTATCACCTTTCGTCTTTTTGTAGCTTTGTCAAACGGCAATTGTGCGATGTATGTGAAATGTATTACATGAATGGATATGCATGTGTAGGATTTGTGTCCAAAGTAAGTTGTAGAAAATATAAAGACGGCGAAAGGTGTTAAAATAAATTTTTACTCTACAAAAAACGTAAGTCATTATATATTTTGATTATCTCTTCAATCTAGAGTAAACGAATTCAAACCGAGTAAGGTCGGGTATTTTGCTAGTATTAAATAAAATCAATTTGTTAGAAATAGGATTAAAGCATTTTCTAAGCCGTATTATAATTGTGAATTTGTATTTATGATTTTTTTAGAACTATAAGTAAAACAATTTATATTTACTTGTAATAAGAACTTATAAAGATGTGCACCTGCTGAAAATTCATTTATTCAGTTCTTATGTATTTAAAATTTTTATTTATTTCCATTTATTTATTTGTTCCATATTAGTTTCCCCAAAGATGAAGAAAGAAGAAAATCGTTTAAATTAATTAATCGAAGAATTTTGTTTCTGTCTTTTAGTTCATTTAAAATGTGATGAGTGTGTCAATAAATTTCATTCGTTTACTGTTTCTTATTTATCTTTCGTATTTATTAAATATTGATTTCACACACAATAAATAATAAAAATTCAATATAAAAATCTTTACCAAACTTTCGTACATGCTTAAAAGCATAAAAATCGTCAAGAGTTATTTACATCATCACTTTGATGAATTCAAAATTCATATATGGACACAAAGATGCAACTTAATTAGTTTTTGAACCAGAAATCTAAAATTGCAAAATAGCTAACATCAAGGGTATGGTTTAAAATAGTTTCTTTCAATCTTAAAGACTATATGTATAACTTTTCTTGTTAATATTTTTATGCGAAACTCTTTGAATAAATTTGTGTTTATGGAAGCGTAAGCAATTAAGAATCCATAATATCAATGAAAGCTTTAGTGGTTACCCAAACGTCATTTGAACAGGAAATCTTATAATATGTTTTCAGTATTTTTATTTTATGCATCGGTAAAATATTTATTCATGCAGTCATATCCAAACATGGGCATTTATTTTTCAATTTATTCCAAATCATGCTAACCTCATTACATTAAAAGAAGTTTAAATTATTTTCTGAAATGAAATCTTTGAGATAATTTCTTCACACCTAATACAGTTTTTGAAGAAATATATATAAAATATTGTATTAATTAAAGAATGTCGGGTTTAGAACAACTATCTTATACCAAATTTTAATCTGAACTCCTGACCTGAGAGCAATCTATTGACAACAATTTATTTATCTCAAGCGTATTGTTTTGTTCGTATATGTGTTGGTTAACCTTAATCCGAATTAAAAATTCAGTTTATAAAAAAACTCAAATAACTAAAAACATTAAAAATTAATATGAATTCAAAACATATTCAGCAGTGTAATAGTAAATATTCATTTGCATTGCCCAACAATAGTAAAATGTAACTCAAATTCAAGGAGCATTCAGTATTATGCATATTCAATATCATGCACATTAATTGAAGTTATTTCCAAACATTGGTATTTATTTTTCAATTAATTCTAACTCATGCTGACCTCAATAATTTTTTCCAAAAGTTTGAAATATTTTTTGAAATTAAATCAGATAATTTCTCCACATCTAATACAGTTGAAGAACTATATATAAAACATGGAATTAAACTATTGACGGCAATTTATTTATCTTAAGTGTACTGGCTAACCTCCCAATGAGAACTTAATTCTGTAATAAAACTAAAAACATTAAAAACGAATTACGAATTCAAATATATTTAGAAGTGAAAAAGTAAATATTAATTTGCATTGCCCAAAAATGTTAAAATGTAACTCAAATACCAGAAATAATCAGAATAATACACATCGAATCGCTAACTTTTTATAAGAAAATGTCGCCAAGAGAGGCGATAAAAGGCAAAATCAAGCAACCAAGCTGAATTTTCGTGGATCAGTCACGTGACTACTGACAACATGTTGCGGACGCTTTGCGAAGCTCTTCTCAATAGCGATGCTCAGTCTACTTATATTAGAAGTCTATGGGTGAAACAAAAGGTTGCATTATTAACTAACAGGTTTGCTAGATATAAAATTTATCGTAGAAAAAATTAGCAACGATTTTTTTTTTAACTTTTCCGCTAAAGCTCGCTGTGACGTCGAAGAAGGCCACTTGGCTAGTTTATGACGTCACCAGCAGCAGGCCAAATCCTTCCGGTCACAAATTCAGAAAACCATTGAAAACGAGATTGCCTGCTAAAAAAGTAGTGTGTATCGGGGTACACAATTGAAGGGTTTTAAGCAAAAACAGCAACTGTCCAAAAATCGCGAAAATGAACTAACAGTGCAATCTTGTGGTTCTCACAATACTCTGAAAATTACGTTACGTCCATGTTTTATTATGCCCGTGGAACGAGGTGAGCATGTTTTGCTGGTTCTATAAAAACAATACTTGTCCAGGAAGTTTTTCATCTTCCTGATAAAATTTAAATTCTGAACAAGTGCGGTTTTTGTTGACAACCCTTCAATTTCTGTAAATTTTCTTTGACAATTCTGTGTTTATTAATCTCTACCAACGTTTGTTCCGCGCAACCGAAAAGTAGCCGTGCTAAAAACAATTTTAACAATAGGTAAATTATATTTTAAAATGGCGCTAATAATTTACCACCGGAAAAAGAACTTCACACAGTATAATCAAAAATCATTGTCATTTCCATCCTGCTCATACGTTGGAGAGAATGAAAATATATATTTATGATGCAGTACTTACCTTTGACTGATGCTCTTTCAATCCTTATATTGCACTTGAAGCTATATATATTTGGTATAAATAATAAAATAAAATAAAAGCAATAAACTTATTCTGTCAGTCAATTAAAATATTATAAATTGTGTATATGTTATCCCCCACATTTCAATTGTACTTTTTAAAAGGTTATCAAAATTAAAAATTACTCCGAGAAATATCCATTTCTATAAAAATTACTTTTATTAATGTACAAGCAATATAATGTCTTTTGGTGCTTAGAAAAGGCACAAATTTACATACAACAAATTACATACGCAAAATGTACATACAAAGCATACAACAAACAACAACAGTTGTTCAATAGATATAATAGCAAATTACTGGTTATGAAAATACAAAAACGTATAAAATATGTACACAATAGAAAGAAAAATTACGATGCTTTCAATTTTTTTACTGATACCTAAGTTTAAATATAAATGCTGTTGTAGACAAGGTATCTAACAAAATTCTAACTTTTATTAAAGCATTTTTCTGGTACATTATATAATGGAAATGACGAACTAACCGAAGATGCATAAATAATAGGAATAAATGTGTCCGAAGGTCTTAAAAGATATTATTCATCACATCTCTAATATTATAATAGCCACATCTCTAATATTATAAAAGAAAGTGTTTGTTTAAGGACGCAAAATCCTGACGATTATATGGCACTTACAGCAATGAGATTTGGCACACAGGTAGTCCGAATTATTTGCAATTTTTGGGTTGCGGCGAATTTTAAAATTCAATCTAAAAGGTTTTTAAATGAAAAACGTTTAATTAAAAAATAGTTTTATTCTCCATCGCTTTTTCAAACGCGGAGAACTTTTTCTACACATGTGACCTTGCAGTCAGGGTTTGGAAACATGCCAAGATTGATGTGATGATTTTACATGATTTTCTTTAAATAAATAATTTTTTAATTGAATATATCTTCAACGGATTTCAAATCTGCGGAAAATTTTACACCAGATTTAATACTTTACACCACGGGCATGTGTAACGCCTGGCTAGTTTTAAATATTCAACACTATATTATCTGCATTTTTTCTTCGTCTCACATCATATTGTTATTAGCAAAACACAGACACAAATTTAAGATATAAGAAAATAAAACAAATTATTTCTTTTCTCAGGACGTAAAAATCGCTATCAATTTATTTATTGTCATTTATTTTAACTTTCAAAACAATGCAAATGGGTCACAATTATTTTGCTTTATATTAAACATTTCGCGGACCACCCGACGTTGTCCATGCACCCCCCAAATAATTTTTTATCTGTCACAGACCCCCTCAGCGGTCTCACGGACCCCTGGAGGTCCGTAGGGACCACTTTGGGAACTACTGGTATAGAAGAAGGTAGGTTGAATCGACCAGCTTGACCAATCATCAACTCCTCCCTCTGAGTTTTGTGCTGAGTGATGGGGAAAATGAGTCACATTTCGGTCATACGCTGGCCTGTTTAACCTCTGTAACTTTAGTTATAATCGATATGTTGTGACTGGTGCTTGCTTAAATTGAAGAGAACGACGAGTTTCATGATACCATTTAACTAGTTGACAGTTTAAAACATTTGTCCCGAAATAGTGTGGAGTGAAAAGTGACGAATAACAAAGTGACAAAATATGACTCTAAAGTTTAATTCCGGCATAGGAAACCTTAACAATTAAAATAGCAGTTCAAGACGAACAAAATGATACCAAGAAGTCTAAAACTTTGACAAGTGCGGTGAGATCTAGAACTATGCCACATTATCTATAAAGTCGCCATATTAGAGTATTAGACACCGCAGGTGTCCCCCTTACCCCCCCATCCATGGGACAGGTAAAAGTGTTTTTTTTGCGGACACACTGCGGAAAAGTGGTTGGAGCCCACCAAGACTAAGTGTGACAGCTTGAATACTAAACAGTGGCAACGCTCTCACAACATTGTTATGTATCCACCGAAACTGGATAAATAAATAACTGTCAAACAAATACCCGCCGTCTGCATTTCACCAACGACCCACTTACAGGAATTCCGCCCAAAAGTATTCATTCACGAACCAAACCTTTACGGTACAGCGGTGGCTGCGCCTGCCCGATTTTTTACTTTTTCTCGTCATTAAAAGAAATGAATCAACTACTTTTTTTTAATGATAATCAGAAGGGTTTTGAAGAATGAGTGGTTACAATTATCCGTGAGGTAGTTACTTAACATCGCACTGGGGCATATATATTTAGTGATATGTATTGTGTGCTCTCTTTTATAGTACAGTATTTAGTACATATGTATCGTCTTATTTTTTTAAGGTATAGAATCTAGAGCATAATTATTGTGTGCTCTCTTTTAGAGTGTAGGGTTTATTGCATACATTTTTGGCGTTCATATCTATAGTACAAAATCTAGTACTTTTATTAAGTCATTTAAAATCTATATTCAAAATTTTTCGTAAGAAGAACCTCTTTGATTGGTTAAAAACTGATTCAGTAAAATGAAAAATGACATTTCTAGCTAAAGGTGCACGGGAGGATCTTTAGATCTCACCAGAGGAACTAGATGAGGTCTTAAGAGAAAATCTTAAAATCTTCGAGCTAAAGGATATTATTGTCAATTCAGAGCATTAGGAAGAAACATATGTAAAAGAACTCCTGAAAGCAACCATAGAAAACAGAATATGAAGCGGAAAGAGACTTCAGCTAGAGAAAGCTGAAAAGGTAAGAGCCTTTGAACTAGAGAAAGCCGAAAAAGAAGCTTTTTGAACTCTAAAAGATGAAATGCAACTGTGGAAGTACAGCCTGTGAATTTGACCAAAGAGACTACTAGGCTGAATGGTGGAAGGTGAATATCCTAAATGGAAATTGCGAAAATCAAATCATGCCTGTGGCATGCCTTCAAGTGGGATTGCGAGGGGTCATTTGTCTCGGTCACGTAGTTGCCTAAGCCAGTGAGGGTTTGGAAACACTCTGAGTGTTTGTCATAGTAACGGTGAGTTCGCCTTAAGAAATGCAATCCATTCGTAAGGTGGCCAACAAGTCTACAGTGTAGGAGATAGTGGAGTGCGTTTCCGACTTCCACACACTTGCAAAGATTTGTCTGTTGGTATTTAATACGGTGAAAGTATTGCGAGAATCGACCGTGTCCTGTGAGCAGCTGGGATACAAGTTGGCTATATCCTTGTCTTCTGAGATCCGGGATTGGGAGGAACTGATGTACTGATTCAGAAGCAAGAAAAAAATGACTTGTACTGTTTCAGAAGCAAGAAAAAATTATTTGTACTGTTTCAGAAGCAAGAAAAAATGACTATCACACAAAGTCAAACTTCGGTAACGTGACCATAGAAGTATCAACTCTAAGCATGCATGAGCAGAAAGCAGTATGACAAACCGAACGTGCGGATAATTTTTGACTTATCCTCGTACAATCACAAATGGTATGTTCACGAAAGAAAAGATATTTTCAAACATCTGAAATTTTTGAAGTGAATGAGTCTTTAAAATCGGGACTGCACTGTAGGTATTGCATGAAAAGTCGAGTACTATAAAAGAGCGTAAAAAAAACTTAATATTCAAAAGTTAGAAGTAAAATCCAGAAAATGAGCATAGTGTCGTGTAGACGAAGGATGTCCATTAGGGTGGAGCGAAAAACACGAATTTCGGAAATTGAAAACGTCCATGGTGGGAATAGTTGGCGACTACCGTGCTTATTAATAATACAAAATATGAGCTAAATCAATTAATATTTTGAGGTGTCCAATTAACTTTGAAAATCATTTCGAAATTTTGCCAATTTTTTCACAAAAATAATAATAATAACGCATTAAAATAAATTAGTACATCTTATTTAAAGCCATGGGTGGGTGAAATGAAATTCCCTGCTTGTAAAAAAAAGTTTTACACCTAACATTATCTCGGAAATTAAAACATTTCTCCCTTTTTTTAGAGCGCCATTACTCTCGTGCCCACTCCTCTCAATAGACTCATCATTGCGAATACGCGTTTTACACGGGCGCTTCCCCTTGCAGCTCTTCGTTTCTTTTTATTATAAAAACAACCCAGAACTCCCTACGAGGAGGTGCTGTATATCGAGTTCCCCCCCACATCCACCCCTTAAAAATTATTTGAACTTAAGTTACTACCTTTCCGTAAAAAATTAAATTGAAGTTATGACATAAAAGTGGTTTAGCTTAAAAGGGGTTCATATATTGGCTTTTGGTGTCAAATCTGGGTGAAGCAAGTCTGGAAGCAATTCTTGACCAAATAAATCCATCTGGTGCCTGTGTACCACATACTTCACTTGATGCCGCAACGTTCTACTGCTTGTGAATGGCACGGAAAGTTAAACATGTTACTATTAGTTGGAATGTCTAGAATCATAGATTTGAGTTGATCATCAGAAAGAAATACAATATTTTGGGAAAAGTGACATAACATTTTGCCATCCGAGCACAGAAATGACCTCACATTTTCGTGCTGTGAAAGTTTGGGGAGAGAGGTTCCAATTCTCTGTTGTTAAATCATTTGACCATCATTCAAAGTGACGAGAAGTTGACCTGGGATCCTTCTCATCGTGATTGAACTCGGATCGTCGCCAATGGTCCGTCGTGTTGCTCCAGTTAAACGTTAATTGAACTCCTCTAGGAGAGTGGGACATTTGAAATGACAGTGGTATCGACCGTTCAATGCTTTCATTTAGGTGGATAGAAAATTACTTAGCATAGCACTAGAACAACACAACGGGCTATTGGTGACGGTACTGGATCAATTCAAGGACAACGCGTCGTTCATTTTTAAACACGGTCAAATTATGTGATCAACATTTGATCTGGCACCCCACCCTCCAAACCCCCACACCATGACAACGTGAGGACATATAAGGCTAGGATAGATTGAACCTACACCAGAACCTGTATACACGACGGTATGCGTCTGGACCGAGTTTCAAACTCGCAATCCTTCGGATGCTAATCCGTTAATTTTCCAACAGGAATAACTCGGCCCCGCTGGAAATGAGGATATTGAAGATACTGCTTGGCTAGGTTGAAAAAGAGCCGTGAATTATTATCGTAATGAAATGTATTAAGCATAAATTGTTTGCCCCATGTTTCTCAGGCGGCATTTAACATGACAATTCGTCATTGCAGCCCAGGTGAACGACAAGGAATCTTAGTTGTCCTGATGGGCCCTGGTTGGGTGAAAACTGATATGGTTACTCAAATTGTGGAACTTGAAGTTAAAGACAGTATTTCTTCCACTCATGA
The DNA here is from genome assembly GCA_947359465.1 of Metellina segmentata. NCBI lineage: Eukaryota > Metazoa > Arthropoda > Arachnida > Araneae > Tetragnathidae > Metellina > Metellina segmentata. The sequence continues at coordinate 83,902,752 of OX375882.1, read as the reverse complement.
AGACATTACCTCAGTTGAACGAAGAGCATCGTGGAACTTAGTGGATGGACGTGGGGAAGCTATTCCCTACTGAGTCAATCTCGTTGGGCAGAAATGTATTGCAATTATTTGTGTAAACATCATTGGTATAGAAATCACCAGATATAAACATCATTGGCATCACAAGACAACAAATTGAAATTTTGATGTTTTTTTTTTGTATTTTTGCTCATGCTATTAAAAGCATAAATATTTATATTCTTTTTCAACTAAAAATTTCATTGGACTGGTGTATTGATTTTTTATACCTTGGTTATTATCTATACTACATGCATTTCGTGTAGTTTTAAACCCAGTTTCACATTTATCGAAGTTAGCCCAAATTTTCCTTTAGTTTGGATAAAAAATATTATGTTTGGCAACTGTAATTAATTTCTTTCAACCATTTGATAACCATATTTATTTTACTTTTTGAATCGGCCTATGATTTGTAAATGGATTGTGAATTTTAAATAACTACAAATATTGTGTTGATTCAAGATGATTGTATAACATTATTGTAAAGAAGTTGTGTATCCCATTTAAACGATTCGTTTTCATAAAATTCGCATATTTTATAAAACATATTATAATTTTAGAATATATTTTTATGTCATTCCACTCTCTGTATTTTTTGCAAGTTCACATAGCAACTATAGAGGTTGCATTCTTACGCCTCTTACCATGCTTGAATCAATTTTTACGCAGAATGTTTGAGAATTTGAGATGAATATTGAGTTTCTCACTATAGATCTTGTATAATATTGGTGCCTCAGAACAGACGCATAGGCGTTTTTCGTGGCACAATTAGTAGGATTTATCCAAGAAAAATATTGGACAGCACCACACTAGAGTTTTTGAGTCGCAACATTGATAAAATTCAGTCAAACGGAGAAGAGTTTTCAGAGAAACTTTGTTTTAGCTGCTGGAAAACGGCAGTATAATCACATTCCTCTATGTTATATTTATCGCTTAATTTTGGGGACGCTCGTTAAACAGGACTATTTTAAGGGCTAGTTTCTGGTAAGTGGTAATTAATTAACGTGGCACTTGGTCAATACGACAAGCTATTGACGACGGTCCGGGATCAATCCCCGATCAAATGATCAAAGGACAACACCACGTAATTTTCAATCATGATCATATGACGAGGTCACCCCCTGATCTGGCACCTCACTCTCCAAACTTAAACACCACGCCAATGTGAGTATATTTGAGGCCACACATATGTAACGAGCACACAGATATAATTGTTGGACCTAGTTTCTAACTGTTTTAAAGGGTGAAATGGTCAGATCAATTAAATTGGTTCATTTAATCTGCAATGAATAAGAAAACTTTATTGGGCTAAATCAACTAAATATTGTTCTCAGAATCTTCTTTAAATCCCTAATTGTTGATCTGGTAACGAAGGAACGAGTATAATTTGCTTTGACCTTTTACAAATAAAAAGTAATTAACGTATCAATTCCATCTGCTACATTTGATTTGTAAAATAGGAAATTCAATTGTGGTTTTAGTTATTCTTTCTACTCCACTTGTTTCTGTTCTTCGCACAATCGTATCGATTCTTTCCTATTTAAAGTCACGAAAACACTCAATCGAAAAACAACTTTTTATTGCTGTTCCAAAAAAACAGTTACGTTTTGTCAAAACCATGAAGCACGATGAAGGCGAAAAAGATGACTAGAAACAGTCAATAAATTAACAATTGCAAAACATATTCATGACTAATTTTGTTACCAAGAGCCAATCTATAATTTTTGTCATAGTGTAAAAACGAATGCACATATTTGATGATCATACAAGACATTTTGCACTTTCGGGAGATATCCTGGATTTTACACTGATTTCCTTGTAAAAATGCTTTTAATAATTGGTAACATGGAATAAGTTGACAAGAAAATTGACTAATAAACCGTTTTGAGTCCTTTCTTCCAGAGCTCTTTCAGCTCTTACTTAAGCAAGATTAGTTCTCCATCTGATTTTAAGGAGATATATTGTTCATCAATATGTGACCAATGACGAGATGTATGATCATCAAGGTACTAGCGAAATTTTTACTATGACTAGATCATGATCTTCTCAGTTTTCTAATGACGAAATATCTCGTTCATCAAAATATGCTAATACTTTTGCTAATGAGAGTAAAGAAAGTCACCAGGAGAAATACAACTAGAAAAAAAAATGAACAAAGTGTTGAAAATGTAACTCCACAGAAACCTTTATCCCGAGTTCAAATACAATTTGTACTTTTCTCCAATAGGTTTGAGTGTTTTCGAGAATACGTTATTGATAAACGATACTTATAAAGCTACATTCGAAACATTAAAAGCTTTTATGGATTTTTTAACCGAATTCAATTGTTAATATAACGAGCAATGAAAAGTTAATTCAAACTGGATATTTCTGTGGATACGTAAAGTTGGCGGTAAAGTACCGAGTCATTAAAATTATAGATCAATTAACAGAGGAGAGTGTGTAAAGTGTTCCTAAGACATCAATCTAAACAAACATATCTTCTTTTCATTTTTAGCAATAATGTTATGGTATCGACAAAAGATATTTAACTTTATATAGGTAATATGATCCATATTGTATGTGAATTTGGCTGTTGATCATAATGCACAGTTGGGAGACAAGCACCTTGAAGAAACTGGTGGAAGTAAGTTCAATTGTGGCTAGTGGTATTAAAATGAGATGCAAAACCTCTGTTAAGAAAATTGGTACAAATGAATTTAACTGTGGGTTATAGTATTCTGTTACGAAACGAAATTTTATAAAGAAAGTAGTGCAACTGAATATTGTTGTGGATTTTATTTCGCAGTTTAAAGACGAAACAAGCACGAAGAGCAAGTGGTTAAACAGTAACTTTGCATAGAAAGGGTTATAATACGTAAGTTTCCGAAACTGAAGAAAGAACAACAGAAAACTATGCACAGAAACGGAGCTGTATTTAAGAAAGTTTTGAAAATCTCAATTGCGCCAGAACGAGTTGTTGCCCATAGCAGTAACATCCTTCAAAAGACGTTTTACCCAGCTTTGCTTCTACTACAGATTGTAGGATTTCCGGTTTTATCGTCGAAGGAACTTCACAAGAGAAATAGCGTTCGTAAATTTATTTATAAATGTCCGAAATACTTTTTTATTTTCATGGTCGCGGGAGATGTATGCTTCTACTCATACGCATTATCGACTAGTTTCGATAGGAATAAATTAGTCTTAATCTTTAATGCAATGATTCGGGTCGCCACATACTTTCTCATCAGTCATACATGTCGAAGAATATTTTCAACATTCAAAGTCTTATCGATACTACTTGGAAAGATAACTCTCAGACATAACCTTAAAAACATTAAGTGCTCCATTTCCCGATATTGTACTGTATTTTTCATCTTAAATATTATTCGGGCCGTTAGCAATTCATTCGAAAATGAAGACTATTTTCTGATCCTCCCACCATGGATTCAATGGTACCGTCGAGTAACTCGTCTTTTGTTCTTGAGTCAATCTTATACTTTAGACTACAGTTTCAGCTTTTTATATAGTTTCCTTTGCGATTTCATCACCATCTGTTCGAGTCGTCTCGTTAGGGCGCTGCAGATGCATGAAGCAAAACAAGAACTTCTGCAAATGATTCAACTCTATGATGATGTCTCCACCGGTGTCCAAAACTTAGACGATGCGTTTTGTCTACCAATCTTTATAATAGTCTTGAGTGCTATGGCATCATCGCTTTGGGTTGGCTACGATTTTGCTTTCAGGTCTACAGTAATAAGCTACACCAGCATGGCGCTTTACATTGTGATGGGCATAACCAACGTTACGGTCTTGTTGAAGATTGCTTGGTCAGCGTCGAACGCCACAGAGTCGGTGTCAAGAGCTCAGGAGTATTTGATGGATCTGCCTGGGAGGATACCAGGACGATACATGGAGCTAAAAATGCGTCTTACCAAATATTCCAGTCGAAAGTATAAACTCACGCTGTGGAAGATATATGACTTACAGCGATCTCTCATTATTAACATTATCGGAACTCTACTTACGTACGGGATTCTCCTAGGAACACTAGGAAATGTACAAGAGGGACATTGATAGATTAAACACATTAATGGATTGCGTGACATACATTTTTAGTGAATTAAAAAGGATCAAACAAGGCTCTACTACCTTCAAAAGATAAGCAAGAAATAAATATTGGACCATAATTTCCTGTTGAATCGACACAGGCTCAAAATAAAGCACAACTTATAACATGATGATTTATTGTATTTATATGTAATTTGAATATGTACTTCTGAGAGAGAGAGAGAGAGAGAGAGAGAAAACGAAAATAAAGATTTGAAAACAAACTACTAAAAGACATTTTTATGTTGGAAAGATTTGAAAACAAACTAGGAAAAGACATTTTTAAAATTGGAAAGATTTGAAAACAAACTAGGAAAAGACATATTTATATTGGATAATTACACCTCAGCTGCGGAATTCATGCTTCAAGCTTCCTTTTAAAGTTATCAATTAAGTCAATATAAGCTAGACCATGCAAGCCTAAATACCTGTGAAAGCTTCTTCAGGTTTTAGAGAATATAATGGAGCTTTAAACATTAGAAAGAAGAAAGGGAGAGTTCTCCTTTTTTTATGAAGTATTAACCAAAGTGCTTAACAGAGGACGGAGATGTAATGAAAAAAATGCACGCCCATTCGCTAATGCATTGACCCACAAAGATGATATAAGTAGTAGCATGAGGGCACCCCAATATACCGCCTTTTACAAGATGGCCGCCGTTTGATAAGGGGATTTGTTGATAAGGAATTGAGGCTGATTACTGATAAGAAAAGGGGCTGACGTTTGTTTACATTTTTGGTGGGCGAGATGACATAATTTTGTTGTTATGTATTACTATGGTGATGTATGATTAGTAGTGCCATCTGGTGGTAGGATGAGCAAACATATTATTTGGAATTAAAAAAGGATTTTCTCGGGTTTGAACCGAGGACCATGGGATCCGAAAGCAAATATGCTAACCATTGAGCTATAGAAGAGTTGTGGGAAAGAGGTGTTTAAATGTACTAATGTAGTGGGATAGAAATTACCGTGTGTATATTTTGAAATGTTGGGATTTTGGTTTTTATTTTTATTTTGAATAAATAATTTTTTTTATAATTTGGGTTGAGGCCCTAAACGACTGGTAGCGCCACCTAGTGATTTTTAAAGGAACGAAGTTATATTTAAACGTAGTTTTGTGTTCTTGTATATATTTTGTTGTGGCGTTAAAATGACCGATATTGCCATCTAGGGGTGGACAAAGTAACAGTTAGTTTTAAAAAGATTTATTTTCTAGTTGTAGAATTGTATTTTAAAATTAAATAGGGAATTATTTTTAAGAAAATAGTACTATAATATGTGAATTTGAACTCAGCAGAAGGTAATCGTGGCCAACTGTGTTTTACGCAAGCACTTTAACCGTCATGCATTTACAAAGGAACCGATAGAAACTTCTGGAAAGGGTTATTAAGAAATAATTGTACCCATACGGCAGTAAGAAATCAGAGTTAAACATTAATTAGACATACTACCAAGGATTGAAATGTCTAGAAGCCTCTGGAATTTGTGATAATATGACTGAGGATTATGTTTTGCACGTGTAGATTAAAGAGAAGAAACGGACTCATACATGGAGTCACCGATAAAAGTGACTCAAAAGAAAATTAAAGATTAGTTTAAACTACCGAAGTACACGTGGTGTGGTATCTGAAAATGTTTTGGACCATACAAAAGAAAGTGATTATACTGTTTGATAAATAAGACGCTTTTAAAAGCATAAATGAACTTGTTTCTTGTGTCTTTGAATAACTTTGCTTTTCTCTGGATTTTTGCCTTTCTACGGTTTTTTAAATAAATGATGGATTCTAGTGACATTAGGCCTGCAAAGGAAATGCGTGCATACAAAGAACAACGGTTTCAGAAATATTGTAAAGATACGCTATGCTATTAGTATGGTAATTACAGATCATAGAAAACGAATTTCCGTATTTAAAGAAAGAGGAAACTTCGAAAGAAATTTATGGTAAAAAAAAAAATGTGCCTCGACAACTTGTAGCGTACGAAGACGAAGGAATAACTTATACCTTTAGCAGATCTTCTATTGCTGCCAAGCCTTGATCTCCTTTACTATTGGAAATAAAGGGAGAAATGGAACAAATAATTTTTGCAAGATTTAATTTTGTGTTGGTGAACCGTTATAAAGATGGGAAGGACTGTATAGGTGCCCATAAAGACAACGAGAAGGACTTGATGAAGTATCCAACAAACCATTTTTGGTTACACAGCTTGCCCCGTGGAAATGCATCATGCCCTAGAATTAACTTAACGTTTTTGTAAAATTCTTATATAAATTAGCGATAAACCCCATATGTGCCCCTGAACTGGAAGTCAGTGCTGATAGGATTGAACACAAGACGATAGTTGGAAAAGGTTGTAATTAATATTTATGACTTTGTGAACATTAATTTTTTATGCTTGCATCTTATTGTTATTTTAAAGAAACTTTTATCGTGTCTTACCATATACATTGCATTTTGGATTTTTTTTATTAAATACTAGGTTTATAAACTGTCTTTTATAATGCAAGATCTGAAATGAAATTTTCTTTGCTATAAATATTTATGTTTTTTAAAAAAATATTTAGATGCTTTTACTTAAACACTAATTATACATTAGATGCTATAGCACATATTTTATAGCATAAATTACTTTTAAATACTGTACACTTAAGTAAAAGTACAAAAATCTTTTGTTATTTTATTTGAAAACTTTGCAAGACCTATACTGTGAACATGTTTTCTTGTAATTTTTTTTAATTGAACAAAAGAAAACTCACCCGTATACCACAGACGTACAACACGGGAATTACAGAAGTAAGCTGATTAAACACAAGAACAGTAGAACAAATTTAACTAAACTTACAAGTTTTAATGACCTTTACAAATTAGTAGAAATGCAGATGATTCCTTGTATATTTGAAGAAGTTATAACAGTATTGAAATCTAAGCCCTATGTTATTTTATAATTATTCTTTGCTTGCCACATTATTATTTTAATTTAAATAAATCTTAAATTTTAGTGATTTAATTTTTTAGATTTACAAACTTTTTGTTCTTTGATTTATATTGTAAAAAGTTAGAGGTTTTTGCACAAAATTAGATACTATTACACACATTTTAATAATGAAGATTTTAAAAACATACGATTGAAACATATACCTCAGATACTATTAAAAAATTCTACATGCAGATTAAAAGGTTTTTTTTTAAATTTTACAATAAAGACATTTAGCAGTTTAATTCGTAAAGCGTGTTTTTATGCATGATAAAAAAATTAAGAAACCTGTAAAAGTAAAATATTTTTAGCCTTTATTTGAAACTTTGCAAGACCTATGAAGATGTTTTCTTGCACATTTGAAGTGAAGTAGTGAAAAATTGTACTAAAAATCATTTGTCCTTGAAGTTCTAAATAATATGCTTTAGCAAACCATACATTTTACTAAACATATGAACTTCCTATTATTTATTTGAAAACCTTGTGTATATTATAAGGTTTTTTAGATTGAAGAGAGAGAGAGAGTCTAATACCAATAGTGTACAAGCATTTTACAAGATACTTTGTATTAGTCGTTTAATTTAAAATATACTAGTACATTGGCTACGTTAAATGGATAGTAAGTGGGTTTTCTGGTTTTGAAAATAATGTTTACGCTTCTGTGCAGCTGAACAAAATAAAATTTTGTCCTTTCTTGATAGTTATTGCATAATCTAAAGATTTACTCACAACACTGATAGTTTTACACATGAATAAAATTAAGTAACTACTGAAAATTTTAAATACTAATTAATTTTTAAATGAACAAATATTATTGAAATAATGGTTAAATCTGAACTTTGCGTATTTTTTAAACAATCCCTGCAAAAACAAATTGTTCTAAAACATATTGAAAAAATAATTCTAACACACATTGAAAGAAGACATACTGAAACAAAGTAAATTACAACATATTTTAATAGAACAGCAACCAGGATTTATATATTTTACACAAATTAATACATTATAGTTAAAACGAAAGAATTTATTTTTTACATGCCTGCATATTTTAAGAGATATATATTTACTATGAACCAATAATTTAATGCCGTCACCTCAGCTTTTGGGCAATGCAAATTATTTTTGTGATGACCACGTTATAGCTTTTTGGATATCTTTGTTGTGTGCTACTAAGAGCACATAGTGCATCGATTTTGGGACACCCAAAGTAATTTAAGTCGATGTTCGGAATATTCAATGATAGCTAAGCGTTGCTTCTCAACATAAACACCTGTGCAAGCAACTTGGTACTGAGAGGCAATCTTTGTCTGCCTGTACACTTCCAAAAGCTTAGAGTCTACACTTTCTAAGGAGACGTTTTAACATGCTATGTGACAGAAAGGAAGTCCACACACGTAATTTACATCATATAGCACAGTTTTGCGATCTTTGGCACTAAGTTTATACCTATAAGGCGATAAGCTCGATGTGGTGGTTCTATATATCTTATTCTGTAGTCAGGCCTCACGCTGCTGTATTGTCTCTGAAGCTCTAGATGTAGTAGCTCTCTCTCCCTCTCTTTCATATCCTACAGTCGGGCGCTTCTGCATTGTCTCTGAAGCTCTAGATGCAGTAGCTCTATATATCATATCCTGTAGTCGGGCTTAACGCTGCTGCACTGTCTCTGAAGCTCAAGATGTAGCAGCTCTCTCATGCTGTGCCTCAAGTCTTCTATTCCTCTCCTCGGAAGTTTCTTGACTACGCTGATGTATCATTTTTTTAGCCTTTGATTGCAATTGGCCAATCGCCTTACGTTTCTTTGGAGGAATTTATGCAGCAATAAAATCCGTAAAAGAATACAAAAAAAAAAATTAAAGAATAAGCAAAAGGCACACTCTTAATGAGTATATTCTCAATGAAATATATTAAAAAAACTATACAAAGCTAATATAAAGTTTATGAAAAAAACAAATTTATAATTATCAAGTAGAAATATAGAACTCAGTGTAGAAATATAAAACTCAGTGTAGAAATATAGAACTCGGTGTAGAAATATAAAACTCAGTGTAGAAATATAGAACTCAGTGTAGAAATATAAAACTCAGTGTAGAAATATAGAACTCGGTGTAGAAATATAAAACTCAGTGTAGAAATATAGAACTCAGTGTAGAAATATAAAACTCTTACCAGAAATAAAAAAAATATTAATGAACTTTAATCCCTGATGCACATGCAAATTATTATTATCAAATAAAGTAGGAAACACTTCACCAATCCGCTTAGCGATCCCAAAAACACACATGCATTCACAAACACATACGGTGCAGAAAATAAATAATTCGTTAAGATTCAACTTCTAAATAATATATATGCAATATTTAAAATACTAGAACACATAAACACAAACAGAAACGAAATTCGAGTCATTTTAAAATGAGAAGTTACACGCCTTACTTAAAAGCTGTCAACCCAAATACGCCAACCCAGAATTATAAATCATACTAAAAAAATAAGCATTAATTATGGTGAAAAAAACATTAACCCCCATCCTCCATAAACAAACAGTATTTCAAAAATAAGTTCTCAGTGAACAATGAAATCTATTTTAGAATACAATAAAAAGCTGTAACGAATTAAATACGAGCAAAGCGCCAGGTGCGGAACTATAAACCTCCGAACTGTTACCGAGCTAAAAGTTTGAATCAAATAGATCTCTCACGTCTTCTTCGATCAAGGACTCATCCTCCTAGAGTTAGACAGTTTTCTGTGAAGAATGAAGACGCGTCGTAACGTCCGTTATGTCGATTATGTTACAGCTACACTCTACGTTTATGATCGGTGGCAACGGCTTGGCGATACTTTGGCTCACTTCTAGTAGCGAGTTACGGTAGATTACGGTATCCTATCTGTCTTTACGGTTATTGTGGATTTCATATCAAGCTCGGCAAACGGTAGCAACAAATTCTTTAATGGCAGTTTCATCTGCATTTTTCTACGCATCGAAAAATTCCTTTTCATTACAATGCCTATTACTTATTCCACTATATGCATTGTCATGGTCTTTAGCGACTTGTTCTGCAGGATCTTTAGCGGCACCTATAGGCATAGGATTTCCAGGACCAATATATTCGGAATCAGGTAATACTGCACCTTTACCGCTAACAACATTACTTATTATACCTGCAACTCCAGCAACTACAGTATCCCCCACAGCAATTCCCAAACCAGAAGCTATATTACTAGTTGTTAAAATTCCTCCAAATCCTTCGGAAACAATTCCAGCTACTTCAGATAAAGTAAGAACTCTGGCACATCCACATTTAAAGGTGTATCAGGTAATGGATTAGAAAGTGGTTTGGAGAATGTACATAGTTTCTTCAACACTAGTCGAACCGCTAGAATTAATGTCATTGATGTCTGCATTAGGAATTCGTCTATAAGGATGTGTACGTTTAAAATTTTCCCATTTATTAAATCTATCACGTAAAGTATTATTTAAATCAAATGGTATATTATTAGTTTCTAAACTAAACTCATGCAGTGATAAATCTGCCATTAAGAATATAAGGCTATACTCACGCTGCGACGGCGTGATCCAAATCTACACACTCAACTGCAATCATAAACCGAAAACAAAGCACTTCAGACAAAGGAACATGCTAAGTACTTGCTTATTTTAGTTATTTAAACTAAAATTTCCTACGACGTCAACGACGACGTGACCTTGACCAGACCACGTGGGTTTGTTAACCCACCGATGCATAAGGCCCCGTTCACATCAGGCGCGTAAAACGCGCGTTGGCGAGGCTATCAGGGTCCCGATCTTCAAGGTTGCAAAGATAGTAACTTGAATTAGAGGAATAAATAAGCATAATTTAATGTCGGGACCTTGCTTGCCTCTTCATACGCGCGTTGAAACGCCTCATGTGAACGTAGCCTTAGGCATCATGGCCATGGTTAACAAACCCACGTGGTCTGGTCAAGGTCACGTCGTCGTTGACGTCGTAGGAAATTTTAGTTTAAAAAACTAAAATAGGCAAGTGCTCAGCATGTTCTTTCATCTGAAGTGCTTTGTGATTCTTATTGACCTCGTTATCGTTATGAGTGTTTCAAAGTTATTAACCTTATTTTGGTGTAGTATAAGAGGTTGTTGGGATTATCTCTTTTCAGTACTCTATCTCGAGGAAGTAAACTGGTCTGCTGCTTTTGGTAACTATGGCTTCTCCTTCTCTTCTTGCTTTTACTCCTCCTTCACTTAAATATTTTTCTAGGCGTACAATTGTTACTATAGTTCTTGTTTTTTCTGAGCTCTATCGTTTAGGATTACCTGTTAGTGTTGTTGGATACTTAGTCCAACAATGGTTTATCAATAAGCGCCATAAATTAAATTATTTATTGGAATACCCTCGGAGCCCTGTGTGCTTAGCTGATCATAATGCTTACGCTGTTGGACCTTTTGAACCTCATTTTCAATTCTGTGTTTCTCTTGCTCGCTCTATCGGTTTGGAAGTTTGGCGCTTTGAAGATATAAGACCGCTTCCTCGAGATTTGTATGCATATTGTCACACCTCTACCCTTTCCCCTATCTCTATATATCTGGTGAGTGTGTGTGGTTCGTTTTATCTACTGGAAAGGGCAACACTTCATATATATATTTCATCTATTTATTTGGAATTCTCGGTTATATAGGAACATAATTCAATACAGTAGAAAACAGCAGCAGAGAGCCCCCTCATTGTCCGTTGGCTCCGGTCTCTCTGGGTCGAATCTTTTCTTCCTTTTCGCTCTTCCCTTTTCTCCTCCTGACCCGGGTGACCTTTCAAGGACACCCCAGCCAACGTCCCTAGAAGATGTCTCTTCCCCCAACACCAGTTCCTCCTTGTGTTGGCCGGAGAACCTCAGATCCTCACACATATGTAATGCCACATGATTTTAAATCGCCAGCATTTAGACATATTGTGTGGAATTATGCTCGTTGGAGTAGTAAATACAACAATGATGTACTTAATTTCTGTGTTTTTTGTTTCAATCAATTGGCTGAAAGCAGTGTTTGGGTGAATTTTTTTAATGTGCGACCTATGGGAATACATTTGGATTGCCCATACAGTCATGGTGTTCTAAACGTTGTGAAGGAAGTACGGAACTGGTGTGATAATTCTGTTCGCACACCACTTTTTGGAATATACGATGAAAACCGATGTCGAAACAATTTCACGTTCCATGACTTAAAGACATGTCTTTATAAAAGCGATGATGAATGATAATTATATTTACAGATAAGTCTATATGTATGATGGAGGATCACCAAGAGATGGAAATGACAATAGAACCCCAATTTTCTGCAGCAATGTCTCGGACGAATCGATATCCCATCTGGAAGAATTATTCGACCAAAGCTGCATAATCTTCTGGAGCGCATCTAGCAATTTGCCTGAGTCGCAAACTTGTGTCGAGGAAAGATTGCTCTCCATGGCAGCAATCCTGGTCAGAATCTCTATCCAAAATTCGAGTATTATTGCCAGTTGAGGATCCGCTAGACTCCAGAAGTGGGGTATCCACTCTGCTATTGTCATTTCCATCTCTTGGTAATCCTCCATCATACATATAGACTTATCTGTAAATAAAATATAAAATTAAATATAATTACCATTCATCATCGCTTTCATAAAGACATGTCTTTAAGTCATGGAACGTGAAATTGTTTCGACATCGGTTTTCATCGTATATTCCAAAAGTGGTGTGCGAACACAATTATCACACCAGTTCCGTACATCCTTCGCAACGTTTAGAACACGATGACTGTATTGGCAATCCAAATGTATTCCCATAAGTCGCACACTAAAACGATTCACCCAAACACTGCTTTCAGCCTGTTGATTGGTACAAATAACACAGAAATTAAATACATCATTGTTGTATTTACTACTTCAACGAGCATAATTCCACACAATACGTCTAAATGCTGGCGATTCCAAACCATGTGACATTACATAGGCATACAAATCTCGAGGAAGCGGTCTTATATCTTCCCAGCCCAATCTTCCAAACCGATAGAGCGAGCAAGAGAATCACAGAATTGAAAATAAGGTTCCAAAGGTCCAACAGCGTAAACATTATGATCATCTAAGCACACAGGGCTCCAAGGGTATTCCAATAAATAATTAAATTTATTGCGCTTAATGATAAACCATTGTTGGACTACGTATCCAACAGAACTAACAGGTAATCCTAAACGATAGAGCTCAGAAAAAGCAGGAACTATGGTAACAATTGTACGCCCAGAAAAATATTTAAATGAAGGAGGAGTAAAACCAAGAAGAGAAGGAGAAGCCATAGTTACTAAAAGCAGCAGACCAGTTTACTTCCTCGAGATAGAGTACTGAAAAGAGATAATCCCAACAATCTTTTATACTACTCCAAAATAAGGTTAATAACTTTGAAACACTCATAACGATAACGAGATCGATAAGAATCACAAAGCACTTCAGATGAAAGAACATTCTGAGTACTTGCTTATTTTAGTTTTTTAAACTAAAATTTCCTACGACGTTAACGACGACGTGACCTTGACCAGACCACTTGGGTTTGTTAACTGGCCGACGCATAAGGCATCGTGGCCATGGTATACCTTACTACTTTTTGCGAAATTTTTTTTAAAATATTCTTTTTAAAAGTTCTCAAATGTGTTTTGAAGCTTTTATTTTCCGTTGTAAAAAGAAAAATATTTGTGAAAAAAAAATAGTTTTTAAATAATTTTTTCCTTGCCGATTTTAGAAGTTCGCTAAAAAAAAATCTCTAAGGCCGTTGCAACCGCTCATAAACGTAGACTGTAGCTGTTCCTAGGTTATTTATGAAAGGTTCTGTAAATATATATGGTGTGTATACGTACTATAATTTAGATTAATAAACTGTTTGTGAGTGTAAGGAGAGTTTTATCGCTTGTTCGCCCGATTCGAGAAGGAATTCTCTGCACACGGTCACAGAATGGCGCCCTAAACGTGGATCGCGAACCTGACAACGAAAAGGATTTCAGGTAAATTAATTCTTGTAAAATCCTTAATACCCCTACGTTTTTTCTAACCCAAGCGCTGAGAAATTGTAAACTAGTGTGCTAAGAAAAGTGTCTAAGTAAGTAAATAGTTTTAGTATTAATTCAATCTGTAGTGGATTTTTCGATTGAGATTTGGAACTGTAATTTAAAACTGTAGTCACAATAAAAAGAGACAATGGCTTACCTAGGCAAGGCAAAAAATTTATCAAAATTTGGTTGAAGAACTTGGTGACAAAGTGGAGGATGGCTTAAAAGTCGTAGATCTAAAGAAAATAATTTTTGAAAGTGAGGAGTATTAAAACGATAAAGAGTTTGTGAATAATTTTTTTTTATTAGATACAATTGTGTATGGAAGAATAATCCAAAATTTTACTTTTGACGGAGCAAATAAGAGAGCAAGAAGAGCAAAGATTAATAAGAGAGCAAGAAAAACAGGCCCAAGTCTTTGAACTTGAAAAGTTACGGATTCAGTTAGAATCTCAACATGTGGTAGAAACCTCTGCTTCCCAACCTGTAATGTACCCTTCCATGAGAATGTATCTACAAAATATTTTGCCACAATTCAAGCCTGAAGAAGAAGACATGTCCTTGTTTCTAGTCTTATTTGAGAGACAAATGAATTTTCTAAAAATTGATAAGAGTATGTGGGTGACTCACTTATTAGGACTTTTCAATTCAGAGATCTCACAGATTACTAGAGAACCTGAAGAAAAATCCCATGACTATACATACATTCGAAGTATACTCAGCGTTTTAAGCTGACAGCTGAAAAGTTTGTAAAGCTCTTCAGTCAACATAGAAAGTCTGTAGATAGCACATGGAAATAGTTTTACTTTGAATTAAGGTACTAGTTTGAAGGTTGGATTGCTCAACGTAGTGTCCACTACCTTTGAAAAATTGCAAGCTCTTATGATCTCAGATCAAATGATAAAGAGACTGTAACGAGTGAACTAAGAGCACAGCGCCAGGTGCATAGCTACAAAACCCCAAACTGTTAACGAGTTAAAAGTTTGAATTAAATAGATACCTGACGTCTGCTTCGATCAAGGACTCGTCCTCCGAGAGTCAGAGAGTTTTCTGTGTAGAATTAAGACGCGTCGTAACATCGGTTATGTCGGTTATTTATGAAAGGTTCTGTAAATATATATGTTGTGTCCACGTACTGTAATTTAGATTAATCAACTGCTTGTGAGTGTAACGAGAGTTTTTCGATTGTTCCCGCCCTTCGAGGAGGAATTCTCTGCACACGGTCACAAAGCTAAAATTAAAGAAAAGCAGAATTCTAAATCATACTAAAATATAAACTTTAATTCTGGTGTAGAAAAAACATTAATTCTGGTCCCCCATAAAAGCTATTTCAAAAAATAAGCAAAATGCATGCTCTCACCTGAACAATGAAATCTATTATAGAATTAAATAAAAAACCAAAATTAAGAAAAAAAAACTAATTTAAAATTATGAAGTACTCACATCCAGTGTATAGAAATAAAAAACTCTTCACAGAAATAAAAAAACATTAATGAACTTTAATCCAAAATGCACATTATCACTGTCGAATAAAGTAGCAAATGCTTATACAATCAACTAAAAGAGCTATACTCACATTCATAGAAAGATGATAAACTGGAAGACTTACCAAGTTTTCCATTAAATACGACCCTCTAAGACTCGAGTGGGTACAGGAAGTTTCTCGAACATCATGTTTCCAAGACCGGGACATAATGATTTCTGATAATTTCCCGAAGGTTCTACTGAATTAAATTAGTTTTCGAAACCTTCTAGAAGGTTCTACAAAGTTTTATAAAAAAGAAAACATTAATCTTGGTGCTGCCAGATACCGGAGGCCAGATGCCTCATGGGCTTTGCGTGTTTCATTACAAAATGTAAGCTATGCAAAATTAAATATTTTAAATATCCTTTTTCATGAATCAAATATATGTAATTTATTTACACCATAGGAGGAAATGAAAAGTGAATTCAAACATAAATATTGTAATTTAATTTGTTTTGGAAAAAACTGTTTTTGAGCAACACTCATAAAACAATATGATCAGCGTATAGTAATCGCTTTATACTCAATGTTATTTCTACGACAATTTCAAATTATTTTAGCTCCCTAGGAACAATAGAACGGGGGTTAAGAGTGAGCCTATGTTTTACGTGGTGTTCTATAGTATAAGTGAACCAAATTTGGTATGGATTGGAGAAACGGTGTAGATTTGCATATAAAATATACAATACATACACACATTCTTTTTTATACTATAAATTGGTTGTTTGAGATCATTGTTATTATTTTATTAGAGACTAACAGGATCTTTAAATTACGTTTATGTTTGAATATTCAATTTCTTATATGAATTGAAATGATATCGCAATTTAGTACAAATATTGTACTCTATATTTTTGTCATTATTTTAGCTTTAAGGACACAGGGAACATAATTTAGCTCAAATTTTCGATTTTTTAATTTTGGGCTTAAAAAATAGCGGGAATTAAGACGATTCCAAAAATGTATAACTTGTATCTATATATATAAAACACTAACGTACGTGGACCCGAAATCGACGTTATTTGTGTATTGTCAAATGGCAACAATCAACATATATAAAATAACCCAGATATTTTGAATTCTTGCTGTTTTCAAATAGCCGAGGTCAATTTCTATGAAAAATATGGAATTAAATTGTAATATTTATGTTTGAACTTACTTTTTATTTCTTCCTTTGATGTAAACGTAATTTTACTACCCGGTATCTGGCCACGCGTCAGAATTAATGTTTACTTTTTAAATTTGATTTAGAATTCCGTGTTTGGGTATTTGAGTTGACTGCGAGATGTTGCGGACATATTTGAGGATTCCCAAGTATTATAAATATGTGTTCTTTTTGTTAATAAATCATTATTGCCTTTGTCAATATCGTTAAAAGTCTTTTGTCGCATTATTCTATTTCACAATGAATATAATCAGGAAGTCGAAATTCAACACGTTTGAATAGATACGCACGTGTTTTTTTTTTTTTTTTTTTCAGAATTTAGCATTTTTTCAAGGATTGGAATTTTATTTTTGTTTGCATTATGTGTTCCGGTATATTACATGTTGCAGAAATATTATTTAGGAGTTAGATTTTAATGATATGTCTATTTCCTGCAAAATATCTCTAGACGTGGGTAATTTTGTAGCGGTATATGTACATTTCGACCAACTTTGCTTAAATATTTGATTGAATATGCAATGATTTAAAGAATTGTTTCACAAAAATAAATAAAATATACAAATCAAAACATGTTTAATTACGGTGTGTAAAAAAGTTTAAAAAGCACTATTACACACTGCCGAGCGCTAGCTGGCGCAGCCCGACTAGTAGGTTTGAAAACTATAAACACGTCTAAACAGACGTTTACGAATGTAAACAACGCCTGTCACACCCGTTGGCCTAACCCTCTCCCAGTAAAATCACATGTACGTACGTTTTGACTTGCACAGTGTTTCGGCTAGTTTTCAGCCTCATTTTTACTGCAATATTGACATTAGGTTTTTCTTGCTTTTTACTTTAATCTGTGTGAGTAGAATTAAATGTTTCTTTATACATCACCTGCACAATCATGTCTTTTTCAAGACATGTGCATTGAGCAGGTGATGTATTTTTGAACCGAGCTAAGGGATTGAACCACGTGTTTTATGATTTGGTAAAAAATACAGCTTCATATATTGATTAAAAAGTTCCTTTTGCTTGTTTGCAGTGGCGAGAAAAAAGTTGTTTGGTAGACGCAAATTTAGTGCAAATCGGTTTACTGTTGTGAGGAAGGTAAATGCTGCTGATGACTCAGTGACCGAAATTAGTGCATCTGAGAAGAAGATTGACACAACTTTTCCGGAAGCTATCTAAACATGCCAGAATGAAGTTAAAGCTGTTGAAACAAAATAAATGTGATTCAGAAATGCTGAATCAAAATGATTATGGTGCTGGAAAATTTTAATCTAGTGAATTTTAAGCATAGTAAGTGTTTTTATGGTGTTTTTCATTTTTCTCAAAATGTGTTTTTTTTTATGCTTTAGTACACTTTTCTTAAATTCTATTGAAGCTACACTTTTCAAATTTTACACACTTGTTCAAACAAGTGTTTTCAATAAAAATACCTATTATTTTAAATTTAAATGCAGAACATATGGAAATATCACTAAAAAAAGTTTTAAAAATTCTGTTATTTTGAAAAAAATTATAAAAATAATCTAATTTTATTTCTATTAGATTAAAATCAAAAATCCTTCTTATTATTTTCAAATGGGATATTTTTTGTTGCCATGAAAATTTTGGAGACAATACTTGTAATAGTTTTTGAGAAAAGTGTACCAAACTGGGATATTGTGAAATTTTTTTTTTCAAACAGTTAAAAAGTAAGTAGCTACAGAAAACAAAATTATGAAGGGAATGCATTTTGTTACAGTTAATTATAAAATGTAATGCGGATATTTTCAAGGAAAATTTGTTTTTTAGTTATATGGTTATTTTTAAATTGTATATGGCTTGACGAATGGGTGAGCATAAAATTCATGCATTTAGTCTATCGAGGTGGTCCGTGTGCCCTTAAGGATGTTTAAATGATTGTGTCTACACCTTTACATATTTTCCATTCAGAAGATATTTGTTCTTGTATGTGAACGCACATACACTAGTTTTCAAAACTTCAGCAACTTTTCCTATTTTACTGTAATCTCTCTATATTAAAAAAATGTTACCGCCGCCGCCGCCGACGCCGCCGCCGCAGAATTGAAAACTGTGCTGTTTAGCTCGATTCTTAGACGGTTTCCCGAGAAAGTACTGATCGGAAAAAAACAAAATTGACATGGTTTGTTCTTCATCGTATTCCCTGGACAATTATTAAGATTTTTTTCCGATGCGGCTATTAGTTTAGGGTTTATTAAGTGTTAAAATTGAAGAAGCGAAATTTCTTCCGCGAGTGAGCAAAACACATACAAATTTTCAGTCTTCAGCCGTGAGTTTTTTTTAAAGAGTACCTCTCAACGTAAATTTTTGCAGCTCGTCGAGTTTTTTTTTTTTTTAAATTTCAATTTGGTTCTTGATAATATTTTTTTGAAATTCTGGAAAAATCGGGACATTTTTGTTACTTTTTTTTAAAACTGCCGTATCTATATTTTATTACTATTATTTTTTAATTTTTAAAATATAGCAGTATACCTCAGAATGTACTCTTTCTTACGGTACTATTATTTTTGATATCGGTTAATAATTAAATTGGATGCGATCAAAAGTTGGTCATACAAAATTCGGAATCTTTGGATATTTTCGCTACTTTTTGTTACTACCGTTAACTAAAACTATCATATCTATATCGTATTACTATTAGTTTTTTATTTTGAAAATAGAGCAGTATACCTCAGACTGTACTCTTTCTTACGGTACCATTATTTTAAAAATTGGTTCATAAATAAATTCGATGCAATCAAAAGTTGGTGACACAAATTTCGTATTTTTTATTTCGCGCAGCAAATTCGCGGAGCATTGTATTCGCGGAGGGTTGTATTTTTGACTATCGGGTTTGCCAGATATCAAATTTATCGTAGCAACAATTGCCATAAAAACGATTTCTTTTTATTTGGCGAGGAAAAAGGTTCGCTTTTTTCCCTCTGTTCTCAGACGTTTTACCGAGAAAGTACAAAGTACGCATTGTAAAGTTTGGAGATTAACAGGGTTTACTTAAAATTGTACAGGGAACAAGATGCAGAAGATTTTTTACTGATGCGGCTATTAGTTTAGGGTGCATTAAGTGTTAAAGCAAAAAAGAGTGAAATCACTTGCGTAAGAGGTATTCGTTTGCGAAGCAAACCAAACGGGATTGCGTAGCAACCCACGGGGGTCGGCGAGCGTAAGCGAGCAGGGGGAGAAGCCGTCGCTGTGACGTGATGGACCGTAAAGGGAAATCAGGATAATACAAATTATTCAGATAGTTTCACTCTGCGAAAGGAATGTTGGTTTGCGAAGCAAACCAAATGCCATATGTAAAAGGAGTGTTGGTTTGCGAAGCAAACCAAATGGGATTGTGTAGCAATCCCCGGGGGTTGGCGAGCGGAAGCGAGCAGGGGGTGGAGCCCCCTAGTTTTACAAAAAAATCAACTTTGAGACATGATTTTCACACTACAGAGGCACAATCTCGTACTTAGAGGATGAAGAAAGCATAGTAGTAAAAAATGAATTGGACTCGTACAGTATGGGACGAAGCACAAAAAGGCTCTATTGATAGAATGGAATTGATATAAAACACTGTCTGGCCAAGATGGATAACAACAAACCAAAGTCCCTTAGTAAGGGATCTGACCTCACATGTGACCACACGTGTTCAATGGGATTTAAATCAGGGAAGAACGCTGGCGAATCTCATCTACGGATATCTTCACTTTCTAGAAGTTCCTGAACAGTATGAGACCTGTGTGGCTGTGCGTTGTCGTCCATATAAACAAAGTCCTGACCAATGGCACCTCGGAACAGATGCACGTGGAGGAGGATAACTTCATCACTGTTTTGATCTCCGGTAATTGAACCACTGTCAAAAATGTGGAGCTCCGTCCGGTCGTTCATCATAATACCTCCCCACACAAGCACGCCAGGACCACCTCAATGGTCTGTTTCCCTGATGTAAGTGGGACGTAAGCGTGACCCTACGTCTATCCATATCAATTTGCGCCAATAATCGTGTGTCAGACTGAAACGACTCTCATCGGTAAAGAGGACGTGACTCCATTGATGAGATGTCCAGTCTTTGTGTTCGTTACACCATTGTATACGGTGCCGCCGATAGGCTGCTGTCAATGGTATCCAGCGTTCAAGACGGCGGGTGAATTGGCCACCTTTAAGGCAAATGTTTGAATATTAAATCTCATGATGATGTCAATATCCAGATTAGTGTGTCTAATTGAACTTATTGTGGTAAATATTTGATTTTATGTAAATCCTGGTTTATACATATTCTGTAGAACCAATGTTGTTAATCGAAGACTATTATTGGTCAGAAAGTAATTTTCAGCGATTTGGCCAGAGGGAGCGTACTACCGTGAAGATTGGCTTCATGAAATGTAAGAGTACAGAGAGAGAGAGAGAGAGAGAGAGAGAACTTCAAGGTGATGCAATAAAAGGTGGTTGGCTGTAACACTCGATTTTATTTTTATTGTTAAATAAATAATTTAAAAATACAGTTCTCTGTTTCAATACCTCTCCAAGTGCACAGTGAAAGCAACATGGAAGCCAACACTAAATTGCACTTTAAAATTATAAATTAAGACGTATATGCTGTAGGAACATATAATGAGTTCACAAATCAATTTTTGTTTAGTAAACTTTATCCATTCTTATTTATATTAAATTTTAACTGAAAATTGATATTGGAAAATGGAACTGTTTCACTACTCTCCAAACTTTCAGCAAGAAATAATTTTCTGGTCATAATTTCCAATTAATTCAAAACCGGGAAAAAAAGGAAGCTCAACTTGAGCTAATATAAGGATTTATTTCATCTATATGTAATTTAAATTTGTACTTCTGGAAACGAACGCAAGAAAGAATTGGATAGTTATACCTCAGCTGGAATTCAAGCTTCCTTTCCAATGATATCAATTAGGTCTCTGTAACAAAGGCATTGTAAGCCTAAACACCTACTAAAACTTCTTTAGGTTTTAGGGAATTGAAGAAACCCTTGACCTTGTAATTAGACCTACAAAGAAGAAAGGAATTTTTTTTATATATATATAAAGTGTTAACCACAGTGCTTGATAGATAACGGAACTTTAAAGAAGAATCTGGCACGTTCATTCGTTGATTGCATCGATTCATAAAGAATTTATTTTCTCGAAAATAAAAAAATGCATAGAAATGAGGGTGCTCTGTAAAAAAGGGGTTGCTATTCAAACTGGCACTGCTATATTATTTTTCTAGAATTTTTGCTTCTGAAAAAAATTTAAGAACTGAGACTCGAAAGCGAATCGCTATAACACCTTAGAAGGAATTTATACTTCAAGCCTTTTTTCCATTCCATCAATTTTCGAGCTGTAGGCAGAACATGATTGATTCCTGTCAGAGGCATTCCTCCCTGGGTGTATTCCTTCAGTATCAGTAAACCAAGTATGGCCTCTACGCCATAAATCTAGGAAAACCTAACAAACAATTATTACTTATTGAGTCCACAAAAATCTTCCAAAGTATAAAAGAAAGTTGTATTCTTCTCCAATATTTATCAACGTTCTTGATGGAGGTAGGTATTTTAATAAACGTCGCACTTTAGCAACACACGGGCTATTGGCAACGGTCTGGGTTCAAATCCCAAATGAAAAGATCTAAGAACGTTTTCGAGAATAAGTTATTGAAAAACGATAATTTAAAACTTCATTCGGAACAAAGAAAGCCCTGTCGGAAACATAACCCGAAATTGATTCTAATGTCATCGTCATCGACATTTAATTGAAACTGGATTGTTCGATGAATGCATAGTTGACCGCAAAGTATTGAGTCCTTACAATGATCGATCAATTAACAGAGTGTGTGGGGGTGTTATAAACACATAAATTTCTACAGACTTATCTTTTCATTTTCTTCAATTCTCTAATGGTACTGACAAAACACTCTTACTTTTATCAGGTAATTTGAGAGCAAGTTAATGGGATTCTCCAAGATAATGCGTAGTTGGGATACGAAAGCCACAAAGAAATACTAGGAAGTGAATTTAACTGTGGGTTATAGTGTTCATTCACAGACGAAACTCCATGAAGAAACTGGTTGAGCAGTAACTAGGCGAAAAAAAGCGTTTTAATACGCAAGTTTTGGAAACTACAGAAGTTATTCCAGCAGAAAACTATGGACAGAAACGGCGTTACTTTCAAGAAAGTTGATATGAAAATGTCAACTACGCCAAGTGGATGTGTTGGCTCTAGCAGTAACATCTTTCAAAAGACGTTTTTCCCAGCTTTACTTCTACTACAGATAGCAGGAGTTCCTGTTTTATCATTGAAGCATCTCCACAAGAGAAACAATGTATATAATTTCATTTAGAGATGTTCGAAATACTTCTTTAATTTCGCAAAATTTTGAAGCGTGTCTTTTATGCATACACATTAGCAACTGGTTTCGAATCTTATCGATAATACTTGGAAAGAAAGATATCGTTTAGAAATGAGTTTAAAAACATTAAGGGCTTCATTTCCCGATATTGCATTGTATTTTTCATCTTGAGTATGATTCGGAGCGTTTGCAATTTATTCGAAATTAAAAAGTCGTTTCTGATCCTCAAACCCCGGATGCAATAGCTTCAATCAATCACCCGTATCTTGTTCTTGACTCAATCTGTTATTTTAATCTATAGTTTCAGTTTTTTATGTAGTTTCCTTTCCGATTTCATCGCCATCTGATCTGATTGTCTCATCAGGGCACATCAGATCCATAGAGTTTTAAAAGAATTTGCGTAACTGTTTGAACTCTACAATAACATATATGCCGGTATCCAAAGCGTAGACGAAGCGTTTTGTCTACCCATATTTATAATAGTCTTGAGCGGTATGGTATCGTCTCTATGGGTAGGCTACGATTTTATTTTCAAGTCCTCAGGAATAAGCTACAGCAGAATGGCGCTTTACATTATAATAGACATAACCAATCTTATGATTTTGTTAAGGATTGTTGGTTTAGCTTCGGTTTCGGAGCTCAGTAGAGTTTGAAGGAATTTCCTGATAAGATACCAGCACGATACAAAAAGCTGAAAGCGCTTCTTACCAAATATTCCAGGCGCAAGAACAAATTTACACTGTCGAAGAAGTATGACTTACAGCGATCTCTCATTATTAACATTATCGTAACTCTACGAACGTAAGGGATTCTCTTAGGAACACTAAGAAACGTACAAGGGGGAGTTTGATACATGAACACATTATTGATTGAACGACATACTATTTGTAGTGAAATAGAACTAATATAAAATCAAAGTTTCACTACTCTACAAAAGTTAAAAGCTAGAAATAATTTTCGTAACATAATTTCTATCTAAATCAAGACGGACCAAAAATGCAACGAGCACAACTTAAGATAGGATGATTTTTGGTATCTACATGTGATGTTCTACACTGCTGGCCACCCAAATTGCAACACCAAGAAAGACAAGAGATATCACAACAAAATTTATTTTGTAGATAACATGTTGACCAAGTATCAAATGATTAAATTTATAGACTTCTGTGAAGTGTGGTTCCTGCCAAAATCAGTAGCCAGAGTAGCCGCCATTGTTGGAGATCACCGCTGCCACACGCCTCGGCATTGATTCAAAGAGACTTTTGATGTGTTCTTGGGGTACAGCAGACCAAGCAGCTTCCACACGTTGGCAAAGTTGATCTGGTGTGGCAGCTGGGGATGTAATATGGGTCAATCGTTGAGTGAATCGTTGATGGACCACATGTTTTCTATCGGCGAAAGATCCCGAGAGCGAGCTGGCTAGGGAAGTAATTCAATCTGGCAATTGACGAAGAACCCTTGGAAAATACGTGCTACGTGTGGTCGCGCATTATCCTGTTGAAATATGGCTGTGGGCAAGCCCTGAAGGTAGGGAAGGACAACTGGCTCCAACACCTCGGAGATGTAGCGCTGGCTGTTTAAAGTATCGGCAATGCGTACTAGACGAGTGCGAGAGTGATATCCAATACCGCTCCATACCATAATACCCGGTGCAGGACCAGTGTGGCGGTGCATAACGCAGCTGTTCAGCATCCTCTCCCCACGGTGTCTCCAGACTCGAATCCGACCATTGTGGTGTTGCAGACAGAAGCGTGACTCGTCAGTAAAGACAATTTCATTCCATTCTGCCGTCCACATCCTTCTTCCATCGCACCATTGGTGGCGGAGACGTCTGTGGTTCTGCGTCAAGGGTAGACGAAGCAATGGACGTCTTACGGTCAGAACACTCTGCTGTAAACGGCGTCGAATGGTACGCGCAGACACTGCGTTACAGACTGAATGTGCTGTGCTATGGTTCGTGATGTGGCTGAGCGACCCGTCACTGCCATATGCACAATATGCCTGTCATCACGTGGAGTGGTGCACTGAGGTGGATGATCATCGAACACGTCGGTCCGTCGTACCCTTCTGCATCCAGCGATCACATATCCGCAATACAGTTCTTTGGATTCGTCCAACACTTCTACCGATTTCCCTGAAAGATAATACACAATCTCGGTAGACCACTATCCTCTGTCGAACTCGGATACTTGATCAAAAGATGATCGCTGTTTTCTACGAGGCATAATTGATCGGTTTTTTTTTTAAACCTCAAGAAAAACACAATTTGCGAACTTGAAATCGTCGAAATCTCCAAGCCTTAAATAGCGCTTTGAAGTGGCGCCACAGGCGCGCGTGATGTGCGTCTGCGCTGAAATTCTAATCATTTGCATATCTCACCTCCGCTAATGCATGTTGTAAATTTCATATTATTTGCATGCTTCCTTCAGGGTGTTGCATTTACGGTGGCCAGCAGTGTATTTTTCTTGAAACAAAAATTCTGTTTTGAAAACGAAGTCAGAAAAGAAATTTTTATAATGGATGAATACACATCAGCTGGAATTCAAGCTTCCTTTCCAAGTAATAAATTAGGTCACTGTAAGCAAGACCTTGAATGCCTAAACACCTGCTAAAGTTTTTTTAGATTTTAGATATCTGATGGAACCTTTGACCTTTGTAGTAGACCTTTAAAGAAGAAAGGGAGAATTCCCTTTTTTCCTAAAGTGTAAACATAAGTGCTTGACAGATGACGAAGATCTAGTGAAGGACCTGGCACTTACATTAGCTGATTGCATTGTTAAATAAAGTACTACTTGTCCCGAACTATTCTAACTGGCTTCGAACCTTTACTCGTTGAAAAAGGAATAATCAACTAGAGCATGGTATAGCCTCATAAAACTGTTGAAGGACCTTAGACAGTTAACAGATTCAATAAAAGAAATAGAATTCATTGAAATAAGGGTGCACTTTAAAAAAGGTTCAAAATAATCATGACCGTCTACATTATTTTCTCAATGTTTGTGCTTCTGAAAAAAATTTATAATTTGTGTTTTGAAAACACTGTTATGAAGCGACTTTATAAATGTTCCATGCGCACACCTCAGCTGGAATTTATTTTTCAGGATTCTATCCACGTCATAAAACCGTTGTTCAAACTTACGTTATGTTTTCCTCGAATCTTTCCCTTGGGGGATTGATCCCGGACCGTCGTCAGTAGCCCGTTCTGTTGCTCTAGTACTATGTTAATGAAGGTTACTACATACCTACCACATCATACTTTTCGAGTTATAGTCGGTACAATTACGATGCTTGAAAGGTGCGTTCTTCCCATGGTGAATTACTTTTTTCTTGCCAGTAAACTTTCATTGCGCGTGAATGTCGATTACTTGATACCGACCAACCGCTCTGGTGGTTAGCCTATTGATAGAAAAGTTCATGGTTCGATTCGGGTAAATGCATGGATATTTGTAAGCGTATGGTGTAGAGGCGGCTGGTGCACCTTAAATCTGTCGTGACCGAAAGTCCTCACGTCGGGTTGGTGTGGAAGTTTGGAGAGTGGGGTGCCAACTCAGGTGTTGCCTCGTCATCTGACAGTTATTCAAAATTACGTAGTATTCTAATCGAATCTTTCCTTTGGGGGATTGATCCCGGACCGTCGTCAATAGCCCGTTGTGTTGCTCCAGTACGACGTTAATAAAAGTTACTACATATCTACCACACCATACTTTTCGAGTTGTAGACGTTGCAATTACGATTCTTGATAGGTCCCAGGAAAAAAATCAGCAAAAAAAACCCCTCAAAATAAACCTGCAGGTTTCCTGCATGAATTTCGAACCAAAATTCTGCAGGGAACATGCAGTTTATTGACTGATTGCCATGATGATTATGAAAGATTGGTGGCGGGATAAGAAACACATATTTTTGATTTAAAAAAAGTATTAACATAAGTAGTATTACACTGTTGGTATCTGGCTCACTAGCATGACATGTTAGTGTCTAAATTACAGTTCGACATGTTGGTGTGTAAGAACCCCAACAAAAAAATCAGCATCTTTCCTTTAAAAAAAGATCCATTTTGAAGGTTTTTTGAAGGGGAATGCAGGTTTTTTAAAGGCAGTTAGATAAGTGCAGATTTTACGCAGAGAAAATGCAGAGGTTTTGAAGGAATAATGGTTATCTTCATTAATACTGCAGTTCCCCCCCCCCTTCTGAAATTAAATTTATAATATTTCCAAATTCATTTTTACCTTCATAAAAACTGCAGTTTTTATAAAGGAAAAATGCAGTAAAAATGGCTTCAAAAATACCTTCATAAAAACTGCAGTTTTAATGAAGGAATTTTTTAAAGGCATTTTTTCTTCATAAAAACTGCAGTATTTTTGAAGGAAAAATGAAGTTTGAAATTAAAGTTTTGTTTTCATAAAAAATGCAGTTTTTATGAAAACAATTATCAACTAATATGTTAATTAAAATTAATATATATATATATATATATATATAATTTCTTTAAAAATAGTGAAAATTTTCCATAATAAAAAAAAACCAGCAATTATTGCTGTTCATTTCATTTTTCAGTCCCACCATAAAATGTAACATTGGAATTAGCCAACCTTCGATTAAAATATTTATTTCAATGCATACATTGTATTTCTCTAACATACCAAATATCTGAATTTAGTCTGTTATATTAACTCCCAACAAAATTAATAATTTGCATATATATCTTGGAATTATAAAACTAATCTGTAATGAATTTGTTGCATGAGATGTTAACATTTTCAGAATATTTTCAATGCTAAATTCAAATGTGAAGACGGGAAATTCCTATCACATACCAATAATATACCAATAATATGTGTTTTTATATTATGCAATATATCACCTGGTCGCTTATTTTGTAAAAGTATTAAATCCCTCCAAACAAATTTTAAACCATTTTCAATGCATTCCTAGTAAAAAAAAGCACAAGTCCAAAACTAAACACTACATTGATTCACCAATCTTGGATATGTCTCTTACGGCTTAATGGATAGCACACTGAACTCCATAGCACAATTGAACTTGGTCCCGGGTTCGATTCCCATCAGCTGATCGTGATTTAAAATTACGAGGTGTTGTACTCGGATCTTTCCCTTAATGGAATGATCACGGACCGTTGTCAATAGCCAGTTGTGTGGCTCTGGGATAACGTTATAACTTACCCATGGGAAAATTGGTAGATAAAACATCAAAAATACATCAGTTAACCCCAGAACTGGATGAACAAGGATTATTAAGATTAAAGGGTCGTCTTAATTTTGCTGATTTGACCTTAAGTGAAAAACATCTCTTGTTGTTGCCTTACAAGGAAATGTTTTCTGAACTTGCGATTTGGAACTGTCATAACAAAGTTCTCCATGAGGGAGTAGATTCTACTCTTGCGCAGACACGACAGTGCTTTTGGATTACTAAAGGTCACCAGTTGGTCAAATCCTTGTTGGAAAAATGCAATGTATGTAAAAGGTACAAAGTGAAACCAGGGACACAGTAAATTACACCTTTGACTCCAGACAGGGTAGCGGACAGCTCCGTTCTCGGTGACCGGATTGGACTTTACAAGGTCATTTTACACGAAGGGAAGCTCTGAAAACACTAGTTACTCTTATTTACTTGTGCAACCACGAGAGTTCTGCATCTTGAATTTGTCCTCTCTTTAAGCACAGAACATTTCCTACTTGCTTTCTGCAGATTTGTCTAAAGGTGAGGACTTTGTGTGACGATATACTTGGACAATGCTAATACTTTCAAAAGAGCCGAACTTGAATTAAAAGAAATATCGAATGTATCAACGACAAAGCTGAACATGATTTGTTTTCATCCAACGGAATACATTGGAAATATATTGCTGAGAAGGGAGCATGGTGGGGAGGGTTCTGGAAGAGACACTTTCGAACAATTAAAACTTGTTTAAGGAAAATTGTAGGAAAATCGTTAACTATAAATGAATTCGAAACAGTCTTTATTGAAATTAAGACTATGATTAATTCGAGGCCTATAGCTTACATTTATGGTAACTCTTCAGAGACCTCATCACTTACTGCAGCAGCACATTTTTGTTGGAAAAGTGTTTGTTTTCTCTTCGTGTTTCTAAAATATCTAAAATGGACCTTGTAGGGTCTAAAAGTTCCATTGTCAAAAAGTAATATGAACATCAAAAAACTTTGTTAACTCATTTCTGGAGACAACGGAGAAAAAATTATTTACTTACATCAAAATAATTTAATTTATGTTTTCCTATCAAAGTTACAGGTAATTTCCAGGTGAAATATGTGGAATTGATTCACGGGGACAAATACCCTCGTAATATGTGGAGACTAGGTAAGATTGTGAACATATTTCAGGAAGAGATGGAAAAATTCGTTTCTATCTTGTTCAGACGTCCTCAGGTCAGTTGAGAAAAGACCCGTTCAACTTCCTTTTAAACTGGAAGTCTATATAGTCTGGAAGAACTGTTATTTCCTATTTGCAATCTTTATTAAATATAAATTCGATGTTATAACCTTTAATCATCATAGTAAAATTATTTTTTTCTTACTTCTGAATATAATTTGTATTTGTGACTTTATTTGAAGATACTGTTTTTCTGAATTTCAATTTATTAGTTAAATATCTAACTTGTAAAATTTGTAAGATTGTTGTGTATTAGAATATTATTTAATTTCATTTCATAATATTGTTTTAATGAATTAATTACGTAATTTAGTGTTTTATTTGAATTTTTATTAATGTTTGTGGGAATTATTGTATAAGTTAACTGGAGAGGAGAGTTGAAAAGTGAAAAGGTGCGCCAGATGGCGCTGTTTATCGCGCAAGGGATCGGAATTAGTCTCGTGTATAAAATATCATTGCGTGGCAGGCGTGATTGAAGTCGGTAGTTATCCATGCAAGTTTTTGAAGGATTTGGCTAATAATAATAGTCGTACAACGAAAGTATTTGTAGGCAGACCGCTTAAGAATAGGTCAAGTGTAAATAGTGTATAATAAACCCATATAAAGATGATTAAGATCTTCATTGGAGAACTTATTTTTGTCAAGAAGGTGTTAGGGCTGTTGTTTTTATAGACATTTTTTATAGACATTAAATAACCCGTTGTGTTGCTCCAGTACTTGTAAATTTAACTATGCCATTATTGAAAGTATAATTCCGTTATTGAAAGAATAATGCCGTTATTGAAAGAATAATAATGTTTAAAAAAAATCCGAACTAGAATTTTTCCAACATTAAAAAATTCTTTGTCATAATGACAGGAGAAAATTGCAAAATATCACAATGTTGCATGCCGAATGCAAGAGTGCAACAAGTAAAAAAATATTGTTTTGTTTACTATGTGTGCGAGAGCACTCGCCGTAAATCGTCGCTTTTATTAATTGATGAACATGAAAAGAACTTAAGAAATGGAATTCCAAATCTCCTTCATAATCGTCCGTTTTTAGCAGTAACCTTAATGTCACCTTTCGTAATGTAGATTTGTCATACAGCAAGAGTGCGATGTATGTGAAATGTATTACATGAATGAATATGCATGTGTAAAATTTGTATCCTACGTAAGTCGTAAAAATTATAACGATGGCGAAAGTTGTTAAAATATTATTTTATTCTACGAAAAACGTAAGTAAAATAAAATATATTTTT
Source organism: Metellina segmentata (assembly GCA_947359465.1). Classification (NCBI taxonomy): domain Eukaryota; kingdom Metazoa; phylum Arthropoda; class Arachnida; order Araneae; family Tetragnathidae; genus Metellina; species Metellina segmentata. The sequence goes on along the minus strand of OX375882.1, from coordinate 83,871,886 downwards.
GTCATCTCTTCAATCTAGAGTAAACCAATTCAAACCGAGTAAGGTCAGGTATTTTGCTTGTTACTGATAAGAGTTTGGAAGTCGCATTTCAATTCTTTCATCTTCGAAGAGCTAACGAAAATAACAAAATATGACAACTTTCTACTCCAAATAGGCATACGAAATCAAATGGACAGCTCTGATAAAAGCGACATTTCACAATAATACAATTTAATATGTTTATTGTAAAAAAATTCGGAATTGTAAAATATGAGTCATAAAGCAACAATTATAAAAACAAAATCCCAACATGTACTTCCCAGTCTATGCATATTACGAGAACTTCAATAACAGCGAAATTAAATACAGATAATGAAACCCCAAATCAACAAAGATATACCAAATCATTTTTAACTTAAAAAGTAATTAATTAAAGCAGAAAAAAACAGTGTAAAAACAAGCTTAAAAATTTTAATAAGTATCATATTATGACTTTTACCAAATTACCTTTTCAAATTCACTATGTTGTAAAACTCCCATGTAAAATTTTATATATTCTGTTTGTCTAAACGTGGTATTTTTTTGTGCTGCCGAATTCTTTTTAAACTCTTTCATCTTTTCCTGGTGATTGTGATAAATATGAAACACGAATTTGTGACGTACAATTGGGAATAGGAATGTAGCATTGATAGTTACGCGGTCACTTAATTAAACCTTTATTGAAGCTTAGACTCAATATGAATAACCTCAATTGAAGGCACATAAAATAACTTGATGTTTGAAATGGTTGAAGTACAGAAGGAATGTTGTTATGCATTTAAAATCTGATTGTGGTATGGTCTCTGTAAACTTGTTCTTGCGGCTAACCGTTTGATAGCTCCGCCGGTTTTGTCATGACTTCTGGATTGCCACTAGAACAATCCCTGGTGTTCGAAAGATTTAGATTCAGCAAAAAATTATCAGTTTTGCAAATCATGCACATCTATAACCATAATTAATTTAATAATGCTTATTTATTCGGTTATCTGACCTTGAATATAATAGAATCTCTTTGAAAGGCAGAAATAGATGTCTTTATGGCGTGTTCCCGCCTTTTTTGATTCAGCATGCGATAAAATAAATCGATAATTTACATCTAGTCAAAAATTTTCCTGTGACGAAAACAAACAAATTATAATGATGAAATTTCAGGACATATAATATACATCTTGACTTAAACAACTGAATATTTGTAATGTTTTAGGAGTAGTTATTCACAGTAAATATTTTCTCTATATTAAAAAAAGTTACCGCCACTATCGCAGGATTGAAAACTGTGTTGTTCAGCTTGATTCTTAGACTGTTTCTCGAGAAAGTACGGATCAGAAAAATATGAAATAAACATGGTTTCTTCTTCATCGTGTTCCCTAGACAATTGTAAATATCTTTTTCCGATGCGGTTATTAGTTTAGGGTTTATTAAGAGTCAAAGTTGAAAAAGCGAAATTTCTTCCGCGAGTGAGCAAAACAATACAAATTTTCAGTCTTCAGTCGTGAGTTTTTTTTAAAGAGTACCTCTCAACGTTAAATTTTGCATCTCGTCGAGTTTCTTTAGAAATTTCAATTTGGTTCCTAATAATATTTTTTTGAAATTGGGGAAAAATCGGGATATTTTCGTTAATTTTTTTAAAACTGTCATATATATATATATATATATATATATATATATATATATATATATCTTATTACGATTAGTTTATAATTTTGAAAATATCTTAGTATACCTTAGAATGTACTCTTTCTTACGGTATAATTATTTTTGAAATAGGTTAATAAATAAATTCTATGCTATCAAAAGTTGGTCATACAAAATTCGGAATGTTTGGATATTTACGCTACTTTTTTTAAAGCTACATTATACTATTTCTTTTGGTACTATTATTTTTTAAATTGACTAATAAATAAAGTCGATGCAATCAAAAGTTGGTCAGACAATTTTCGGAAATTTTATATCATAATTTCCGATACAAAACTAAAACTGTCATATCTATATCTTATTACTATTAATTTTATAATTTAATATCGCAGTATACCTCAGATTGTACTTTTTCTTATGGTACAATTATTTTTAAAATTCGTTAATAAATAAATTCGATTCAATCAAAAGTTGTTCACACAAATTTCGTAATTTTTAGTTCGAGTATCAGGTTTCCCACGCAGGGTGTTAGAAATAACTTCTCTTTATCTAAATTAGCTATCGTTTAATAAAACACACTCCCCAAACCCGTCTCCAAGAGAAAGAAGCTACACATACCTTTCTAGAATCCTTTATTCCAACGGTAACTAACTACGCACTAATTTACAACAGCACAAAAAAGCATATTTACACACAAGCCACGAAAGAGAGAGAGCATTAAAAATCTATATTACACAAAACGTTTTGGTTTCACATCCGGGCATCTCAACAGAATTCGTTCGCCCATCTCTTGGTGCCATCTATTATCTCAAAGTCACAACATTCTCCCACCTTTTTTAATGTTGCACAGTTAAAAAACTTCCAGTGGGTATAGCTTTCGCACTGGACGGGTGAGTATGCCGTGACGTGTCTTTACTTTCACTACTCTTACCCTCCCACCTCTGCCCGTGCACATTTCCTGGACACGTGCAATGGGACAGTTGATGTGTTTGATATTCTCCGCACCAACCAACACCATGTCCCCCACTTGTATGTCGCAGTTTTCACGTCCGGGCCTCTGGACATGTTGTGCCAGATACTCCTTCCGGAATGGTCTGCGAAGTTGTTCTCGTAGTTCCTGCACATTCGTTGACGGACAAGGAGCCTGTTCCCATCGATGTAATCTAAGTCCGCTGTTCCGAACACTCTGATGTCTTCCATGAACATCGAGGGTGTTAGTGGAGACAAGTCGTCTAGGTCGTTGGAAACATAGGTGAGGGGCCGAGAGTTGAGCGCGGCCTCCACATCGCAAAGGATGGTGAGTAGCTCCTCGTAGTTCACCGAAGCTTGACCAAGGACTCTCATCAATAGAACTTTCGTGGATCGGATCAGTCGCTCCCACCAAGCCGTACTGGGAGGAATGAACTTCCAGATGATGGGACGCAACGTATCCTGCGATACAACCTTTTCCCAGTCAACTTTCCTCAGGGCTGATGCCGTACCAACAAAATTCGTACCGTTGTCAGAGCAGAGTAGATGATAGATGGTCTACCACTTCTCGCTATGGATCGACGGAGAGCTTGAATGAAGTACTCAGTGCATGCGGCATTAACAAGTTCACATCTATAGACTGCACAAGTGAACAAAACAACCCAAGTTTTGGTTTTGTTGCGAAGGGTCAACGGATGGCATAAATCGACGCCCGTAACTTCGAAGGTGTTAGCGTCTCTGACTCTGTCCAATGGCAGATGAATCGACAATGTCTCTGATGGTTTTGACGCAAACCTTTTGCATCGCACACACTGTCGCACAACGAGATCTGACAGTTCGCCTGACGGAAAGGATCCAATATTCCTCTCGAAGCATTGTATTTAAGGCTTGAACACCAACGTGACTGTTTTTAAGATGGAACTTTCCAACTAGAGCTTGGACAATAAAATGCTTTGCCGGCAGTAAAATTGGGTACCGGAAGGCGTGAGTGGTTTTACTCTAATTAATTCAGTTTCATCTCGCACAGTTGCAAGATCATTAACCGAATCTCCAGTCTGTGCAAAACTCTCCCTCTGAACGAGCAAAATAAGTGTGTTTCTAGATTTCTGAATCTCAATAGTATTCAAAAAAGGTTCTTTAATGACATTTTACTTACGGGAATTAGCAATAAATGTCTTAACCCAGCCCAAAATCTTCACCATTTTCGAGAATTTAGAATATCTTTTGTAACATTTAGGCTCACCATCTATATGTTGGATCAGTGGCTATTTGTCCCAATATGCATCGGCAAATGTGCCGTATGGGGTCTGTTATTCTAAGTTTGTATTTCTGATTTAGACAGTTTGCTATATAACTGATATGTTCTTCTGGTGAAACCCCAGTCGGGTTGTGCTTTCATGTAAATAAAGTGATAGGTTTTATTTTAAAGGAGAGTTTTTCTTATGCATAAAACCTACAACAAACACTATATCTACATTAATGTTACTACATGAGTTTACTCCCTTTATCATTTCTGAGTAAACCAAACTTTAATTTGACTCAATAACTAATACGGGCCAATACTCAGTGGGACCTTTCAGCCAAACAGGTCCATTTACCCAATTAGATTGGATAAACCGCAAAGAGGAGCAGCCGCGTGAAGGAAGAACAGCCGAATTCAAATCACTTGGCACATATGACCACTGCACAAATTTCCCTCACACGGTTACCCACAAAAATAAGACTCGAAATAAATGAAGTATCAGAGCTGAAATTCCATACTAAAAAAATAAAATAAAAAATAAATTTAAAAAAAAAAAAAAAACAATTTTTTGAAAAATAATTGCATTTTTAGCAGTACTGGTAAAGCAATCAAAAAATTGTAATACTCAATAAGCATTCCAATTTTTCCAAAACAACCAAACTATGGTTGATTTAAGTATAATTACTCAGGTGTTTTAGCATGAAACTCATCTAAATATAAGAATAAAGAAATGTTTAATATTGCAGTCACTAAACTAATAGATAATGTATAAAATAAAACACATTGCAATCAAATATCTGGAACAAAATTCATGTGATTCCTGCACAAAACCGAAAATAGAACAGAAAGAAGGACAGAAAAAAACCCTGACCGTCGCTTCATGTGCTGTTCAAATAACAATTTGCACGATATCGTCATTTGGAGGAGGGGCATTTCGGTTAATCATAAGAGGAGATAATTCTTCCTGCCTTATAGAGTGCAGGAAAAATGGTTTGACATTTCTGAAATAGCTTGGCGTGCACGAAGACTAAAATGAAGAGCAATCTGTGCCTGGTGTTTGGAGTTTTTCTGAGTTGCTGCTTGGTCGTTTCGGCAAAGAACAGAATTCCGGGAAAACAAATAACTCCGCGATACAAGAAGTGGCAAGTCAATCCGGATATAAAAAGAAATGTGGTGAGTATTGTGTTCCTTGAATTTCGTCTCTTCTCTTATTTATTGATATTGCGACATTAAGGGGGTCCGGGACACATCAGAAAAAAAATTTAATTAATTAATTTAGAATTTAGAATTTTTTTGTACTGATTACAAAACTAACTAAAAAGCAAAATCACAACACACAAATTTTCCAAAATTTATAAAAATATTTAAAATTATAATTTTTTGAAAATAGAGGGGTCATTTTAAATTACTAAAACTCAATTACTAAAACTCAACTATTCTTGGTCAATTTTTGAAATTCTTCCAGTAAATTATTCACAAACTTGTAAACTTTAATTCTGATTCAGCAAATTTAAAAATATTAATTCAATAAAAATAAAAAATATTTAAATGAAATCTTCTAAAAATTTAAAGGTACTCTTTTTTTAAAGTTATATTTTTATAAGTAAATATTTGTTTCAAAATTTCTGAATCAAAATTAAAGTATAATGTTTTAAAAAGATGTAATCGAAATTTCAACCCTTAAACTTTATCAGTTCTTGACTTATAACAATTTGAATACAGGAAATCTTGAAAAATTGCATCACGGTGAAAAACGCATTTAAAGTTTAAAAGACAGATTTACAATTAATAAAATGTTTAAATACCCTTTTAGAGCACCCAAATGAATATCTAACTCCTTATTTCCTCTTAAATCTTTGGTTTGTTTGATTTTTGCAAATTCTACCCTTTTTCGGCATAGTTTAAAAGTCTCCGTAGACTTAAATAACGTCTTAGACAGATGTTGTTGCCATGACAAAAGTTGTCTGAGTGTTAGATTTTCAAAACAACGAACCACAAAATTAATTCGATCTCTCGTTCTAATTAAGATAGAAACATGATTCAGACGTCCTTTTAAGCAGAAAGACACAGAAATTTTTTTAATATATAAAATGGTTTTTCGAAAATTTGACGTTGATTGTGTCCCTGACCCCCTTAATTAAATATCTATGTACCTTTTTATTGTTTTAAAATTTCTATAACATCAAATAAATGGCTAAAATGAAACTTGTGTAAAATATTCGCAAATATTATTCAGAAAGGGTGATTTTTGAATGTATATCATCTCTTAACTTAATTTCCTTAACCCCCCGAAATTAAGGTATGGTTTCGGCTGATCCATGGTCGGTAAAGCTTCTGAACTTCTGTGGCATCAAATGAAAAATAAAATACACGGTAAGTAGTGGAATTTGCGTCTCGCTCTGAAGCAATATAACATGGCTATTGGCCGGGATGTCCGGGATTCATCTCGAAATGAAAGATATGTAGACTACATGCTTAGTCATTTTAAATCACGATCAGATGACGAGGTCACACCTGAGCTGTCACTCCTCCAGACTTCCACACTAACCCAACGTGAGGACTTTCTGGTATTTGAGGTATACAGGTTGAATCTTGTAACCACAGCAAAATAATTTGACACCTCAGGTGGCCACTGCAAAAGTAGGAGAGCAATATTTGAATATGTCTGTCGCACTTGAGAAAATTAGATCTTTCGTGGCGATCCCTACGGAAGATCTCTTCAGCAAATCTCCCATTAGCAAATTTGAAATTTTGAGTCTGCAGACGCCGGTGGGGTCTACGGAAAATATGCAATTCGTCACTTACCAAGATAGAGCTAATCTATAAAAATAAAAATGAAGAGCTTGACATTGAATATTTTCGACCCATTTCTTTTTTATCCGCTTTGGATTTTTATCCTTTTCTTATACAAAATCCGACTCTTACGCTTTTTGTATTTGTCTATCTTATCTTCATCTGTCTATCTGTATATAAAAACGCCCTTATTACGCCGAAACGGTTTAGTACATTCACATGAAACTTTCTACACTTCGAGTATTTACATTCATTTAATGACTGAACTTAGTTGCTGAGTAGGGCTCAGCACACACATCCGATTTTTCAACGTGCGTTGCCGTAGCGGCGCCGAAGCCCAACTATATTTTACATAACTATACAACTATATATTACCGTGAAAAGACACAAGTACTCATTTCGCGCCATTTACGATGAATATCTATCGAAGAAAACGTGATTATTTCGCTTACTTGGTGACAAAAAATATATTTCGAAACAAAAAATAGACGTCATTGGATAGATACATTAATTAATTATCTATATATATAATTCTCTTACGTGGCACGCAAAAAAGACGTTATTTGTAATCGCGTTTTGGCAACACTGTACGATGTTTGTTTATCGCGAAGTCTCGCGCATCGATTGAATTTATAGCGTTATCGGGTGAAATTTTATTGGAAAAAAAAAAGGAAATTTTAATGAGCTGTTGCAGTTAGTTTATAATCGAAATCAAATAAAGCGGAGGATCTTTTCAGGGCCATTTAAAAACGGTCCTTTTCAGGGCCAACAATTATAGTTCAACAAGACGCTTGCACTACAACTTTCGGCAACAAACTCAATGAAAAAGTGTGGGTCGTTTGAGTGCTGGGAAAATGTACACACAAACAACATGCTGGGTATTCAATTTCCAAAGCAACGCTCACATTTCGAGTCAAGATTTGCACAAAGTTTTCATTTGAATTCTGATTTTAGAGATACTGTATATATTTTTTCTGTAATACACAGCAAATTTAGATTTGAAAAGCATTTTTTTGGTAACATATTTTGTAAACAATCCCTTCTGCTAGGACACATGTCTTCATTGAGGCGAGCGAAGCGAGCATAGGTTCGCGCAGCGAAGCAATCCTCCGGGGGTTGGCGAGCGTCAGCGAGCAGGGGGCAGGCCCCCTAGTTATTTATATTCCATTTGTTAATGAAAACAAGGTACTTGAGAAGCGTGTGCCACGAGCTGCGGCGGCTATGGGAACTGCGGTACAAATTGCACGCAAGTTGGACGTGCGTTGCCGTAGCGGCTCCCGAGGTATGTGTGCACTACTCTATTGGATCTAATGTATCTCAGAATAAACTTGCATGGCCGCATCGGCGCCACACGTTGCAAATGGGATGTGTACATCGTGCCTAACTATACTTAAATCAATCATAATTTGGTAATTTTGGAGTAGTTGAAAGGTATATTGAGCATTGCAATTATATACTTGGATTGTTTTACAAGTGATGCTGAAAAGTCAATTTTTTTTCCAAATCTATATTTTTACGGAATTTAATTGTAATACTTTATTTATTTTGAGCCTTTTTTTTTCTCGAAGAATAAAAAAAGTTCTGAATTTTGGGATAGACAATAAAGAGAATAACGCATAAAGTTTACAGAGCAATACTTTTAAGTTTAAGAGCAATACAATAAAGTTTACAGAGCAATACTTTTTTTAAAAATGGACTGGTAGCTTATTTGGCAACCTTGGTATTTTTAATCGTTTGCTTTTTACATTAGTATAATATAAACATTGTTAAATACACAATTATTAAACACACAATTGAAAATAATTGTAAATATGACAATTATTTTGAATTGTGTACTTAACAATTTTATACCGTTATTAGAGTGTGGTAATTGCTATTTGTGATGAACTAGCCACTGCGTGGCTGGCCTAGCGTTGCTCGGCGATCTTATTAATCTCAAATCAAACGAAGGTCACTCGAATCTGTTCTCACCTATTCGATACTGAAGGTGAAAAAAATATGGCATGGTTCCAAAGGCTTCAATAGTGACGTGAGGGAGAAAAGTCTAAATTTTGGTGCTTCTTCATTTCCGAAAGAAGAAAGAACGGTGAAAAAACTATTAAATTCATTTAAAATGTTCTAGATTGAATTTTAAAATTCCCCAGAAGTGCCATAGATTCGGCAGGATTTTGCGGGCAGAAAACAAACAAACGAACACACAAACATTTTCTTTTATAATAGTAGAGATTACAATTTATTAACGGAAGTGGAGTTATTTAACCAATTCAACCAGAATTCATGGAGTTATTTTCAATTCAACCAAACCATTAAAATACGGGTAATTCTGCTAGTGAGGTGCAATGTAAAATATCCCATTCTTTTTTCGGTTCTCTTACGTTCTAAAATATAAATATGGAATCTAGACATGAGTACATTCCAGTATTTTTTAAACTAATTATTCGTATCAGCTTAGTCGACATTTTCTAAATCAAGAAGCATTTCCAATTTATAATCTAAACTCAAAGTTTGCCTACTACAAGATATGTTAATGGTAGTTGTCACTATAAGAATATAAATCGCCAATTTTAAGTTGGGATGACTGACTGTTCTGGTCGTTATAAAAGAATAGGGATCGCTCATTTTGAATAGGGGGTGATTTGTGGAAGTCTGTTTTATTTTGTTTTAGTCGAACGTTGCCGGTTTAAAAAAGTATTAAACTATCTAACAAAATATATTAACACGTAAAAATCATAACATTTTATATTTTTAGTTGAATGAATCTATATAACTTTTCAATTAATTTCTTCATTGAAGTTCCCTATAGCAAATGGAATAAGGTCCGTTTCTATGGCAACAAGCATGAGTTAGATTTGTGGTGGGATAAGTTCTTGTAGACAAAGTTAATACGTCATTCTCTGGAAAAGGAGCATTTTGAGGACATTATGCTCTTTTGTTTTCGAAAAGGCAAGAATGTTTCGCAAGCGTTAAAGAAGACACACTACCCTACAAAAATGGACCAGACCCCCTCAGATTTGCATAAAATCCGACTACTTATTTGGGGGTTGTTTTTCGTGGTATGGCCTGGGACCTTAGCATGTTGTTCCTGGTCAATTAAACGCCGACGCCTACATGAACAATTTGGATAATCAGGTTCTTCTTACGCTATGGCGACTTTATAGAATTTCAGGGCGACAACGCTCCATGTCACGTTGCAGTCTCTGTCAAGCAGTGGTATCAAGATATGGATATAAAACGTATTCCCTGACATGCTCATAGTCGAGATCTAAACCCCACAGAACGTCTACAACAAACCTACAGCTGAGCTGACGACATTCCTGTATCAGGAATGGACACAAACCCATAGCAGTGTATAAAAACCTTGTCGAAAGTATTGCTGAAAGGTTGCTATTGTAATTGCAGCACGTGGGAGACCATCCACTATTAAAGCATATATATTCTTTCCCTTATACCATCACATATTGCAGTTATTAGCGAAATAAAGCAATGATTTGTGACTTTTAATAATTTTTTTTATAAATAAGTATCATCTAGGAATGTCTGATATTTGTATCTGGTCTGAAGGCTGAGTGAGCCTAGGAGTTAGGCATTATCTAGTCCATGAGGCGGGTAAATATATCTGGGAAGTAAAATTTAGTTTAAGGAATGGGTAAATCCATCCGGAGGGCCGGTATCTAGTCTATGGACGACCGAATAAACCTAGTAGGTGGACATTATCTAGTCTGGAAGCCGGGTAATCCAAGGAGGAAGTTATTATCTAGTCTGAGAGTCAGGTAAATCTTCTGTACCGTCATATTTGATCTGAGGAACTGGTAAATCTATGCGGAGGCACATATCTAGTCTTCTGGCAGAGCAAACTAGAAGGAAGGCATGATCTAGTTTTGATGTGGGGTAAACCTAGGAAGGAGGCAATATTATCTAGTCTGGGAGCTGGATAAATCTATCTTGAGAGTCGTATTTGGTCTGACGGCAATGTAAACCTATCATGAGGGAAATATCAGGTACATATGAAACCTAAATAATGATAAACTTTTATCCATGGCTTTGTGGATGACCTGGCGTTAATCACGTCGGGTCGGACGCGGTGTAACGTGGAACAGAATACTAATACTCCTCTTCAGGAGATAGGAAACTGTCTATCCAGATTGAAATTAACGTTGTCCGTCGGTATGTGTCAGTCCGTTATTTTTTTTGCTACCAAACCAAAAATTTTGAAAGAAAACCCTCCTACAGACTTGATGATACCAGAACCAAAGTCACAAACAACGCGAAATACTTGGGTGTTATTATTGACTGCAGAGTCACGCGGATTGACCACATTGCTTCCATTTCGTACAGATGCCTAGAAATAGGCAGTTCAAACTGTAGGGTTAAGGGGTGGGGTTGGGGCTACGGTGGCCGGCTTCTGAAGAATTGGTATCTCACGGTAACTCAAAAGATCATTACCTATGGGTACCACTGTGTCTTCTTCATGAGCTGGAAGTCCTTACCCCCTCCCAGTCAAAGACTCCAAACCGTAACGAGTGAGTTGGGAGGTGAAGGATCTGTAACAAGATAATGCCCGGCCACACACGGCACGTGTTATGAATTGTTTTCAAGCTTTCCCAACACTTCATGGCCAGCTAGGTCTCCTGATCTCTCTCCCATAGAGCACATTTGGGACGTTATAGGAAAGCGATTGCAATCGCTGTCAGATGTAGACAATTTGGCAAGAAATTCCGCAGGACACCAAGGACTTTTTCAGCCTATGCCACGGTGAGTGACATCTTGCATCCAAGCCAGAGGTGGATCTACGCCTTATTGACTTCCTTCTTTTGTAACTGTCAAACTCTGAAATATAAATCATTCAATTATTCTGAAATTGTAATTGGTTGTTTTTCTATATATGTTCTTCACATCTAACAATTTTTTATCGCAATCAGACAAATCTTTCTTGGTGTCGATTTTTTTTGTTATAGACAGTATATCCCCTTCAGGGCCATGGTAGCCCTGTTGGAACAGTTTCGGATTTAAAACCAGGGGGTTGGAAGCAGAATCCCCACATAGGCAGTGCTGCTGCTGTTGCCATGGCAACGGGAACCGTGGGTCTTGGGGCCGGCAATGGGGAAAAAAATGCGATTGAAAAAAATTCATAAAATTGGTGACAATGTAGAACGTAACTTTTCACTTGTCAAATTAAAATGCACACAAAGATTCTAAAATGGAACATTCTCTATGATCAAACCAAAAAAAAATTTAAAATAATTTTTTCATGTTTGTTTTTTAAGGAGGACACTTTTGCTTTTTCTATTAAGTATTATTAAAGTTTGAGATCTAATTTTTTATCAGTTGATATGATTTTTAATTTCAATTATAGAATTGTACATATACAAATAATAATTTGATTTTTCCGGATGTTAAAACTGTATGTTTCTAGTAACAATGTTCATTAACCAAATGTTTATTTTTGTTTATTCAACACTTTACATAAATATCTTGTTTGTTGTATGGTAGATATCGTATATATCACTCTTATAAACCTATATAAAGTATATTTCAAGATTAAAGTATTGAAAAGGCTTCAAATCACCTCGTCATTTTGAATCGCGGGCAGATGACAAATTAAAACTGGAATATTTATTTTAAAATTGAAATGGTTTAAAGTTTAGATCATGTCATAATTTCTTAAACGAACAAAATGTTCTCATGGTCAGTTCCTGAATAACTTAAATTTCTTATTTTATCTTCCTACTTGAATATTATACCACTCTCACATTTAAAATGTTTTTTTCTATACAGGGTGGTCCCGAATTCATGGTACAAACTTTAATGGTAGGTACAGGACATTGTAACAATGATTTATTGTATAGGAATGTATAGTCGCAAGTGACGCGGTGAGGCGTAAACAGGGGAAATAAAAGGAAAGAGAAATGGAGTGATAGGTTGGTATCATTGCCGGTAGAGGGCAGTAGATGTCTAGCCGCTGTTGAACATGATGCATCGCAGTAGGGAAAAGCGCCATTCACAATTGTGCTGCCGTAGACGATGGGTGACTTTACGTATGCAGAAAAAGCAGACATGCATTACATGTACGGCCGTGCAAATGGTAACGGCAGAGCTGCGTTACGAATGTATCGCGCGGAGTATCCTGATCGACGAATGCCGGATCATAGAATTTTTCAACGGTTACATCGTCAACTTTGTGAAACAGGTGCGTTCGACGTCAACAGACATGGCGCTGGTCGAGTAAGAGCTGTACGCACTCCAAGGCTGGAAGAAAGCATCTTGAACATTGTGGCTGATAGACCCGAGTCAAGCACAAGAACTGTTGCGCGTGACGTAGGTGTGAGTCATCAGACTGTATGCAGAGTGTTAAACGAAAATCGCTTACACCCCTTCCATTTTCAGAAAGTACAAGCATTGAATCCGGCAGATTATCCTCGCCGCGTGAACTTCTGCCTGTGGGTGATGCAGCAATGTGCGTTGCAGCCGGATTTCGTAGATTATGTGCTATTTACAGATGAAGCGACATTTTCACGCGAGGGTGTCTTTAATGCGCACAATTCCCATGTGTGGGCAACCGATAATCCACATGCAACGCGTCGACATGCGTTTCAACAACGTTTCAGTATTAATGTGTGGGCTGGTATTGTGAACGACTTTTTGATTGGCCCATACTTACTACCCACGCGGCTCACTGGCGGAAGCTATCTTATTTTTCTGAAAGAAGTGTTACCACAACTGCTGCATGATGTTCCGATCGCCATTCGTAACCGCATGTGGTTTCAGCACGATGGGGCGCCAGCACACTTCAGCATTGATGTACGGAATTACCTGAATGCCACGTTTGGTACTCGATGGATTGGGCGTGGTGGACCAGTCCCTTGGCCACCCCGATCTCCCGATTTATCGAGCCTCGATTACTTTTTATGGGGACATCTAAAGCATCTTGTTTATGAGACTCCAGTTGACTCAGATGAGGATCTCGTCGCTCGCTTATCTGTAGCTGCTGCAGGTGTGCGTGAAATACCAGGCATCTTTGAACGTGTACGCCAATCGCTCCACCGACGCTGTCAAGCATGTATCGATACTGGTGGACGCAATTTTGAACAATTACTGTAAACATGACACTTGTCAACAACGCTTTCAATAAAATCTTTGTTTTTCCTTTCGGCCGTTATTTCCCCTGTTTTCGCCTCACCGCGTCACTTGCGACTATACATTCCTATACAATAAATCATTGTTACAATGTCCTGTACCTACCATTAAAGTTTGTACCATGAATTCGGGACCACCCTGTATTACTTTTATGGCCATGGTAGCAAGTTTGGAAGACTAACGAACTAGCAACCAGATGGTTGTGAATTCGAATCCCACCAAAGACAATCGTGTACTGTAACGTAGTGGGCCGAGTGGTGTGTCTTTCAAGAAATTGAAGTAGCCTAGTTTACAAACTCGCATTTTTTTTTGCAAAGAATTATATGTACACTAATTACGCTTGAGATTTGCATCCCTATGTCATGGGTGGCGGGAAACAGGCAAAAACACAACAGCCGCGGACTCAGGAACGAGCACCTCAAAAACAAAATTAAACTATCATCTCTTCGAGCACTGCAACCGATCTCCCTGTGTCGCCAGACCCCTCATTCAGCCATCCACAAATCACTGGGGCCCCAAAATAAACGGGACAGCTGTTGCAACATTCATCAGCAGGGCTCGGGCATATGTTTCATAAATCCTCGTTTAAAGTTCAGTGGCGGTGTTTGCGACGCCACAGTACAAAGAGGGGCTGGTACACGTTAAATCTGTCTGTCGTAATCCTCGCATGCGCAGTTTATGCCGAACTGTCGCACAACGCTTCCCTGAGAGACATAAGAGAAACAAGGAACGATGGTGGACACAAAAGAATGCTGAGTGTCGTCTATTCGGCTAGAAACGTAGAATGTGTAAATGATTGTTCCTATCACTTTAAGTCCATGTACATAGATTTTCTGTGTGTGTGTTCATCTTAAAATAGTAAGTGTCATTAACGAAGTTTCCATTACGTCACGAAAAAACCCAAGCTTTATATTACGAAGTAAGAAGATGGTCACACTGTCGTGGTCTCCAAAGTCCTCGCTTTGGCTTTAAGTTTGAAGAGAGTGGTGTGCCAGCTCCAGATCTATCTCGCCACCTGACCGTGTTTCAAAATTACGTGGTGTTGTCCTCGAGTCTTTCCCCTCGAGTTAGCTCAAAGACCGTCGCCAATAGCATAGCATGTTGCTCCAGTGCGGTGTTAATTAAATATCCACCATTCTATATTACTTTTATTTGTTTTATCTTGCACTCGGCCTAGCTTGTCCGTTTTAGGACCTTGCGCCATAAAACCCCAAAAATCAAATGCAATCCTGAAGATGTTTACTTTTTGTATTATCACAATCCTAAATACGAGACGAAACCAAGAAATAAGTAAAACAATAGACAGGTGCATAGCTTTACTCTGATGTTGGATATCTTTACTTGGCGCTACGGGTGTTTGGTGCGAGAAATAAAATGAGGTTGGGTACACAATTCAAATTTATAGGCGATTTATTTACAATAATAATTGATAGGGTGACAAATAACGACACTCTACAGATGGAATGGAATCATAAAAGTAAAAGTAAATATGAGAAATATCACTCACATCCTATGTGGAAAGCGTAATTACCTTTCAGCTACTATGGTGTCGACATCCAGAAGCACTTTGATTACTACTTGCCCTATATTCTTTTAAGGTATCTCTACTATTATAAAAGAAAGTGTTTGTTTGTTTGTCTGCTTGGGGCCTAAAATTCCGGACGATTCTATGGCACTTATAGCAATCAGATTTGGCACACAGGTAGTCCGAATTATTTGCAAATTTTTGGGTCGCGGCGAATTTTAAAATTCAATCTAGAAGATTTTTAAATGAATTTCGTAGTCTTATTTTCAATCGGTTTTTTAAACGCGGAGAATTTTTTCTACTTTTGCGACCTTGCAGTCAGGGTTAGGAATTATACCAAGTTTTTATTCATCCACAGAAAGCGTAGAAAAATACTTTTTTCGTTTCCGCTTTGAATTTCGCGCGAATTTTCGCGCGAGGAACGATTTTCTAGCCAGACGATAAATTTAAACTGGAGTTACAGTTCTATTTATTGCCCGTGCAAGTAGTGTGGGTTTGCGAAGCAAATAAACACCACGGGCACTGGCAACAACGGGTTAGCCACGCATTGGCTAGTATTTATATATGCACTAGAAGATGTTTTTAAAATTTTGACTTTACAAATCCAATTTTTTTACAATAGATCATGCTTTGTAATTCAAATAATTTTAGTTTGAATAATTTAGATTAATTTTATTATTATAAAAAATCTAATTTAGATATAATTAGCCAATTAGCATGATTTTTGAACGGTGATATCTCAGATTCATATCATCTGATTGGTTCACGAGAAGGAAGTGGACTCCCATCCATTGATTGATCATCTGATTGGTCCATTGGTTGATCATCTGATAGTAGCAGATTTTGGCGATTTCACTTTTGTCACCACTCTGTAGAAATGCTCATTCAAGCACCTAACCTGTCCATCGATGTTATATCGGCGAGGCGATAAATACGAAATCAGCTGTCCATTTTTCACAGAGCAGGCACATGACCATTAGTCGCCCGTTTTGAAGCTACTCTCAATGGTAATGTTCTTACATCTCACATCTATGGTCCTCGCTCGAGAATCAAACTCAGTTGAAGCAGCAATTTCCACAGAACAGTATTGATCTCACTATTTTATTCTCTTTCAGAGTGAACTCATATCTGACAAAGGCTACCCTGTCGAGAATCACGTCGTGCAGACCAAAGATGGCTTCTTACTCTCTATGCAGCACATACCTCACGGAAAGAACAATCGGAATATGGACGGACCGAAGCAACCTGTTCTTCTGCAACACGGTATTTTGTCATCAGCCTCGGACTTTGTTGTAAACTATCCCGAACAAAGTTTAGGTAAAATGCGTTGATATCTTTCGGTGCTGAGATTTTATTTCAGATGAGACATGCCTAAATGACCAACAGAATTTTACCCGGCGATTCCTGGTGTTGGAGTCTACGAGTTCAAACTCGCGATTTGATGCGCCCCAATTAACTTTCATTTTCGAATTTATCCTTTGCGAAACTTTCTCCCACGAATTTAATACTAACTTTAACCAGAATTGGATTTCGAATAAGCGATAGTTTTCTGATTAGAAGCGTCAGTTCAACGAATGTTGCCATGTAAATATGCCGGGATTTCGTTGGGATATCGCACGACCTGCACATCTATATACGGGTTTCTGTGACGGTTGTTCGGTATCGGTATGAAGTCCTAGAATTCATTGTGAGATTGTACGCTGCAGCAGTTGGTCCTTCTTTCGTTTTAATAGATGATAATGCGTGTCCCCATAGTGCTGGCATCGTCGACGACTACCTTGAGTGTGAGGGAATTGCGCGTATATTTAGACGGCGTACTCGTTCGACCTTAATCCCATAGAAAATCTTTGGGATGACATCGGCCGTGCTGTGTCTGCACGTTTCCAAGCTACTCTCACAGAGTTTCTGTTTTATAGGAGGAATGGTGATTCCTTGACTCTAGGGTGGTTGATCACCTCGTGGAAAGCATAATCACACGCTGTAAACTTTGTATGAAGATGAGGGGTGGTCACATACCCTATTAACATGGGTTTTATTTATTTGTTTTAGCTTTAAACATCCTTTTGTTAATGACTCAAATATGACTTCATATTATAATTCATGAAAATTCAATATTGTTTTCATCTTTGTATTTAATTCTTTGTTTTGCATCATGCATAAACCTATTTGCTACTATACTGCCGCATTTCGTGTCAATCAAAGCTGCACATGTCGTTAATTTCGCATTTTACATTTCGTGATAAACTTTTGGCAGTGAATGTATTTTTATTTCTCCCCCCCCCCCTTTCGGCAGATACAAGATAAAAACCCACAAACGAAGGTTCCTATGTTTCCTGAAAGATTCAAAGGAAGGAATCCACTAAATTTGGTGCGGATTGGATAAACAGGGATCGTAAAGACAATCAATGTTATTCCTATGGAGATTTGAATTCGTTTTTATCCCCCTCTGCAGACCTAAGACAATAAATATAACGTGGGTTAATATATAGCATATGTTTTCCACAGGATTATAAAGAATAAGTGTACTAAATTGATGTGGATAGGTGAATAGGTGAAGATTTTTAATTTCTGTGTGACTGTTACAACTGTCAATTCTACTTTGAAATTGTAATTTAAAAAGGAACTTGTACAAACATTTTTGTAGGTTAAAAGAAATAATTGTGTTATACCACCTAATCAACTGTTGATACTTCAAAAGATTAATAAGTTCAAAAATAATTTAGTCAATATACACTCTATAGCAAAAAAAATGACGCATCAAGAAAGAATTGCGCAGTTGCAATAATAATTGGTGGATGTGAATAATATACAAAGAAAAACAAACGATTAAAATTTCAGAACAATTGAATGATTCATTTCAGAGTTTGACCGTTACAAAGGGAGGAAGTCAATAAGGCGTTGGTCCAAATGTGGCCTGCATGCAAGATGTCATTCAGCGTGGCATAGACTGAAAAGGTTCCCGGATGGTGTCCTGCGAAATTTCTTGCCAAATTGTCTCCAACTGTCGGGCTAAAGGGTGAACATTCCGGTATGTTTGCAATCACTTTCCCATAACGTCCCAAATATACTCTATGGGAGAGAGATCAGGAGACATAGCTGGCCAAGGAAGTGTTGGGAAAGCTTGAAGACAATTTTTTCCAACGCATGCTGTGTGGGGCCGGGCATTTTCTTGTTGAAAAGTAAGTTCGGGGTGTCTTAAAAGGAACGGTAACACAACTTGTCGTAGAATATCTTCTACGTACCGCTGTGCTGTAAATATGCCAGAAATGACTTCCGAAGGGGTCCGGCTATTAAAGAAGATGGCATCCCAGACCATAGCGCCCTGTTGTAGGCATGGGTGGTGTGCGATAGTAAAGGCAGGATTCCCACTATGCCCTGGACATCTCCAGAAACGTTTGCGGTTGTCGTTAGGACACATTTGGAAACAGGACTCGTCACCAAAGACTATAGGTCCAGTTAGCGCTGTTCCAAGTTTATCGAGTCCAGCACCACTCTAATACTGCATATCCTTGGTGCGTCAATATTTTTTGTTACAGAGTATATTTTTCTTAATAAATTTATCTACCTTTTAACTAAAAGGCACTCACCAAAATATTCCAATGGATAATTATCAAGTTTGCTGACAGTAAATTATAAAAAGGTAGGAAGTGCAGTTGCTTAGTCACGGGAATGAGTTTTGTTGTTTCGTGGCAGTGTGATAGTGATTCCATTGATACTCCCCACGTCTACGTCTTGGTGAGAATTTTCTGAAAAAAGGTATGTGTGTCTCACAACAATATCTTGACTAATAATGAGGTCATTGACTCTGAAGCAACGCAAGGGGCTATTGTAGATGGTCCGGGATCTATCCCAAAGGCCAAGATACGGAAGTGAAATATAAATAGACTGTGAGTATTGAGAGGAGCCTTAAAACGTGCGACCACCATGTCGCCTGATAATCACGAGACTATTCTGTTTAAAATAGATATGGTTGACCGATTTGGTATCTTATGAACTCGTTTGGAGGTGTAACATCTTATAACAGGGTAAGTGTGTGAATTCGGATTTCTATATCGTTGTCACAAAAGTGGTGAAATCGCCTAAGTCTACTGCGATCAGATGATCAATCAATGGACCCTTCAGGTGATGAATCAATGGATGGACGTCTTTTCTCTTGCCGTAGACCAATCAGATGATGAATGCTGGGTTCCACCCAGCATACAAAAGCAGTCTAAGAGACACGTTGCAACTAGTTTGGTTACATGATCCTGGGAACATTATCATTGATCACTCTACTTTTATATTTCCTCAATGGATCCGTTGACCACCTCCTGATTTTGAACTATGTCACCACTTAAGCTTACATCCCACTCTCCAAACATCCCGCCACTCCACAGAAAGAACATTTAGGCCATGACAGATTTTACTTGCAGCAGCCCCTCTCCTCACATAAACGACGGTCTACGGTTGGAGAGAGTTTCGAACTCGCAACACTCTGGTTGCTAATTCGGTACTCTAACAACCGGACTATCGACTAAAAAAATGAGAGATTTTTTTACATAGAAAAATGAATACCTCCGTTTGTGTAAATATTAATTTTTCAAATTTCTCTCCTAGGTTTCCTTTTGGCTGATGCTGGCTATGATGTATGGCTGGGCAATACTAGGGGTAACACCTATTCAAGACACCATATTAAGTATAGTCCAGATATGCAGGAATTTTGGGATTTTAGGTAAGAGACCTACAGAACAGAAAATAGACGATGAGTTTGAGAGCAACGATTTTCAACAAGTGCGTCACACTTTTGGGCATAACATCGACCTTTTAATGGAATAGATGGATCCATGTGCGGGTAGCTTCATGCTATTTCTTGCGGTCGCCCATTTCGATATGTATTTTAATTAACGTTGCACTAGAGCAACAGAACGGACTATCGTCGACGGTTCGGGATCAAACCCGAACCGAAAGATCCGATTACAACTCGGTGAAATTTGGAACCACGGTCAGATGACGAGGTCACACCTAATCTGGCATCCCACTCTCCAAACTTCCCCACCATATCAACGTGAGTACAGTTGAGGTCACGACATATTTAACCAGCCTCCTTTGTACACGATGGTCTTTGGCTGGATTGGAACTCGCAGTCCTCCGATCTAGTCCGTTACTTTTCCAACCGGGCTACTGCAGCCCTTCTGGTCGTCCCGAATGAATCAATGGATTGGCGTCTTCTCTCTTCCCGTGGACCAATCAGATGATGAAGGTTGAGTTGCATCCAGCAGGCGAAATCAGTCTAAAGGTCACGTCACTCCGTTTTGATCACGTGATCTTGGGGAACATAAAAAGGTTTCCATTGCTCACTACACTTTCATACTTCCTCTATGTGGCCCATCCCATGGGGTTGTGAGGAAAACATTAATCCTCTTCTGGAACAAATTATTGATTAACGTGATTCTCCATCCTGATTAAAAACACAAGTCTTTTTCGAAAGTCAACAGGCCCAAATGGATTCGCAAGTCCACGCGACCTACTTTACCATCATGGTCAGTATCTGAGATCTTACCCCAGCGACTGAGTCCCATCGACCTTCTTATGAAATAGACAGAACACGCTGTCGCTGTCATAAGATCTGTGATGATTTTTTTCATGTGAGCTTGTAAATATGCTTTGCCCATTGGCTGCTGGTGCCCAGACTAATGTTTTTGATCACTATATAATCACTTTAACCCATCAATAATTCAGGATTCATGCTTTTGCACTACAACCACGTGAGATATCTTCCAACAGGAAGACCGGAAGAAAAACATGAAGCTCTTGTGCTTACATTCTCCGTCTATTTCATTATAATGTCTATGGTACGTTACAAATGGTGAAAATGTTCTAAATATGTGTGATTTATTTTATTTTAATGGTTTAATTTTGAACTTTTACGAATGTGTTCACGAATATATTGAAGTGGTGCTCGTAATTTTAATATCTCTGTAAATAATTTTGAGAACTATTTTTTTACTGCAAAATACCATAAACAAATCCTTTCAAAAATATTATTTTGAACATTCATTTAAAGTTTAAGGGTTCATAAAAAAACTATTTTTTGTAAATCAATTAAAATCATGATTATTCTTTTGACAGATTGCCAAAAATTATATTACATATTTTTTCGTGTGCTGCAGGATTTAGACATTAGTTTGTGTATGGCATAACATTAAAAAGTTTCAAAATCGTTGATCGTTCCATGATCATTTCATCTTACAAAAAGTGCACAGGGTGTACTGTGCAAACTTTAAAGAGAGGTAGTAAAACATATCAAGCCGAATTCACATTGAAATGTATTTCAACAAGGGCTAAGAGTATTTGCTAGTGGGCGCTGTTAGGTAGAGTGGAAGTGAGCCATTTTGGTCCATTCGCCATTTAAGACCCTGATTTCGTTCGGGATTCTTTTTTTTTCCGACGAATGCTGAGATAGTTATTCATCAACATATAAGGCAGCTAACGGAAATGGGCGAGCAGTTGTGAGATTGTGTCGTGAACGGTATGCCGACAGAAATGTACCGATATCACCTAATATTTGCATGAAACTTTGTGTGAAACAAACAGCTTTCGTGAGCGACTCCTGGGTTTGCTACAGTGCGCTGTTCTGCAGAAAGGCGGTTGGCCAGTTTATACGATAATCCATTCTCAGAGATAATGTAAGACGATTACTGTTAGTAGCTGGACTGAGTTCCGAACTCGCGACTCTTGTGCTGCAGCCCGCCCGCAATCCAATAGAATATTTCTCAACCACTCATGGAAGTCAGTCGATTTTCACCTTGTTACCTTCAATGAAATAGTTCTACAGCCCTGGAAAAAAAATTATAACGTCAGGCGAAAAATCGCCAAATATGGAAAACTACTGCGATTTCAAACTATTAAATTTTTTTTATTTACTCAAATTAATGCTACCGAATAATAAACTTTAATACACTTGCAAATAAATAAAAAATAAAATTGCGTTTAATAAAATCTTTATCTGGATACAATTAATTTGTTTAATAGAAAACTCTTTTTATAGATAATATAGTATTTGCAGTGGAATGTATGCAAATTATGCATGGTATAAAGAACTAAAAATTACATGAAAGTTTATAAGTTGTTTTGAATTACTTTAGTAAAATTATTGTAGGGGAAGGTGGGGCAGAGTGTTTCACGTTTTTTATTTTCAACTGTGCTGTCAAGATATGCATCTATATGAAGCTAATAAAGCCCTTAAAATTATCTTTGATCTCTTACATACATGTTACTTATCATTGAAATTAAAAATCGTAACATTTATAACCAGATTTTAATGTTTTTGGTAGTGATGTACATTGTAACATTGTCCCCACTGACGGGATACAATGTTACACACTGGGGGATACAGTGTTACGTTATAGTAGCAACAGTTGATATAAAGAATGGACTTTTATCAAAATTCAAAATCAAAATATACATGTATATAATGATTCCTTAAGCAGGCTTAAAATAAAATACCACAATTGATTAGTTTACGTATAATTGAACAGCTTTAAATGTGAGGGAAAATATAGAGAATAAATAATAAAATTTTATGACAATCTTTATTTTTATGGCCTACACACTTGAGAAAATAAAACATTAGCAATGATTGTAGCCAACAGTTACAGAGATGATAAAATAAAATTAAAGAAATTGTAAACTTCTTTTAAATTTTTAAGTTAAATCCACAATGAAAATAGCATTTAAAATTTATAAAATAGAAAAATTATTTTGACGTACAACACTTTGAAAGCAACATTGTTTGGATTCGCGACTTCCCCAATAAAGTGAATTTTATGTTCTTTAAGGTGTTCTTCAAAACTATAACAAAATTACCATTGTTAATTGTTAAGGGATCAGAATCTACAGCAGTCTGAATGCAATTCTGAAATAAAGATGTTGTCATTATCAGCATAAGATGGTGAATCTTCATATTTTGTTGATGATATCTCGGTAGGCTTTTACTTGAGGTTCCCTTTGGCCCGTTACATAAAAATTTCGTTCTATTTGGGGATTTGGTACCTTTTTCCTCTTTAATATTTACTCTGTAATCATATTTTTAACTGCCGTATCAGTCAAGATCCGCCAGTTCACACGTCGTCTATTTTATACAGTTTTTCGGGATGGGGCTTAGGGGAAAACCTTACGTCTTGTGTAGACACAATGTCGTTAGCTAGTGAATGTTTCTAATGAATTAACAAAAGAAAAATGCTACCATGTGTAAAGATAATAAACATCACTTAAAAATATATACAAACCTATATGGAAAAAAAGCTGTCAGAAAAATTAACCTATTTATTTATGCTATCATTCATATTTATAATTAAAAATCTTTAAATGAAAAATGCAGAGCTATATATATATGTATAAAAGTAGTAAAATTTGCATTGTGAAACACAAGCTTGCTCATAGTGTGTTAATTGTACAAATTATGTATGTAACCGCGAAACCCATTTCATTTTATAACACTGAACCCCATGTGACATAGCTTGTAACAAAACATTTTTTGAATACATAACGTGAATTTAGATCACCCATTTTAATTCAACAGAAACTAAACGCAATTAGCTTTACTTCTAAAATATTATTCATTATAAAATAAACACCACTCATGAATAAAGAGAATTTATTTACAATCATAAACTTTTGCTTTTACCTTACAAAAATAAAGATTTGCTTATAGAAATGTAACTAATGATGAAAATTCTTCAAAAATACATGCACTTCTGGAAAACAAGATGACTAACAAGAATATAAACAAATTAGAGCTAATTTTGCTGCCACTTTAAAATGAAATTCTCTATGACACTGTACCCAATGTAACACTTTGCCCCACCTTCCTCTACTAAATTTTTATGTGTGTTTGTTCAGATAAAAAACAAAAAAGTATAAGAAAATTAAATTTATTTTCTGATTTATTGTCATGTCTCATAAAACTATGTATTACACTTGTCATGAGTTTCAACTCAAAACTGGTGAATTATACTAATTAAATGTAAATAATAATAAAATGCTGTGTGATTTTTAGTATTTAATGTGAATCCTCATGTATCCATTTCTTGTTTAATGGATAGCAAAAATATTATAACTACACTCTATAACAAAAAATCGACGTACCAAGAAGGAGTTGTCCGATGGAGACAAAAATTGGTGGATAGAAACATTATGTACAGAATAGAAAATTATTAAAATTTCAGAACAATTGAATTATTTATTTCAGAGTTACAGTATAGAGCTCAATAAGGTGTTGACCCACCTCTAGCCTGGATGCAAGCTGTCACACGGCGAGGCATAGACCGATAAAGCTCCCGGATGGTCTCCTGCGGTATTTCTTGCCAAATTTGCTCCAATTGTCGGACTACGCCATCAACATTCCCTACCGGATGCAGTCGTCTTCCCATCATATCCCAGACTTGCTCGATGGGAGAGAGATCTGGTGATCTGGCTGGCCAAGGAAATGTTTGACAAGCTTGAAGACAGTTCATAGCAACACGTGCCGTATGTGGTCTGGCATTGTCTTGCTGAAAAATAAGCCCAGGGTACTGCGAAAGGAACGGTAGCAAAACAGGTCTCAGAATGTCGTCAACGTACCGCTGTGCAGTAAGTGTACCTCTAATGACGTCCAAAGAGGTCCGGCTATAAAGGGAAATGGCACCCCTGACCATAACTCCTTGTTGAGGGTCCGTGTGGCGTGCAATAGTGAAAACAGGATCGGCACGCTGCCCTGGGCGTCTCCAAACAAGTCTTCGATGATCGTCAGGACACAGATGGAAGCGGGATTCGTCGCTAAAGACTATACGTCCCCAGTTAGCATCATTCCAGCCTGATCGAGACAGGCATCACTGTAATCTGGCTCGACAGTGTTGAGGCGTGAGTGGCAGGTGGAGTAACGGTGGGTACGAGCATAGATTTAGCTCTCTCAGCCGTCTGTGAATGGTCATGGTGGACACTCGTGTGTGGGTCGCACGACTGATGGTTGATAGCGATGAATCAGGCGCTGTGACAGCTGATCTGACAATCACTCTGTCCTCGCGATCTTTTGTGGCCCTACGTCGACCGCTACCATCATGACGCTGAAATCTTCCATTGTCCACCCAGTCTTGCCAGCATCTTCTAATCGACGCATCGCTTCGACTTACATGACGAGCGATTCTATTTGCCCAACCTGCCTCTTTCAATCCAATGATACGACCTCTTTCAAACTCTGAAAGTTGCTCGTAATGAGCTCGAATCCTGCGGCGAGGTATTTTTTCTGTCGTTGAAAGGTATCCTAAATCGCATTGCAGCAGAAATTTTTAACAACAGTTCAAGAACAACTCCTTATATACATCTGCTGGATGCGCAGTTCCGATGGGCTTGAGATCGCACTATTCATTCATTGGACACCAAATTTTAATCATTTGCATATTTGGTCAAAAATTTTTACATACAAAGTTTCAAAGCAATCGGATGATTCCTTCTTGGTGCGTCGATTTTTTTTGTTATAGAGTGTATATAAGGGGTAAAGAAATATCTATTTGATAATTTTCTTTTGAAATCTTTAAAAATAAAATTTGAATGTCTGTCATTCATTTTGAAAACTAAGCCTTTGAAAATCAAGCTAATTTGTATATTCTCAAATAAAAAATCTCAACAATTTAATTTCTGCATTTACATTTTATGACATGTGAAGATTATAGTTGGCGAATTGTCTTCAGGTATCCATTACAAAATTTGCAGACTTAAAAGAAAAATGGAGTAAATTTTGAATATTTTGTTGATTTAAACACGGAAATATATACGTCGACACTAAGAAAATAAACGTATGTGTGATGTCAGAATCGCGGAAATCGTCAGCCTACATCCATGACGTCACTGAATCGTAGATTGGCCTTTTCTTGTAGGAGGCGTTGTAATAGCCCGTTGTGTTGCTCTGGTACGAAGTTAATTAAAAATTATCAAATTATCAGCAGTTCTTAAATTCCACAAAGAATTAAGAGATCGAAGGCTGTAGTTAACCACTTTTCTCATTTATCCTTGTAGTTATGGCACAAAACAGCGAACAGGAAGGCTAAAGGTAATTTCTTCAAGGCAAGAGAGGCAGATCCAGAGACTCGCCTGCAGCGAAAAATGTCTTCCTCGCAAATTAAAGATAAGATGCAGTTGCCCGGTACCAGCCGAATAATAAGAAATGCACTGCATAGAAATACTAATGTTGTGCACAAGAAGTTAAAAGGAAAACCTCCACTTTTTAAGAGGCATATTGAATTGATTCACGTTTTCCGGAACATTTAACGGCTGGCCCCAACTAGAATGATGTGGTATTTTTGGATGAAAAAAGTTTAATTTAAATCGACCAGTCGGATTTAAGTTTTACTAATATGATCTGGCGTAAAGAACTCCACCTTTTTTTAAAACTCTAATTCGGAGAGGGATTTGTAATGGTTTGGGCCGCATTTGCAGCCAGTGGGTCAACTAAAATTGGTTTTGCCGATAACAAAAATAATTGATTGAATTTTAAGATCAATTAGAGTGTCCACGCAGTGAATTAAAATAAACTATCACCTATTAGGCTGATATAAACTTAAGTTACTAAAAGTACACATGACGAAGTCTTTAGAAATCCAAACTAGAACTTATTCAAAGATAACAAATGAATTTAAGTTAATATTAAACGATTACAATCGACGCATAGTTACATTGAAAAAGGTAAATCTTATTACTTGATCGAATAGATCAAGTAAGCGGGTACGTGATCAAACAAGTGCGAGCGGGAATTGAAGCGGGAATACTGGTGCGACAGATTGCAAACGCTTTTATAATAGTATGACATATCACGTGACAAGATTTGCATAACCGTGACAAGATTTGCATAAAGTAAGTATCAAATATGTTGGCTTAGTAAAATTGAGAACAGGAAGGTTTTTCCTAACAATAAAGCTGGCAGATAGTTTGCTGCCAGTTGCTGCTCCTCAAATTACATCAGACGATTGGACTTTTCAACAAGTCAAAGCTTCTGTGCATACTTAGTGCTCCACAAAATCCTGGGGGAAGGCGATCGAGGTAAAAACTCTTCAATGAGCATCTCGGAGTTTCGACTTCAATCCAATAGAATTGGGGCATTCTAGCTCGAGATGTTAACAAGAATTGAGGACAGTATAGGTACAGCAATAAGTCTGATCTAAGAACCTCAATTTAAAATTCGCTGAACATTGGCCTTTCTTCCTTCCTTCGAATGGAAGCAGACCCCTCCGTACCGAGTTATTGAAAACCCACAGCGGATTAGCCGAAGCTAGGGAAAGCCTCTAATGAGAAATTTTAGAAGCTGAACATTGAAGCTGAAGAATTGAACATTGGCCCGGACAACTTCCAAGCTCTGTATGGTTCTATGAACCGACTATTAATAGAAGTAATAGAAAACTGAGGTTCCCCCCCATATATATATATATATGTGTGGTATATATATGTGGTATATACATATATATATATATATATATATATATATATATATATATATATATATATATATATATATATATATATATATATATATATATGTGTGTGGTATATATATGTGGTATATACATATATATATATATATATATATATAATTTACTAAAGAATAAATAATATCGACTACATATTTTTCTTTAATTCTTAATTTCTTATAAAATTTTACCAATGTAACTAAACTTAATAATAAACTTAAATGTATTATTGCTGTGATTTTATTACATCATAAAATATCCTTACATTTCATAAAAATCTGATAAATATTTCTTGTTTTATGCCACCTTTCTTTTGTGACTTCATACATTTTCCAAAGACTGTATCTTCCCTTAAAGTTCGTTGAGGAAGTTTTGAAAACCCTTGAAGAATTATTTAGTAAACTCACGTCGCACCTTTTACAATTCAATTAGCTACATTTTGACCAAGTGTTGCTACTGTGAATGTCGCTAATGCAGTCTTTTTTTCAGCTTCGACGAGATGGGAAAATTCGATTTGCCTGCCATGATGGATTATGTGTTAAATGTAACGCAGCAGGAACAACTGTTCTACATTGGACATTCCCAAGGAACCACTGCAGCTTTTGCGCTGTTCTCTGAAAATCCCGAGTACAACAAAAAAGTAAGGCATGTGTACAGACTTAATTTGAGATCATAGAAATAGTCGGTAGTTATTTTAATTAACGTCGCACTGGAGCAACACAATTGGCTGTTAGCGAAGGTCCGATATCAATCCCGAAAGGTAATACCTAATCTCTAATAAGGTCGATACCTAAAGATAAGTAATGCTGTTTTTGTCCTAATTAGTTCAGATAATTATTTTCCAAATTATGATGATTAAAATGATTTTTAAAATTTAACTACGGTTGTTTTCCGGAACTTTGGAGGGTCTTAGCAGATCTCCCTCATTGATAACTACGTGTTTTTTTTACTTTGAATCATCTTAACTCATCAAGAGCTTCACCCGCAAATTTTTTTTTTATGTGAATGTGTGATAATTATTTTGTAAGTTGTGGTCATACTTAGTACTTTGTGTTAGGACAATGTGAATACATTGTGTGGCGACTATTGCTGGGTTCGTCACGAGCCTCGACCTTCGCGGTGTTTCTGTCCTGGCTTGGTTATGACTGGTACAACTAAATCTTGCACTCCGGTATTGACGCCCTATTGCTAAGTTTCGAAAAGATGGAGATAGCTTGGAAGCCAACATTAGAGGGACTTTGGAAGAGATTGCTTCCCTCTGCAGCCTTAAGCGCACTAGTAAGGTAGATAGTGACATTTTTCAATTTGACCTTGCTACCCATTTGGCTGTTTTAACTGATATTTTTTTAGAAAGTGGTAAGAGGGATACGTCTGGACAAGTACTCCACGGAAACAGGAATACTAAAAGACCCATACACTTCCCCGACCTTTAGGGCTAGAACAAGACAACTTGAAACTGAGTTGAGGAACCTCAAGGTTGCCACCTCCATCCGAGAGACCGAAAGGAGAGACTTAGTGGGAGATGGGAAAACTGGAGATTCGTCAACTGAGAGACCAACAGAAGGTATAAAAGCTTAAATTGTCCACGACCGACTCTGAATTGGTGATCCTGAAAAGGTAGCTGGAGGAGTCCTATGCCTCTTGTAAAAGCGAGAAGACTGCCACTGAAACGATGAGGGAGGAGATTGCCGCTATGGGTGACTGGCTGGAGATGAGGGACTCCGCAATGAAGTCGATAGAAAGCGAGAGGGATAGATTGGTGCAGATTATTGCGGGTTAGGATTTGGATCTTCAGGCATTTGTGATACAACTCAATGATAGTGAGCGAAAGTCCTCCAACATAGTCCTGTCCAGGAGGAGAGAGATAGAACCATCAGGCAACTGACTGAAACTTTATCAACTGTTAGAGAGATTAGGGCTTCTTGTGTCGTGCAGAGCCCTGCCATGCCACGATCATACGCCGACGTTGCCTCCAGAAGCGTGGATGAGTCCATCTCTCGTAGGCCGAAGAGTCACGTTGTCCTTTTGAGGCCTAGAGGATGTTGCGACTGTCCTTGAACGGTCCGGACAGAAAATATAGATAACATCCTTAAATTATTCTTCTCGGGAGGAAGAGGCCTCGTATCATTATTTACAACTTAAAATTCTGATGTTACTGCCGAGGGCATCTCTGGGGCCCTAAATATAAAGAGGGAATACTTTTCAAACCCTGATGAATTCAAAATTGAATTTAAAATCCGAGAGGAGGGCCAACGACTTGATTCTTTCAGTGGCGTCACGGATTTTTCAGTGCTTATTGATAGATACACGTGTTTTTATGGGTTGGCGCAGTCACCGCGTTGAAGATATCTTTCGTAATAGGCAGTGCTCCGGGTGTGGTCCGCTGGAGCATACCCGTGGAAGATGCACCTTTGATAAGACCTGTTTGCGGTGCATCGGAGTACACGGCTCATCCGGATGCGATGACCCTAACTGTGGAGACTGTAGCGCCCCCAATGGTAGACTTGGTAATTATGTGTTGAACCATAACTGCATGGACCGAAAATGCCCTTGCATCCAAAAGCAAATTCACATAAATATAACTAGAACCGAGTGGACTGGCCCTTTTACCTTCTCAACTTTAATTTCGAGCAAGCAGCGCCCTCTTCTATGTCTGGATACCTCTGGACAAAGTGCCTTTTTGCTGGAGCGCCCCCAATGGTAGACTTGGTAATTGTGTATTGAACCATAACTGCATGGACCGAAAATGCCCTTGCATCCAAAAGCAAATTCACATAAATATAACTAGAACCGTTTGGACTGGCCCTTTTACCTTCTCAACTTTAATTTCGGGCAAGCAGCGTCCTCTTCTATGTCTGGATACCTCTGGGCAATTGCCCTTTTTGCTGGAAGTTTTTTAAGAATTAATATTTTTAATGTTCATATGTATTTTATTGGAAAAACCATTTAGGGTTCTTTTAAGGTGTATGTACTCACTAAAAATCCCGAAAATCGACAAAAAATGAATTAAAATGGGTTCTTTATCTCGAAATAAGCTTTCCAAGAAAAGGAAATTCGTTAAAAATAAGCATCTTAAGGTTGAATCTACTTTCAAGTCTAAAAATAGTCCAGAAAAATCTTCTGCTTCGAAGGTAAAGCTGGACAACATTACTTTTAATGTAGCAACTAAAGACTTACAGGAACAGTGTTTTTTTTTGTTGCACTTGACTGCATTAATCTGTTATTTACTTTATTAACCTGTCGAAACTGCACATTAAAAACATTGTAGGTACAAACAATGTTTCTAAGAAAATGGGATGCTGTGTGGAACTAAAATTTGCATGCCATAGTTGTGACTTTGTAAGTGATCCATGTGCAACTTCTAAAAGACATGGTCAGTTTTATGAAGTAAACAGACGTTTAGTGTATGCCATGAAGCAGATTGGTTGTGGCCACAGAGCAGTTAGTCATTTCATGACTGTAATGAACATGCCTCCTCCGCCAAATCCTGTTCCGTACATTAGACACATGAAAGCTTTGCTGCGTGTCGTGCAACCACTTGCAGATCAAACCATGCGAATGGCTGCTCATCGTCTTCTACAAATAAAAGGTACTTCTGAATGTGGAGTATCTATCGATGGAACTTGGCATTTTCGAGGCTACTCCTCGTTAAAAGGAGTAGTAACTGCATCTATTGTTGAAGTCTTATCGAAGGACTGTATTGGATGTCGAAAGTGGAGCAAGAAAGACCAGTCATCAGTGCGACTCCAATCATGGAAAGCCGACCATAAGTGTTCGATCAATTATAAAGGATCATCCACTAACATGGAGGGTATCGGTGCTGGAAGAATTTTCCAACGGTCCTTTTACACCAGAGGATTGGGTACCTGGATTTTTACTGTGCTGGGGACAGCAAAAGCTATTCTGCAGTTTGCGAGCTAGATCCATACAGTGGAAAAGCCATACAGAAAAAAGAGTGTATCGGGCACTACCAGAAAAGGCTAGGAACTGCATTGCGAAAATTACCGTTAAATATACCGTTAAAGGAATTTATGGAAAAGGAAAACTTACAGATGCAAGAATAAACATAATGCAAAATTATTTTGGACTTGCTCTGCGGAACAACACCGGATCAGTGAAAGAGATATCAGATGCCATTTGGAGTACCTTTTACCATCTGAGTGAACGAGACAGCCATCCACTCCACACCAAGTGCCCAAATGGTTGTGACAGTTGGTGTTCCTACCAACGTGCCAAAGCTCGGGGGAAGCAAGATGTGTACAAATACAATTGAGGATTGCCATTCGACCTTTTGAAGCATATCAAGCCTATTTATTTGAGGTTGACAAGCCCTTAAATGCTACAAAAGTGTCTTCATGGCAAAACGCAAAATGCCAATGAATGCCTTCATTCACTGATCTGGAAACGTTGCCCGAAAACAAAATTTTCAAGTGCCGATGCTCTCAAACTTTCATTGCTTGATGCTGTAATCTATATCTATATATATAATTCTCTTACGTGGCTCACGAAAAAGACGTTATTTGTAATCGCGTTTTGGCAACACCGTACGATTGTTTGTTTATCGCGAAGTCTCGCGCATCGATTTAATTTATAGCGTTATCGGATGAAATTTTATTGAAAAAAAAAAGGAAATTTTAATGAGCTGTTGCAGTTAGTTTATAATAGAAATCAAAGAAAGCGGAGGATCTTTTCAGGGCCATTTAAAAAACGGTCCTTTTCAGGGCCAACAATTATAGTTCAACAAGACGCTTGCACTACAACTTTCGGGCAAAAACTCAATGAAAAAGTGTGGGTCGTTTGAGTGCTGGGAAAATGTACACACAAACAACATGCTGGGTATTCAATTTCCAAAGCAACGCTCACATTTCGAGTCAAAATTTCCACAAAGTTTTCATTTGAATTCTGATTTTAGAGATACTGTATATATTTTTTCTGTAATACAGCAAATTTAGATTTGAATTTTTTTTTTTGGTAACATATTTTGTAAACAATCCCTTCTGCTAGGACACATGTCTTCATTGAGGCGAGCGAAGCGAGCATAGGTTCGCTCAGCGAACCAATGAGGATTGCGAAGCAATCCTCCGGGGGTTGGCGAGCGTTAGCGAGCAGGGGGCAGGCCCCCTAGTATATATATAATTCTCTTACGTGGCACGCAAAAAAGACGTTATTTGTTATCGCGTTTTGGCAACATTGTACAATTGTTTGTTTATCACGAAGCCTCGCGCTTCAATTGAATTTATAGTGTTATCGGATGAAATTTTATTGAACAAAAAAAATGAATTTTAGTCAAGCTGTTGCAGTTAACAATAGAAATCAAAGAAGCCATTTACAAAAAGGTTCTTTTCAGGGCCTTTATAGTTCAACAAGACGTTTGCACTACAACTTTCGACAGCTAACTCAATAAAAAAGCGTGTGTGTCTCGAGTGCAGTGGTAAATGTACAAACAAACAACATGCTGGGTATTCAATTTCCAAAGCATTGCTCACATTTCGAGTCAAAATTTGCTCAAAGTTTTCATTTGAATTCTGATTCTATAGGTACTGTATATATCTTTTCTGAAAAACAACAACAAAAATTTAGATTTGAAAAATATATTTTTTTTGGAATATCATATTTTGTAAATAATCCCCTCTGCTAGGACACATGTCTTCATTGATGCGAGCGAAGCGAGCATAGGTTCGCGCAGCAAACCAATGAGGATTGCGAAGCAATCATCAAGGGGTTGGCGAGCGTTAGCGAGCAGGGGGCGGGCCCCCTAGTTCACTTTAATAGTGGGTATAAGAATAAAATAGAGATTATGGTCATTCGTCCGGGACATTTAATGAACAAAGGCCTTGAAAATAGACAATTTAAGAATTTTGGAAAGTTTACGTCAGTCAACACCGCTCCAGAAACTAAGAAGGAAATGCTTACGAGGGATAAAAAAAGAAAAGAAGAAAAGAAAATTGAAAAAGAAGGTCTAACTTATGTTTCAGGAGGCTTATAATTCATAGTGGGTAACATTTTTATCCATTTTAGTATTATTTTACTCTGAAAACATGTTTCCAAGACTTTAAAATCTATTTATGAAAAAACAAGTACTAGTACTAATCCTTCAAATTTTTATGGTCTTTCTCCATTACATGCAATGCACTTATCCCACCTCTTTTCTAGTCTTCAAACACATGCTGGAAGTCATTTTTTGACAGGTCCTTCAAATACGCCTACGCAACTTTTACCACTGCCTGTGATGATGAAAACCGCTATTCCCGGAAATGTTTCTTCAAATTCGGGAAAAGAAAAAATCAATCGCATAGGTTACATCATGACTATATGGAAGATGGGGAACACACATAACATTGATTTTAGGAAGATCTGACGATTTTTTAAGGCGAAAACAAAATTTCAATGCAGTGTATTGCACTTTGCGTGTCACGTCCATTTCTGCCGTAGGCGAAAGTAAAACAAGGCCTCAGCCATGACGTCATGACCGCGAAACTTGCGTTTTCTATTCTCCACTTATCCCGCTACACATTCAATATGAATTTTATTTTTCTTGATTTTTTTAATCACCTTTAAAAAAAATTATGATTTTTTTTTATTAAACAGGCCTCGTACGTGCCTCTATTTTTTATGTTTTGCGTGCTCTCTGCCACTGTTACATCAAATATAGATATGAACCTTATTAAATTTTACACGGTGGAAGTCTTATCGTTTTAATATTTACAATTTTTACCAGATTCTAATACAGGTGATTACACTGTGAGCATAATGAAGCATATCGGTTTTCCGAATACAGAAATAACTCCCAGAATATTCACTCGTACAATGTGGACAAAAATCAAACCCAACAAAACATAAGCCGTGGTCAAACATGAAGAGCAAGCGACCCTTTCAGACGAATCAGAGGGGAAGGTGCGATCGGTGAAAACGCTCTGATTGGTCTTCTCGCTTTGCGCTTCCTGTTTGACCACGGCTCTACCTTTCAATTCACTCGAATGCATTTCAAGTGGAAGTGTATCTGTTTTCATAAATTACGCTATGCATTTTGTGTGAAATTCCTAATCTACTTTCAGGTAAAGCTTTTCGTAGCCTTAGCACCTGTTGCAACCGTTGGAGAGTTAATTAGTCCCATCAGATTCATTGCTCCCTTTTCCCATGAAATAGACGTAAGATGCTGCTTATATTTTCCGATGCTTCTCTCTCAGTAGTTGTATTGTTTCAATGTCTTAACCTCGGTTTCTTGCTCATTTTTAGGTGGTGTCGAAATTGATCGGCGCCAATGAATTTTTCCCCAATGACCCCTTTTTCAAGCTGTTGAGTGTGCTGGTTTGCGATACCGAGATTAGATACCTGTGCGAAGACGTCATGTTCCTTTTATTCGGAGTAGATATGCAGCAACTAAATCATGTAAATGTGACTCTTTAAATTCAGTTAGGGAAACAGAATCCAGAGAGAAGACATTTTTACCCTCTTCCATCACAGTGTGGATGACGGTAAAAAGAAGTGTATATTTCGGATGTACAGGGTGGGCGAAAAATCCATGACACATTTCAAAATCTAATATAAAATCAACCAATTGTCATGCGGTTTTCACTAAATAGATTTCAAGGCATTTAAAAGGACGAAATGTTTTTTAGTTCATCTGGCGTTTGACAAAAACTAAGTATTTTACATGCAATCTAAATAAATTTTCAAAAAAGAAACTAATTATTCCACATTCAAGTAGGCGTTTCTTCTGAATTATGCTCCTTTTCAATTTAGGGGTCGCAATAGCCCGGTTGGAAGAGCGACGGACTAGCAACCGGAAAGTTGCGAGTTCGAATCCATCCAAAGACTTTTGTGTACAAAGGTGATGGAACACTTTTAATATATCGTGGCCACTAACTCCCTCTAGCTGGTGTGGTGTGGAAGTTTGGAGAGTGGGGTGCCAGCTCAAGTGTGACCTCGTCATCTGATCGCAGTTCAAAATTACGTGGTGTTGTCCTAGGATCTTTCCCCTTCGGGCTTGATCGAGAACTGTCGCCAATAGCCCATTTCAATTTTGAACTAAATCGACATCTTTCAAAAATTAAATATCATTAAAGAATACAAGTCACGTATTTGGAACTATTAAGTTTATTTTGGTAGCTCGATAGGTAGTTTAATTAAATTCGCACTGTAGCAACACAGCCGTTTATTGGCGACGACCCGTGATCATTTCTATAGGGAAAGATACGTGGACAACACATCATTTTGAACCACGAGATCAGATGACGAGAAAAACACTGATCTGGCACCAAACTCCCCAAATTTCCACACCACGCCGTGAGAACATTTGATACTGAGGCAGATTTAACGTCCACTTGCCCCTTTCTACACGACAGTCTTTAGTTGGATTCGAACTCACAATCTTTATGTGATATTTAATTTAAAAATTAGTAGCGTTATAGTTAAGTAGGGATTTTTCTGTTGTTACTAGGGTATGTCAATAAGTAACGTACGTGTTAATTTTTAAAGTAGGAAAATGATTAGTCAAAATGAAACTATTTAGTAAAAGGGACCTAGAGGGTTGCTACTGACTGTGCAGAATGCAAGATCTCGTGATTCCATATACCGGTACCGTTTGTTAGTCAATGGCAAAATGGCGTTAGTGATTACATCGTCAACTGTGAAGGAGCAACGAATTTGGTCGATGAAGTCCGATCTGGGAGGTAAGTGTCTTCTTCAACCTGT
Organism: Metellina segmentata; assembly: GCA_947359465.1. Classification (NCBI taxonomy): domain Eukaryota; kingdom Metazoa; phylum Arthropoda; class Arachnida; order Araneae; family Tetragnathidae; genus Metellina; species Metellina segmentata. The sequence continues at coordinate 83,835,399 of OX375882.1, read as the reverse complement.
TCAATTGTTTTCTGAAATCGACAACGTCATACGAGAGAACCGTCGAACTACGTTGAATGAAATAAAAGAACGTTGCAATATTTCTTATGGATCTGCCTGGGACATTGTTCACGAGAAGCTAGGGTACACGAAAGTTTATTCTCACTGGATACCAAAACAACTGTCGGAACAGCACAATGGATGCAGTCTGAAACATTTGCAGCGGTACCACGAGGAAGGTAATGAGTTTTGGACGAATAGTGTCGCGGGAGATGAAACCTGGGCTTTACACATGACACCGGAGTCAAAATCGTTGACCAATATGGGGAAACATCATCGGGATGCGGATGGGAAGTTTTGGAGAACCCTCCATACAGCCCGGACATGGAACTCTCCAATTTCCATCTGTTTTTACCCATGAAGAAGTTCCTTGACTATAAGAAGTTTGACTATGACGACGAACTCAAACGGGGGCCGTGCGAATGTGGCTCTTCTCGCAGCCGACGGAGTTCTATGACACCGGGATTTTCAAACTGATCCATCGTTGAGACAAATGCCTCAACATGCATGGCAATTATGTGGAAAAGTAATAAATGGTCAATACTTTTATTTCTTGTGTCATAGTGTCGTTAATTGCTTTACTATTATTTTTTATTACTATATATGCCTTACTTATTGACATGCCCTAGTGTATTGTAACTTCATTTAACCTGCGACTGCTCATCGTAATTTCTGTACTATTCAAGATCTTGTTTGTGTTAAATCAATCTATCTGACTTATTACATATATTTTCAGACCAGAGTCGGTGTTTATACAGCCCATACTCCAGCTGGTTCATCTGCTAAAAGCCTTGCACACTACGGGCAGGTATGGTATGCTTCCCTTAGCTTTATTAACTCCGGTCTTAATGTCCCCATAAAGAGGTCTATAATTCAGTAAACGCACCAGTTTCTACAGAGTGTCCTAAAAGTTCCCGTACTGACGATTTGAGAATTTAATATACAAAAACAACAAACTAAAACAATTATTTTTATGCTAATGGTGAAAAGCATTTTTAACATAACGTAGGAAAACATTTAACCATACATTTATAATAAACTAGCCACTGCGTGGCTAGCCCGGCGTTGGAAATATAATCTGTTTCTTTTTTATTAACGCGAACTGTTTATTTTTGCAAAGAGAAAGTTCACGGTGACGTCACAATCTCTCTTGCAAAAATATAAAAGATACACTGCTGTTTGTAAGAAATGTAATACCATGAAGGAATCATCCGAATGAAATGAAATTTGTAGCAAATGTCAATTATAGGATGTTATGCAAAGTAGTAAAGTTTCAGAGCCACCACGCATGCGTGGTGTGAACAGCGCCCTCCGAAACTGATGCTAAAAGCGTATGAATAGTATAAATAGAGGGCTGTAGCGGGACGTTGCATGTTTTTTTTTTTAGTGGAGAACGTTTAGTGAGACTTAAATATGCCTCCACGACGAAATAGGTTAAAATTTCAACAACTTAAGGAGTTTGAACGGGGGATAATCATCGGCCTTCGTGAAGGAGGATTTTCCTATCGCGCAATAGCAGCTCGCGTGCTGTGGAACTGTTCCGCTGCACACGAGCTGCTATTTACACGAGCTGAGTTTGGAAGCAGTGGACCGGCGAGCACCGGACAACTCCAAAAACTTTGAGTGGACGACGGAAGGGGATGCCAGCGTGTGATGATAGACACCTGGTCTCGGTATTGTATCATTTGGATATATATGTCGCCAAAATTCTTTACATCTTTCATATGATTTGCATTCAAGCAGAGCAATTCTCTGAATGCGAGATAAACTCATTTTGAAATAAAGAACAAAATGACGTAGAACTTTATTATTACACAACTTGAGCGCGAAGAAAACCCAAACGACAACAATTAAATAATAGATAAAACTATATACATATAATAAAATTCAATAGTTAAAAAAAACACTTGCAATATTTTTTTTTAAGTTGGAGTATGGGGACTTTTAGGACACTCTGCACGTTTAGGCGTTGCTAAGCTCCTCCTTTATTTGCAGATGATTAATTCAAAGAGGTTCACGAAGTTTGATTACGGAAAGAAAGGAAATCTGCAACACTACAATCAGGTCAGTAAAAAAATAACAGCTGCTCTTATCTTGAACTAGCTGAATTACCCGGAGCTGCTCGGGTTGAAATGGTTAAATGTTGATTGAAAAATTGAGTTAGAATAATCACTTTTCTTACATAGAAAAACGCAATAATTTAAGTTGCATGGAAAATACTTTTCTACTTCGTTTTAACTTTTTCATAACTTCTACAATTTACTTCGGATGCAGTAAATTGATGTGATGAGTGAGATGAGTTCGGCCGATTTCTGAAGCGTAATCGGTATTATCCCATCTAGACTTGGAGTTTTATATGGTTCAAATGAGTTGATAGCCCATAATACCTGGTTAACAGTAAAATGTTTCTTGGCAACTATCCAGTTTTCATTTCTCACCATTATTGGATATCCCAGGGGAGAAGGATTTAACTCATTATGTACCAAGTTGGAGTTTGAAAAATGTGTCTCGACCAGAGTCTCTATAACTTCTCTGCCAGTTTTGGTATAGCCACCGGAATTATTCTTAAGGGTCCCCACCAATATTGGCGTATCTCTTTTAAGAATTATGTGGAGTCTAGCACTTTCAGCGGTACTTTCAACTGAATAACAGAACTTCCTCCATTATTTCCTTTTGGCCATTCGAACAGCTTTGTTGTATTCTGAAAGTAGGCACATGTATTCTTCCCACTTGCCAGATTTCTTTGCTTTCCAAAAAAATTTACTTACTGCTTTTCTCTGCCTCATAAGGTCTTGGCTCCACCATGAGTTTGGTTGTTTGCCTTTCCTTAGAAGCAGAGGACTTATATTTATATATGATAGATTGCCTGCTGCATTCCGTCTGCGAACAGTTCTAGATCATAAGTATCATAGATTTTCTGAGAGAAGTCCTCCAGGTAATTCTGGAGTTCATTGTTAAATGAGGCCCAGTTCGTCCTTTTGGGATATCTGAACGTCTTCTCCCAGTGATATTCAGATTTCAGTGAGAAGTGGATAAATTGATGGTCTGCCATTGAAGGCTTCTCGTCAACATGCCATTTGTCAATATAACTACTTAGTTCAGGGCTAGCTAAGGTTATATCAAATACTTCCTTTCTTACACTACTTATAAAGGTCGGTTTATTTCCTACAATTAAGATATCTTAAGTTATTTTCAAGCACAAAGTCTAGATGAGCCTCACCTCTGTCATTGATGTTGGAGCTACTCCAGATTGTGTGGTGTGCATTCGCATCACAACCAAGAATCACTCCCGATTTCTGTTCTGCACACTCTGTCAGCAATCTCTTCAGCTCTGCACTCACAGGATCTTTTTCTTCATATGGCAGGTACCCAGAGCCTATCAAGATTTCTCTGGTTCTCCCACCATTATGAAGTGTTATATTTGCTACTGCCAAGTCCCTAGAACAAAGTTCATGAATCGGCATTGCATCGATGTTGTTGTTAATAAGTAAGCAAGCTCTTGAAGAAGAGCTTACAAAATCATAAATTAACTTACCTCAACTGTCCTTTAATCCCTTGATGCCTTCTTTATACAGCCAAGGTTCTTGAATTAGGATAATGTGGATTCCTTCAGTTTGGAAAACCGCACTGAGGTTGGCAGCAGCAAGTCTTTTTATTCTGTAGGTTGGCCTGCAGGAGCTTCAGTGACATTATCAGCGGAAGCAGCAGCAGGTTTTTCCAGAACCCTAGCCTGCACTTGGGTAAAGCCTAGATACAATTTACAATCTCTACCGATCAAGGTCTTGGCGTCTTGTTCTGGAACGTTCACTACAATGGTTCTACCCTCATTACCAGATTTTTGGTTGAGGATTCCCCATTCTGTGGCAGTTGGTCCTCCGTTCTTAGCTTCCACCTTCTGTAGAATTTCTTTACCAGATAACTTGCTGTATGTAGCCGGGACCCTAGCTATGAATTTCGTTGTTTTGACAATCCTGCGTGCTTCGTCAACAAGGAGGGACAGGACGTTCCATGGTGACATTTCTCTAACAGTTCTAGACAGCCATTGACTGCTGTTAGAGTCGGCACAGAGGATGATAATGGCTCCTCCTTCCAGACAACAATATTTGAATTGAGGTCCGGTTCCCGAAGGAACGCCCTCAATCTAAGACATTGCGTCTAGTTGGAAGGTCACCATCTGTTCTTCTGACAGTTTCTGATCTGGATATCCTTTCACGACAACTGCCATCTTCACAGCTGATAATGTGTCAGTGTAGCTAGGGTTTGTCCCGTCTCCGGGATTAGCCCTCTTTGTGGACATTTTCTCCTGAGAGTGGGGAGTACTACCATCCGACCTTGGCCTCTTGGTAGAGGGCCTGATCGGGGTCTGTAGCTCCTTTCCCCTGGGAGTAGTTTGAGCTTTTGGTTTGTGTCTGTTTTCTATCCATGTACCCTCAGCTAGCTTTCTTTCTTTGGTCAGTCGTTTTTTGGCAGCCCCAGAGATTCTTTTCTTCTGTAGATCGATCCTGTCAAGCCCCGAGACTACCTTTTGGAGATCTCGATCTAATTCAAGGTCTGTCTGTGGGGTTTCAGGGCCTGGTACTGAAGATTGAATCTTCCGCTTTAGAGTCGGTGGTTGGGTTTGTTTTTTCTTTATTTTCCATAAATTGGTGTATTTGCCGCAGGAAGTATGCAGTCCACCCCGCCAGATTCTGCATGCCAGGGTAAGGTAAGTTATTCCTAGAGGTTGCCAAGCACTCTAGGAGGCTGCGTGAAAGGCACCAAATAACCGTCGGTACCATGCACCCATCAGCACGGCCGCATAACACTTTGGGTTGACGGGAGCTGGTCCGTGCCCCCTTATTCAATATTCGGGGATATCCTGAGTATGTTTTGGCTCAGGACATTCGGCTATCCGCCACCTGGTAGCAGACCTCATGCCTCGAGTATATATATATATATATATTTATATTAAGGTTATATATATATATATATAGGGTTATATATATATATATATGTAGGGTTAAGCCCCACGGCTATCCTAAGATAAGCACTACAACTTTTACCTGAAAAGAAGTACAACTTTCACTTAAAGAAGCGCGATCGTTTTTTGATCGCGCGCGCATCGGATCACGGTAGACGAGACGATTGATGTTATGTTGACGGACGTGATCGCGATGCGCCATTTTTAAACTCTCTGTACATATTATCTATAATAAATCGAATTCAACTAGAAGTATTCACTTAATAAAACCCCAGCACCCTACATTATGGGGGCTCGGTCAAACCTTACGAAGTGACTTTTCAAGACGCTGTTACTGTGAGTAGATGTTGACGGACGCTCTCAAAGTTATTAGCCTTTCAACTGACGCGTAAAGGCTCTGCTGTTGTGAAAACTGGAGTTTTAAACAACTTCTCCGAAGGACATTTCGGGTCGCTGGTGGTTAAAATAATATCTTTGGTGTTTGCTGTGTGACTGCTTTCGTCTTGTGCTTGGCTCCCAACACAAAATGGCGAAATCGCTTGGCGACATTCTCGCGGTAGCTGCACTACTTCATTCCGGTTCTTCGAAATTGATCAGACTCTTGTACAGTATGGTTTTCGACGAATAATACGATCGGGACAGCCGACAGAAGTTGCGTGCCTTCTCATCCTTCCCTGAGAACTTCGATCTCGAGAAGAGAATGAAATCCGTGCTACAGACTTTCAAGCTGCACGACGTTATCTCAGTTTGTTCCATTCTTCATATTGACAGTGCTGGTACGAAAGAAGAACTTTGCGTGTTGATTTTCGATGCCTTTTCGGATCTCACCGCACTACAAAGTACCATCGACGCTTCTTTTTCTGACGACGACGACGAACAATTCAATCAGACATCTGGTGCCTGTGTTGCTTCATATATACCCAGCTCTTCAGAGGAATCTCCTTTTCCCGTTCCGCAGGCCTCACTTCGAAACTCCATTTCCCCGGCTGCAAGTATTCAGCAGAATGATAGCTGGTGGTTTATTCTAAAAGACCTGGCGCAAACTATCAGACACTTTAATGGCCGAGATTCATACTCAATCTCCGCATTCTTTCGTGACGTGGATGAAAATCTTGAACTGTTTCCTGCATTGAGCGATGCTCAGAAAATTATATTTACTAAAAATCTGTTAACTGGACCAGCCAAAACCTTTCTGCAGTCTCAGCGTGGATTAACAACATGGCAAAAATTAAAAAGTGCCCTGTTGGAAGAGTTCAGCCTAAAAATTAACAGCATCGACCTACATAGGCAGTTGGAGCATCGTAGGATGAAGCCTACTGAGACTGTATCGGAATATCTCTTGGCTATACGGGAATTGGCAAGCAGAGGTGCCAATTGCATCGACGAAATTTCTATCATAGATTATTGTATCAGGGGTATAACAGACTCCCTGAGCAATAAGCAAATATTATATGGTGCCACTTCAATATCCCAATTCAAAACAAAATTGATGATTTATGAGAAAATTTATCTGGAACGCACCAAATACAAACAAATAGACGACAATGCGCACTCCTTCAACGATGTGAACCACCGCCGAGGGACAGAAACAAAGCCTCATTTCCAAAAACGTAGTCAGGAAACCCCAAATTTTTCCAGACAGCGCAAGCAACAAATTTGCTACAGTTGCAAGGAAGTGGGACACATCTCAAAATTTTGCCCTGATCAACATCGTAGCCCAAAGTGCATGTTGTGTGGAATGTTTGGACATAAATCCTCCTCTTGTGTTAACAGAACTAGCAGATTGGAAAATAACAAGGTTACAACTTTCTGCTGCGCAGCTCCAAACTTAATGTTTCATAGTGTTACAATCAATAGTGTTCCAATTAATGCTCTTATTGATACAGGAAGCCAAGTTACCATTATCCATGAAGATGTATACAGAAAAATTGGCTCTCAAAAATTGCAGAACTCTCCTACTTCTCTTACGTCATTTGGTAACTCTAAAGTTTTACCTCTTGGTCGTTTTGAAACCGAAATTCTTATTGATCATGTACTGTTTACTACTAATGTTTGTGTTGTCAAGAACCAAACTATGTCAACAGACGCCATTATTGGTATGGATATCCTCAAACAAGCTGATGTTTCCATTACAAAAGATAACATTTCCATACGCAAACCTGCAACTGAACTTGCTCACAATGATGCAGATGTGCTAATCCATAGTATCTCAGTTGACGACAGTTCCGAGTTGGATATAGGCCCCAATTCAGCGAAAGATGAGAAGGATGTCATTCAGCAGTTAGTATCCAACTATGTGCCCAATAAAACAAAAACAACCAATGTCGAAATGAAGATTCAAGTTAAAAGTGATGCATCTATATTTCACAGACCTAGACGTTTACCATTTGCTGAAAGAGATGTTGTTGACAATCAAGTTCAAGTGTGGCTACACGACAAAATTGTGGAACCGTGTTCTTCTGAGTACTCAAGCCAAGTACTTGTTGTGAAAAAGAAAGATGGCAGTCCAAGAGTTTGTGTGGACTACCGCAAGTTAAACTAGAACATAGTGAAGGACAGATATCCGTTACCTCTCATTGAAGACTTGTTGGATAAACTACAGGATGCACGTACATTCACTACCTTAGATCTAAAAAATGGTTTCTTTCATGTTCCTGTTGAAAAGAACAGCCGCCGTTACACCTCATTCGTAACTCACAATGGACAGTACCAATTTTTACGTGTACCTTTTGGTTTATGTACATCACCATCTGTGTTTCAGCGATTCATCAATTCAGTGTTCAAGGATCTGATCCTAAAAGGTCATGTTTTACTGTACATGGATGACCTTATCATCCCTTCCAAGAGTGAGACAGAAGGAATACAGATGTTGAAGTCAGTCCTCTCAGTCACCTCTGAACATGGACTGATAATCAATTTTAAAAAGTGCAACTTCCTAACTAGAAGAATTGAATTCCTTGGCCACGTGATAGAAAATGGACAGTTATTCCCATCACCTCTGAAAACTGCAGCTGTTATGAACTATCCTCAACCAACATGTCACAAGGAATTGCAGAGTTTCCTTGGCCTTGCTGGGTACTTTCGTAAGTTTATACCCAACTTTTCTGTTATTGCTTACCCTTTAACAGATCTTTTAAAAAAGAATCAAGAATTTAATTTTGGTGATGAAGAAAACCACGCTTTTACCCTCTTAAAGCAATGTTTATGTGATAAACCTGTGCTTGATATTTATAATCAACACAGCCATACAGAACTCCATACTGATGCAAATATTCATGGTTATGGTGGTATTTTGATGCAAACCTCCATTTCAGACAATTGCCTTCATCCTGTGTACTACATGAGTAAACGTACATCTGAAGCTGAAAGAAAATACTCAAGCTATGAACTTGAAGTGTTGGCAATAGTGCAAGCATTGCAAAAATTTAGAGTTTATTTACTCGGCAAACACTTGAAACTTGTAACTGATTGCAACGAAGATTTCGACTACGAAATGGAACACCGACCTGGTTCCCGAATGATGCATGTTGACGCCCTCAGCAGATCCCCAGCTGTGCTGAACATCCAGGACTCTCTTCTTTTGCAAATCAAACATGCTCAAAATCAAGATGATGAAGTGAGTGCTATCAAAGAAGTACTTCAAACTAAGCCATATAAGGACTTTTGCTTGAAAGCTGATATTCTCTATAAATTTGTTGATGGCTATGAACTACTAGTTGTCCCAGAATCTATGCAAACGGAAATCATAAGGAATGCTCATCAAAAAGGTCATTTTGCTTCAAAGAAAACTGAAGATACTCTTAAGCAACAATTTTTTATCCCGAAACTCAAAGAAAAGATTGACAAGTGTGTTGCTAATTGTGTCCCATGCATCTTAACTAACCGCAAATGTGGCAAACAAGAAGGTATGCTTCACCCCTTACAGAAGGATGACACTCCACTCCACACGTACCATATTGATCATCTTGGTCCTTTAGCCAGCACACACAAAAATTATAAGCACATATTTGCAGTCATTGATGCTTTTACAAAATTTGTGTGGCTCTACCCAACCAAATCCACCGACTGTGCTGAGGTCATCTCTAAATTAGAAACTCAGAAAACTCTATTTGGAAACCCTACACAAATCATTTCTGACAGAGGCCCTGCATTTTCCTCAAACGACTTTAAAACCTACTGCTCCGAAAAAGGTATTCGCCATCTCCAAATAACTACCGGCTTTCCCAGAGCCAATGGACAAGTTGAACGCTTGAATTCCATCATTATTGCTGTTTTGTCCAAATTATCCATCGACGACCCAACAAAATGGTACACCCATGTGGTTGATGTCCAACAAGCAATCAACTCCACATTTCAAGGAAGCATTAATACAAGTCCTTTCGAACTACTATTTGGTACAAAAATGAAGTCCAGGAATGACGTGCAGATTACAGACCTGAATACTGAAATTCAGTCCGATTTTCTGCAATCCCGTGAACACCTCAGACGAGCAGCTAAGGGACAAATACTGAAAGTACAGGAAGAAAACCGAAAGACCTACAATCTTCGACGTAGACCACCGCGTAAATTCAAACTTAATGATTTAGTTGCAATCAAACGCACTCAATTTGGACCTGGACTGAAACTTAAGTGCATATTCCTAGGACCCTATAAGGTAATTAAGCTTAAAAACAATGACACATATGATGTTGAAAAATGTGGTTTCTGTGATGGACCAATAAAAACCACCACCTGCATTGAATATATGAAACCCTGGACTGATAAACTTTCCTAAACTTATTTTTCTAAGGACAATTTGAACCAGGATTATTGATATAGTTTTTGTTTACTGTGCATATTTGATTTCTTTATAATTGTGTCTTATTCATTTAATCTAATTGCTTCTTTTTATTGTATTTACATTTGTATTTCTCAAAAGTTTTGTTTATGTGAGTGCTGTCATCTGAGGGCAGATGACCAGGTAGGATGGCCGAATGTAGGGTTAAGCCCCACGGCTATCCTAAGATAAGCACTACAACTTTTACCTGAAAAGAAGTACAACTTTCACTTAAAGAAGCGCGATCGGATCACGGTAGACGAGACGATTGATGTTATGTTGACGACGAGCGGATAGATATGCAACGGTTTCCCCTGACGTCACAGAATCGATAACCAATGAGAAGAGAACCATGATAGTACTTTACGCAAGTCCAACTTGATTGGCTAGTTTCACGGGCTTGGCTTCACTTGGATATCTCGCCAATCTGATTGCTGCAGTAACCATTTTGATTTTGAACTCGCCAACTTATCCTAAAGGCTGGTTTACGATTCTGCGTATGTCCAACTGCGTCGGTTGCGTCGAACCAATGATAGAGGAGAACCACGTGATTGACAGATGGGCGGGATCACGCAGCCTCTCTGCAGAGCAACGCAAGGTCCAAATTCTATACTTCATCAGATTCAACTCTCGACGCACATACGCAAGCAAACGCGACTACTTTGACGAATCAAAATCCAGCATCTAATGTTTTGATTCAATCGAGTAATAAACTAAACATCGCCATTACCGAACTTGTTAGCGAGTTGCTGAATGCTGACTGTGGAAGTTTAAAAAACATTATAAAACACTGGGCATGCGTTATGTACGAATTTGACTTCGAAAGAGACGGACAGCTGTTGCAAAGGCCTTGGGAATTCCTTGTAAGTACATGTATTTACACTAATCTTTAATTTGCATTGCAATATGTCTATATTTTGTTTACCTAGTTTCATCCGAAATAATAAAACCTCTTAGTTTATGCTAGTGAAAAATTGTTTTCGAAGTTGATTTGTTGTGTAGCTTTTATTTCAACGTTTATGAGCGATTTTTAAGTTTATTGGCAAATTAAAGTGAGCGATAGAAAAGCGCTGTAGAAATAGCTGTTTATTTTTTATAACTGAAACTATTGTGGTCGTAAACATTTGTGAATGTAGGAAACTTTTGTTGTTTAATTATTCCATTCCACCTCCTCTTTTGACCAATAATTGTTACTTTCCCAACCTCACAAAACACAACACTTGAACTTCTACTAAAGTGCTTAGTTAAGAGGAAATGTACAAAAAACTTCATCTGTTTTTTTATGTGCAAATGTTCTTTCCCTGAGATTGAGGTGCCTTCGTTTCTCGGAGGCTTTACCCACAGTTAGCTACCTGCCAGTTGTAGGCAGCATAGGTTCTATTTCTCCCTCAGTGTATTTCCCTCTTTGGTTTCAGTAAAACCTTTGTGTATGTACATTACTTGACATGTATTCACAGCGCATTTAACGGTGCAGCCAAATATGGCCCTTGCACCGTTGAAACCTAACCAAACCCTGAGATTTGTTTTCAGTTTTCCTAGTGATAGTGTTTGATGACCAAAATCCTTCAGTTCGCTACTTTAAACAGAATTATCTTCATTAATTTTTCTACTGATAGTTTTTTGGTTTTAGTTCAAGTCTTATGACAACCCCTATACATAGGCTTTCAACAAAGACTGAAAATTTCTTGGTTTAGTCAGATTAAATTATACTTTCTTTTGCCACAATTTTTTTTTTGTCTTTTTTCTGCATTTAAAGGTTTTGTTGAACGGACCGGCACAGCCAACGAAAGCATTATTTCGATTCACAGCCCGAATAGCCACTGCACTGGAAGAACGAGACTGCAACAAATACCAACAAATTTCCACTTTTGAAAGCTTTACCGCACAATTATGACTAAAAACCAGTTAACCGAAAAGTACCTTCCAAGTAAAATGGGAGGGATTTCTTTGTCGAAAGCAATAAAATCAAAGGAAATTATGCCGCTGCAAACTACCAAATGTAATGGGCTCACTTGAAATCCACTACCCTTGCAAGTCAAAGAAAGTACATGTATTCACATGATAGGTTAGGTTTTGGTTCTCGAACCCGCTTTTCACAAAATAAACTTCCTGATGCTTAACACAAGGAAGAACACCTCATTTGGACTGTAGCTTATTTGTTTCTTACTCTGAGAGCTGAAACCACTCGATGGCTTCTCAAGAACACACCAACAGTTGAAACCTTTCCAACAGATGACGCTTCTGGTGCAAACAGCACATATTTGGAGAAACCTTAAAAATTTTGAATTTTAATTCCTGTGTCAACTAATTGGTTGAAATTTTTTTTTGCAGAATAATATCCAACTTCATTTAAGTGATGAAAGTACATCCAGGGACAGATGTTCAATGGAAATGCTGTAGCAAGACAGAAGATGCTGCAATACTGAGCAGTTCTCTTACAAAAGGTCACTCATTATTTTCTTAAAATATGGTTTGTTTAAATAATTCTGGTAATATTTAAAATTTGTTGTGTCTAAAAAAAAACACAAAATTTAGTACCGTTTTCTACTGTAAATGCATAAAGTGTGAGATTCTTGTATGGAAACGCTGGCAATATTCTACTTTGTCACAAGATCAGTCACTTTCTGAGAAGTTGGCAATGTTCAAAGAACATGAAAAGTTATGCCTATAAAAGAGTGGTGCCAAAAACTGTTCCGGAGATAAGGGACACGAAAAATACGTTTATAAAGTAATAACACTATGTAAAATAATCTTTTATAACTTAACATTTTTATAATATTTATGTTTGTAATTCAAAACTATGTCATTTTATTCATGCTTAGTTGCAATGCATTTGATGTATATCTGTTTATGAGAAAACATTTCTATGTATGTTTACAAGGTTAATTACTATACTCTGCTTCCCCCCCCTCAATACATTTAATATTTTACCTTAGGTGACAACTATATATTGTGAGTAGTCAGTATCATAATTTTTCATCTACTCCGGCAATGTGTCTAGATTTACATGTAACTCCTTAAAAGCTCTGCTTTCAGCGAGTGATTGTGTGAAATTTTGAAACATCCTTGAATACCCATCAAATCAAGACACAGTATCCACAATTGATTCTTCTGTAAAATTTCTATCTCAAATTTGAAAAACAATGTACTTTCCATGTTAAAAGTGATATAAAACTAAATGTTGATTAATTCAGTTTTTAAAGTGTTGCTATGTAAGTTTTTATAATCTTATTACACCAGGATAATAATCAATATATTGGGTAAAACTGTTTTAAGTTAGTGTTGTAAGTTATATAAAACGTATAGTGTAGAGGTGGCTGATGTACCTTAAAGCTGTCGTGGCTGAAAGTCCTCACGTTTGGTTGGTGTAGAAGTTCGGAGAGTGGGGTGCCAGCTCTGATGTTGCCTCGTCATCTGACCATGGTTCAAAATTACAAGGCGATACACCGAATGGCTTAGGCTGAGATAGTGGTTATTAGTTGAATATAAAACATACTCCACTCCCAGTTTAATAAAATTTCTTTTTGAGTTATTCAGAAAGTCGAAAGTTAACTTACAGTGTGATTTCATGTTTAATACCATATATCAAAAAATTAGTATCCATAAGATGAATTTCATGACCAGTGGTTATATAGTTTGCATTTTGTTTATTTCATTTTATATTTCAGACATTATTCTCTAAAGAAGAGAAAGAAGCTAACTTCTGAAAGATATCAGTTGCTCTGTCAATGGCAAAAGAATACACTTGAGCTACATGATAGTTTTGTAAACTCCATGGGCATAATTCGACTGTATACAATTGCACCCTTGCTTATATTGATAGATTTATAATTAAATAAATTTAATGCTAAGAATTTCTTGTGTGTACATTTTATTATTCTAATCTTTAGTACTAGTTTCATTTTAAAATTTACAAGTTTTGTATTTAATATAATTTTGAGTCACAAATGCAGAAAAAGAATAAAATAATTTTTTTTCAATACTTAAATTAAATAAAGTGAAATTATATTTGCTTACTAATTATTTCTTAATGTTTCAGGTAAATATTTAAAATAACACATTACATGCATCATATTACATTTATTATAAATTAAGTATTCTCATCTGTGTTTACTTCACTTGTATTTTGCCACCTATCCATTTTATAAATTGAAATTATTTGCTCAGTGAACGGCATTCAATCCAAGTATAATATTAAACATAAGTAACTTAAATTTTCTTTGAATATCTTAATAGGAAGTTTATATGAAATAGTAAATTGCATTGTTCTTGTGCTTATTATCTTATATATTTAAACTATCTATATATATAAAACACTAACGTACGTGGACCCGAAATCGACGTTATTTGTGTATCGTCGAATGGCAACAATCAACATATATAAAATAACCCAGATATTTTGAATTATTGCTGTTTTCAAATAGCCGAGGTCAATTTCTATTAAAAAGAAGGAATTAAATTGTAATATTTATGTTTGAACTTACTTTTTATTTCTTCCTTTGATGTAAACGTAATTTTGCTACCCGGTATCGGGCCACGCGTCAGAATTAATGTTTACTTTTTTAATTTGATTTAGAATTCTGTGTTTGGGTATTTGAGTTGACTGCGAGATGTTGCCGACATATTTGAGGATTCCCAAGTATTATAAATGTGTTATTTTTGTTAATAAATCATTATTGTCTTTGTCAATATCGTTGAAAAGTCTTTTGTAGCATTATTCTATTTCACAATAAATATAATCGGGAAGTCGAAATTCAACACGTTTGAAAAGATACGTACGTGTTTTTTTTTCAGAATTTAGCATTTTTTCAAGGATTGGAATTTTATTTTTGTTTGCATTATGTGTTCCGGTATATTACATTTTGCAGAAATATTATTTAGGAGTTAGATTTTAATGATATGTCTATTTCCTGCAAAATATCTAGACGCGGGTAATTTTGTAGCGGTATATGTACATTTCGGCCAACTTTGCTTAAATATTTGATTGAATATGCAATGATTTAAAGAATTGTTTCACAAAAATGAATAAAATATACAAATCAAAACAGGTTTAATTACGGTGTGTAAAAAAGTTTAAAAAGCACTATTACACACTGCCGAGCGCTAGCTGGCGCAGCCCGACTAGTACTAAGTATTTAACAATGCTTATAAGATTGAATATGCAAGACACACAAATCATAAAAGAGAGGACATGGTAAACTAAATCTAAATGATTAAAAGAACATGGTTACCACATACATGTGTAGTATGCATAAATTAATTTCTTGAAATATGAGAAACACAGTAATTTTCCTATTGTAGTGAGTTGACACAAGAAACATATTCAAACCCTCAGTACAAAATAACATTTCTATTGAAACTAAATTAACTACAGAATATATCATTGGAAAATGTTTCGCTGACTAAAAATTCAATACTTCCCAACATTCAAGGTGTGTTTTGTTCAAGTTTTAAAAAATCTTGGGCAGAAATGGAATGCTGACAATTTGAATTTATAGCACCAACCCAATGATAAAATATACATACTCCAATTCATTAAAGCTTACTTTATTCTGTTTACTGTGAAAAAAAATTTGTAGATTTTACAAAAGATGATACAAATTTTCAGGAAAATGAGGTTTGTATGGACAACTAAATTTTTGTTCGGTGGTTGGCTGGATTAAATATAATGAGCAGGGTGTAAAAAAATCAATCAGATTTTTTTAATTTAAATTTCTGTAGGCTGCTTCTTTCTTCCTGCTGACATGTTAATGGCTGTGTGTGTGAAAATGTATATTTCTACTCTTTAATCTATTGCACACCACAAAAATAAGCTAACTGACAAATACCTAAAAAAAACACTAGTAGGAAGTAATTTAGCCTCTTTCTCTTTAGTAAACTACCTTTAGTTTATAATTTTGAATCAAACTGTGTTGCATACATACTTTTGAGTGTTAAAAAATGAGTGCTGTTAATCAGGAATGTTTATACGTTACTCTTCCTGGCATTTAGATTTATGATGGCATGTGTGTTTACATTACTGTTTCCAGTATATAGTATATTCTAATATGTTACAACTGGCTGTTGCAATCTTTTATAATATGCATTAATTGACCCAGTTCTCTCTGAGCTTAGTGTAGCCATTAATGCTGAAATCACCATGAGTACAGAAACATTAAAGCGTTTTACAACTTCTATGGTGTATTTACTTAGTTATAAAAAATTTGTGATTTGTTGTGATTCAAATCAGTGAATTAAAAAAATCATTTGATTAAAATCATGACACCCTGATAATGAGTAAATCGAAGATATATTTATCTACATTTCAATAACTAGAAACCCTCATCAGATATCAAATTTCGTGTTTTCCTTCAATCTCACATAAAAGGCTTCAAAAGTAAAAAGATTTTAAAACAAATTATTCATGTAACTTCATTTCATTTTGGTTTTTAATGCTCTGATTAAATTTAACACTTATATATAGTCTCAGTTTAAAGTAGATAGTTGTTTTGGAAAGAAAATAGTTTAATGTTGATTTATCTGAGTATTCACAATCGGTACAATATTTTTTAAAAATCGAGATTTACTTGTTTATTCTAATTTTGGTTTTGTTCGGAGTTAAAAGTTTCCAAAGTGATGTTAATTTCGCAATGTTCTCAAGTACCTACAAAAATGTCTCCCGTGGAAAAAGAAAAAAAAAACCAACGGTTCTCAAAATTGGTTAAAGTAAACATAAGACGGTAGAAAAAAAAACGCTCGTAAAAAAATACTGAAATGGATCAAGAAAGCGCGCGAAAAGTAAACACGCCATCTAGTGTGCATAATCGAAAGCTGGATTTCTCGTTCCGACGCAAGCCCATACGCAAAACTGTAAACGACTATCCTCCGCGTATGCGTTAAGGCGGAGCATACGCAGTTGCACATACGCAGAATCGTAAACCAGCCTTAAGGGTACTTATACTTTTAAAGAGCTACTTTACGGAAAGCAACGATGGCCTAATGGCTATAGTCACCTTCCTTCAGATTAACGTCTGCAACGGAGGATGACTTCACGAGTTCGAACCCATCTGGCGAAATAATTTTTAGATCCTCGAAATTATTAAAAAAAAAATTCCAATTTAATTCCTTTTGATTCTAAATTACTTTTCCTAATTTTTAATACCCTTTTTATATTTTTCCAAGCTTCCGTTGATTTTACATAAATAATCTAAGAACCACTCCTGAACTCACTACCAGCTGATATTTTACCGCCCCTCTGCCGTCCCCTTTGCTTTAGGATGATGGTGTCGTATCCACCCCTGGCTTAGGACCATTCTGATGTAACAAAAAGCATACATAAAACACTAACTTATATAATTATTAACTTATCTCTCTATATTAAAAAAAAGTTACCGCCGCCGCCGCCGCCGCCGCCGAAGAATTGAAATTTTTGTTGTTTAGCTCCATTCTTAGACGGTTTCCCGAGAAAGTACTGATCGGAAAAATATGAAATTAACATGCTTTGTTCTTCATCGTATTCCCTGGATAATTATTAAGATTTTTTTCCGATGCGGCTATTAGTTTAGGTTTTATTAAGTGTTAAAGTTGAAGAAGTGAAATTTCTTCCGCGAGTGAGCAAAACACATTCAAAATTTCAGTCTTTAGTCGTGAGTTTTTTTTTAAGAGTACCTCTCAACGTAAATTTTTGCAGCTCGTCGAGTTTTTTTTTTAATTTAAATTTGGTTCTTGATAATATTTTTTTGAAATTCAGGAAAAATCGGGACATTTTTGTTACTTTTTTTTAAAACTGCCATATCTATATCTAATTACTATTAGTTTTTAATTTTTAAAATATAGCAGTATACCTCAGAATATACTCTTTCTTACGGTACTATTATTTTTGAAATCGGTTAATAATTAAATTGGATGCGATCAAAAGTTCGTGATACAAAATTCGGAATCTTCGGATATTTTCGCTACGTTTTGTTAAAACCGTTATGTCTACGGCAAAAACCATTATTTTTTAAATTTGAGAACATCACTGAATACACTACATTACACTCTTTCTTATGGTACAATTATTTTTCAAATTGGTTAATAAACAAAATCGATGCAATTAAAAGTAGGTCATACAATTTTCGGAACTTTCAGATCGTAACTTCCGATACAAAACTAAAATGGTCATATCTATATAGTATTACTGTTAGTTTTTAATTTTAAAAATATTGCAGTATACCTCACAATGTACTCTTTCTTACGGTACAATTATTTTTAAAATTGGTTCATAAATAAATTCGATGCAATCAAAAGTTGGTGACACAAATTTCGTATTTTTCAGTTCGCATAGCTGCTTCCGAAAGCAGTAGTGGGTTACACTTTTGACTATCGGGTTTGCCAGATATCAAATTTATCGTAGCAACAATTGCCATAAAAACGATTTCTTTTTATTTGGCGAGGAAAAAGGCTCGCTTTTTTCCCTCTGTTTTCAAGACAGTTTACCGACAAAGTACAGATCGTAAAGTTTGGATATTAACAATGTTTAGTTAAAATTGTACAGGGAACAAGATGCAGAAGATTTTTTACTGATGCGGCTATTAGTTTAGGGTGCATTAAGTGTTAAAGCAAAAAAAAGTTAAATCACTTGCGAAAGAAGTATTGGTTTGAGAAAGCAAACCAAACGGATTGCGTAGCAATCCCCGGGGTCGGCGAGCGTAAGCGAGACGCAGCGAAGCCCTCGCTGTGACGTCATGAACCGGAAAGTGAAATCAGCATAATACGAATTATTCAGATAGTTTCACTCTGTGAAAGTAATGTTGGTTTGCGAAGCAAACCAAATGGTATCTGTGACAGGAGTGTTGGTTTGCGAAGCAAACCAAATGGGATTGCGCAGCAATCCCCGGGGGTTGGCGAGCGTAAGCGAGCAGGGGGCGGAGCCCCCTAGTATAATAAAAGGATACAATTTTCGATGATGATGTTAGATCAATGAAAATCATGTTACGCACCTTATTTCCTTTTTTCTATAGCCTCTTGATTATACAACAGATCTGAATTTAAAGTTACCGAGTCAACTAAAATATATAACTAAACCGCAGCAAAGAAATTTATCCTCACATAAATTTCGAAGTACGCTAAAGGAAGAGATAAATTGCCAACAGAAAAATTCTGATGACATACGTATCTAGGTCATGTGATCCGATTAGCAAACAACTGCTCCCATTCTCTTCTCATTGGTTATCGATTCTGTGACGTCAGTGGAAACAGTTGCATATCTATCCGCTCGTATGTTGACGGACGTGATCGCGATGCGCCATTTTTAAACTCTCTGTACATATTATCTATAATAAATCGAATTCAACTAGAAGTATTCACTTAATAAAACCCCAGCACCCTATATATATATATATATATATATATATATATATATATATATATATATATATATATATATATATATATATTCCTGGATGTATATTCCTGGACTTTCTTACAAGTCTCATTGCTTAGTTATTCGTAATTAGTTATTCAAAGTTTCATATTTTTTATATCGAGGTGTAAATCAAATAGTGCCGCATGTTGCAAGGAAATTAACTAATAAGGTAAATCAGAGTCAATAACATACATAATGACTTTTTTCTTAATTTCTCCTATTTTGACACTCACCTCTATAATTCTGGTTACGTTTAATCGTCCACTGGTTTGCTGCACCACATGCAACTTTTCACCCCCATTTCTCTATATTATAAAGACCTGGCAAAAATCTCGCTTGTTATAGGCACATTGCTTCCAGTGTCAATGAGTCCCAGTAAGTCTTGTCCAGTATCTGAAAAACACATTTCGGTCACAAGAAATACGTTTCCTGTACAGTGCATACTGGTGGGGGGGGGGGAGGCCTGCATGAAATCACTCTGCAGTCTCGGGCAAAGTGGCCCTGCAGGCCACACTTGTAGCAGGACACTGTGGGTCTATCTCGTGGTGGGTGTGGCACTCCTTTGGTTTGGATAGGTCTATGTCTCTAGTTTAGTCGAGGCACATCTGGTGAACTCAATGGTCCGGATGATGGGCCCTGATACTGTTATGGTCTCCATCTCCTTTTTTGCTGTACTCCAGCCCTTAGTGGGAAGGCAGGGGTCGGTCATCTCCAAGGTGAGGTTGTTCCGCTGCGGGACTTGAACTCCGAGGGCCTGTGGATCGGCTCTTTCCGCCGGCGACCTTTGCGTCCATGTCGGTAACCTTTCCGAAGCGAGGGAGACGAAGCATTTTTTCTCCCTTGCTTTTTCTTTCACCATTGATTTAGTTCATCACGGCAGCGAGGCAAAATTTTTTTCTTCGTCAGCTGTTTTGGATAACGCACCCACTCTTCTATCAATCGTAAAGAGAAACAATAAACAATTATAACGTAAGCACTACTCATGAATAAAGAGAATTTTATTATAAATATAAAATTATTTTACTTTTAACCTGCAAAAATAGATATTTGCTTACACAAATGTAACTAATAAAGCAAATTCTTCCAAATACACTGATTTATGGAAAACAAGAAAGTTAACAAGATTGTAATGAAATTGGAGCTAATTTTGTTACCACTTTAATATGAAATTCACTGTAACAGTGCACCCCATGTAACACTGTGCCCCACCTTCCCCTACTTGCATATTGTATTAAAATGTATCATTTCTTGAACGTATCGGCCAAAGTCAGTTCTATTGCTCTTTACTAGTTTCCGTGCAGCCAAGTCTGGCATGCCCATGACGGTGAGTAGCTGTAGATGGTTGCACTCAAGCTGCGGTACCATCCATTCCAGCGCTGTGTCAAGGCCCTCAAATGTCTTACTAGCTGACGGTCCTGCGTCTGATTTAGTAACAATGTCGTCGTCATCTTTCGGATCATTAATGAGTTCTTCTCTCATACTAATAATGAGCTCATCGTAACTGAGATTTCGCTATCCAAGGTCGGAAGAATCATACACCAGCCACTCGCGTACATCCTCTGCACTACACTCGGAACATCCAGGAATTTTCACTATGATGTTCCTTATGTCCTCAACTGACACATCGTCCTCTTCGTTTTTGTCATTCACCGATAAGAAACTTTTAACATGCGGACTTTCCTGATTTCGTTTACTCTCAGAGCGAGCTGGATAATTGGCGATTAGGATAACTAGAGTTAGGATAATTGGAGTTCTACTGTTAACACATTACTTTGTTATTTCATGGTTTTCCCAAGCTCCGTGTGTTGAAAGTATGAATGTGCCACAAGCAGGTAGGTTGTTATTTTTTAATGTCGCATTGGAGCAACACAACGGTGTATTGTCGACGGTCCGGGATCAAACCAGGGATTGGTGAGAAGGGGTAAGAGCCCCCTAATTACAAAAAAAGCAAGGTAGCGAAACAATTTATTCGACATCTCAAAAGATGCAACTTGAAAAATTACACATTCGAAACTTACCCGTAACCAATTCCGGACTTCCAATCAGGCTGTAAATTTGACTACAGGGTAACCCTCGTATGGCACGGTTAATTGGAACCGTGCTATAGAGAATTCGTGTTATGCGAAACTTACAAGTTTCACAAATTTTGATATTGCTTATACTGTGCTATATGGGAATCGTGTTTTACTATACTCGTGCTATATAGAAACCGTGTCAACCAAAACTCAGAGTTCATATATATTTGATAATGTGTGCCGTGTTATATGGAAACCAAAGGACTCTTATATGTGTTATATGGAACCCATAATTTTCATGAAAGTATATTAAACAGTGTGGACGCGTATAGGGCACACACATACAGTCCAGACATACAGACAGACGAACAGACAAGATAGACAAGGCAGTCAAGATAGACATTACAGACGAATAGACATACAGACCAGATAGAACAGATAGATCAGATAGACGTACAAGAGGCGGATTTTACATCAAAAGGGTCCAAAACGGTTAGAAAACTTGAAATGGGTCGAAAATATTCACTGTAGAAACAAACACTCTATTTTTATTTACAATATACAGATTATCATAGTTATTGTAAACCGTTTAATATGGAGAACATACGTGTGTTATATGAGGGATGTCGCAATTTTGTAACCGTGTTATAGAGAATCCGTGTTATAGAAGTACCGTGCTATACGAGGGTTACTTGCATTTGCATCCGGCCGTTACTAACATGCGAAAACTATTTTTCGCAGTTTATTTTACAGTGTGACATGGCGTCGACGATATTAATAAATTTAGTGACGTACTGGAACCTAGGATAGCTAAAAATTTTTTTTCAGACCACGCCTCCCGAGTACGACGTGTCCAAGATAACTGTTCCCGTGGCTCTCGCGTGGTCTTTGAATGATGCGCTGGCCGATCCCACCGACGTGAAACTTCTACAACAAAAACTGAAAACGGTCGTTTCCAGCTACTGCGTTCCGTTCCCTCAATTCAATCACATTGATTTCGTCATAGCTGTGGATGCCAAGAAGCTCCTCAATGATCACGTGATGTCTCTGCTGAAGAACGCGAAATAGACTTTTTTGCTGGTGGTCTTTTTATCCTAAACACAGTTTTTAGTTTTTTTACAAAATTCGCTTGAATTTCTCTGCTGGACAGTGCTAATTTACTTGACGAAATCATTTGTATATGACTTTTAATCGATGAAAAATAAATCTTGTTATTTCTTCCACGTGTTTTGTTTTGAAACTTAATAGAAATATCATTCAGAAATATCAAGAACCCTTTTAGAATTTAAAAAAAATCTCTCGATGGAAAATTAATCCGTTTGCAGGGTTTTCCATGAGTTTTATTTTAAATCTCAATAAAACAATCATTCATGACTGATTTTTTAATTTTTTTCCAATGGTGGGCACATATGAACTTAATCATTGACCACTACAATGCCGGAAGTGAGGGCCACTTGCGAAGGCGCAACCAGTGGGAGGACCATCATTGCCCCTAACAAAGGACAGCACTATTTACATCCATGCCCTGGCCCCAGATTCGTATTAGAAACCTTCCGATCCAGAGGCCAACACCTTAACCACTAGACCGGTTGGTCGGCAGATTTTTAAATAAAAACCTCATAAATGTGTCATTGGAAACTTGAATGGACATTCTAATATTCCGATTTTGTATGCAACTTGGTAACCAGAGACACTTTGCACCTAACAGAAACCGAATCAATCTGGTAGGTGAGTAGTAAATTAACTTTGCACTGCAACAACGCAATGGGCTATTGGCGACAGTCCGGGATCAACCCCCCGAAAGGAAAGATCAGGCAATTTTTAACCATGATCATATGACGAGGTCACAACTGGCACCCCTCTCTCCAAACTTCCACACCAACGGAAGGACATTTGAGGCTTCGACAGATTGAACATGCACCACCTCCCATTGTTCACTATGGTCTTTGGTACGATTCGAACTCGCAACCCTCCGGTTGCCAGTCCATTGCTCTTCCAACCTGGCTACCACGGCCCTACGTGTTGCTGGAGGAGGCACTAGAATAGAAATTGTCATGTTCCACATTTCCAACAAAATTGAACACAGAACCAACCACAGAGAGAGACTGATCACATTTTACCTCAACAATTTCATACAAAACAAAGATACTTAGCGTACCACTTTACAAAAAAAAAATTTCAGTTTTATAGAATTCTGTACAGTTCTATAAAGACTTCTATAGGGAAGCGAAATTTTCTATCTATAGTAAATCTCTACTATTACGAAAAGATGTGTTTGTCTGTTTTCTGCGTGCATTGTACTGACGAATCTATGGCACTTACAATAATGAAATTTGGCACACAGGTAGTTCTAATTTTTTGCGAATTTCGTGTCCAGTCCGATTTTTAAAATTTAATCTAGAACATTTTAAAATTAATTTATTAGTTTTTTAACCTTTCTTTCTTCTTTTCGGGATGTAACATCATTGAAGAAAGGCGAGGATTTTGCGATTTTCAATCGCTGACGTCACAAGCGTTATTCGTTTTAATGCCTTTGGAACCATGTCAAATTTTTCGATTCTAGCGTGTTTTAATTTACGTTGTTGATAATAGCCACTTCGAGGCTATCACTGCGTTGCTTGTGGAGTTAGTTTGCGAAGCAAACCAAATGGGAATACGTAGAAATCACCGGGAGTTGGCAAGCGTCACCACCTGACCCCACGAAAAAAATTCTGAACTGTCACGGGTAACGCCTTGCTGATCACGCAGTGGCTAGTAATTCTATAAAGATTACTATTCAGAAAACGAACTATGATTCTATTAAAATTAATGTTCTATAGAAAATCGAAGTTGTGAAACAAAAGAAATGAGATTCTATAAAATTCTATAGATGTTTCTATCATAGATTTATATGGAATTTCTATAAAAGTAGCTTTGTAGAGCTTACAAAAAAACGGGCCATAATTACACAAGATTCTGTAGACTACATTCTAAAGAAATGTTTATTGAATTCTATACTCTTCGAAACTTTTCTGAAGAGTTGGAATTCGTGTAATACCACATAATACGAAGAATATATTTACAGTTATGTATCATAGGAAACCCTTCATGCAGGAATACAGATGGAAGTTAAATATTGCGAATAATTGTCTTTTAATAGGGAAACTGTTAGTTAAATTTAAAGATAATGTGTAAACAAATTAAACGCGGAGCTAGACGAAAATACAGCATGTGGGCTATGAAAAATAAGCCACCTAGTACTCCTTACTTTATGTGGAATATCAAAAGAAATATGGTCTAACGACGTTCGTGTGGGGAAATTTAAAAGGGGAAGTGTGTGCCGAAAATCCCAAGACAATCGAATTACCATTCAGTGGAACCAGTCATTCGGTCTTGAAATGAAAGACAATGTTTTAGAACAGAGGTGGCCAGCTACTCTGATTGAGCTCTGGTTTGACAGTGTAAGTCGTACGAGTCTCGCACAATTATCAATGTATATTACAAAACACCATAAAATAGAATTCCTCTGTAACTTTTAAAAATATACTAGAACATGTGAGAACAAGTCATGAAATGCACTTACCAGAATTCAAAACAAGTGCGATAATCAATAAAATGTAGTTTCAAAGCAGCATGTTATAACAGAATCAAAACAATATGTTCTACACAACCAACTTTTATTTAACATTCGAAATCGCTACTACGTACACTAAAAAATACGTATACTTGATAATTATTCTTATAATAGATAGTTTTTTTAATAGGAATTACATAAATTTTAATACATATTAATTGAATCGCTTAAAATTTTTATTGAATTTCCAGTTTTAAAAAAATTTGCTGCATTTGAAGAAATCTTACGATCGCAAGAGGTCTTTTGATCTTAATCATATTACACAATGTCAGACTGATTTTGTGCTTGCAAGCCTTCGTCAGGATGTAGTGAATTATTATTCTGTACCTAGAGTGTTGAAGAAATACGAATCTGTAACCTACCCATTACAAATACATGCAGAATAAGGCCATGAAGAAAAGTGGCTTGTAGAAATCGTCGTCCAGTGACTTCTTTGCCAAAATCATTTTCGTAGTGGACTTCCATCTTATGCTGGTAGGTCTGTTCCCAGTTTGATCCACTCAATTTTAGGAGGATGTCTTTTGAGACGGCATTCAGAAATTCCCAGATAAAACTTTAGTGCAAAGTAAAAGAGGGAATAGAGGAAGTAAACGTGTGCCTCAAAGTGTCGATGATACCAAACAGTTCTAGAACATTTCCCAGTGTTATGTTTACTATATTCAAACTGAGAATGGAACTAAGCAGATTTTTCCCTGAGCGTTCGTCCTCCTGCAAAAAATAATAACTGCAATTAAGGCTTCCCTTAAACCTTTCTGGGCATACTTTCAACAAGGTTTTGATACACAGCTATGGGTATTTGTGTCCATTTTATTTTCCAAATTTTGGTAGTTTTTATTTTTTCCCATGCTATTAAAAACATAAATATTTATATTCTGTTTCAGCTTAAGATTTCATTGGACTGGTGTATTGAGTTTTTATACATTGGTTACTATCTACACTAAATTCATTTCGTGTAGTGTTAATCCCAGTTTCACATTTATCGAAGTAAGCGCAAATTTTCCTTTAGTTTGTATAAAAAATATTATGTTTGGCAACTGTAACTATTTTTTTTTCAACCTTTGACAATCATATTTATTTTACTTTTCGAACAGGCCTATGTTTTGTAAATGGATTGTGAATTGGAAATAACTACAAATATTGTGTTGGTACAAGATGATTGTATAACATTATTGTAAAAAAGTTGTGTATCCCATTTAAACGATTCGTTTTCATGAAATTCGCATATTTTATAAAACATATTAGAACTTTAGAACATATTTTTATATCATTCCACTCTCTGTATTTTATGCAAGTTCATATAGCAACTGTAGAGGTTGCATTCTTATGCCTCTTACCATGCATGAATCAACTTTAACGCAGAATGTTTGAGAATTTGAGATGAATATTGAGTTCCTCAAAATCGATTTTGATTTATAATATTGGTGCCTCAGGACAGATGCATAGGCATTTTTCGTGGCACAATTAGTTGGTTATTATATCCAAGAAAAATATTGGATAGCGCCTCACAAGAGTTCCTGAGTCGCAACATTGATAAAATTCAGTCAAACGGAGAAGAGTTTTCAGAGAAACTTTGTTTTAGCTGCTGGAAAACGGCACTATAATCACATTCCTCAATGTTATATTTATCGCTTAATTTTGAGGACGCTCGTTAAACAGGACTATTTTAAGGGCTAGTTTTTGGTAAGTGGTAATTAATTAACGTGGCACTTGCTCGACACGACAAGCTATTGACGACGGTCCGGGATAAATCCCCGATCAAATGATCAAAGGACAACACCACGTAATTTTCAATCACGATCATATGACGAGGTCCCCACCTGATCTGGCACCTCACTCTCCAAACTTAAACACCACGCCAACGTGAGCACATTTGAGGCCACACAGATTGTAACGAGCACACAGTTATAATGATCGGACCGAGTTTCTAACTGTTTTAAAGGGTGAAAAGGTCAGTTCAATTAAATTGGTTAATTTAATCTGCAATGAATAAGAAAACTTCATTGGGCTAAATCAACTAAATATTGTTCTCAGAACCTTCTTTAAATCCTTAAATGTTGATTTGGTAACGAAGTAACGAGTATAATTTGCTTTGACCTTTTACAAATAAAAAGTAATTAACGTATCAATTCCATCTCTTACATTTGATTTGTAAAATAGGAAAGTCAATGGATGTTTTACTTATTCTTTCTACTCCAATTGTTTCTGTTCTTCTCACAATCGTATCGATTCTTTGATATTGAAAGTCACGAAAACACTCAATCGAAAAACAACTTTTTATTGCTGTTCCAAAAAAACAGTTACGTTTTGTCAAAACCATGAAGCACGATGAAGGCGAAAAAGATGACTAGAAGCAGTCAATAAATTAGCAATTGCATAATATGTTCATGAATAATTTTGTTACCAAGAGCCAATCTATAATTTTTGTCACAGCGTAAAACGAATGCACTTATTTGATGATCTTACAAGACATTTCACACACTTTCGGGAGATATCCTGCATTTTATACTGATTTCCTTGTAAAAATGCAGTTAATAATTGATAACATAGTATAAATTGACAAGCAAATTGACTAATAAACCGTTTTGAGTCCTTTCTTCCAGAGCTCTTTCAGCTCTTACTTAAGCAAGGTTAATTCTCTTTCTGGTTTTGATGAGATATATTGTTTATCAATATGTGACCAATGACAAGATGTATGATCATCAAGATGTTGCCGATATTTTTATTATGACTAGATCACGATCTTCTCAGTTTTCTAATGACGAAATATCTCGTTCATCAAAATATGCTAATACTTTTTCTAATGACTAGATTTCTCGTCAAGAAAGTCATCAGGAGAAATACAGTTAGAAAATAAAAATGAACAAAGGTTTGAAGCTGTGAGTCCACAGAAACCTTTATCACGAGTTCAAATACAATTTGTACTTTTCTCCAATAGTTTTGAGTGTTTTCGAGAATATGTTATTGATAAACGATAATTAAAAAGCTACATTCGAAGCATTAAAAGCTTTTATGGATTTTTAACCGAATTCAATTGTTAATATAACGAGCAATGAAAAGTTAATTCAAACTGGATTTTTCTGTGGATACGTAAAGTTGGCGGTAAAGTATCGAGTCATTAAAATTATCGATCAATTAACAGAGGAGAGTGTGTGGAGTGTTCCTAACGCATCAATCTAAACAAACGTATCTTATTTTCATTTTTAGCAATAATGTTATGTTATTGACAAAATATATGTAACTTTTATGTAGGTAATTCGATACATATTGCATGTGAATTAGGTTGTTGATTATAATGCACAGTTGGGAGACGAGCACCTTTGAGAAACTAGTGGAAGTAAGTTCAATTGTGGTTAGTGGTACTAATATGAGAGGCAAAGCTCTGGGAAGAAAAATGATGCAAATGATTTAATTGTGGGTTATAGTATTCAGTTACGAAACGAAATTTGATAAAGAAAGTGGTGCATATGAATAGTGTTGTGGATTTTATTTCGCAGTTGAAAGACGAAAAAAGCACGAAGAGCAAGTGGTTAAACAGTAACTTTGCATAAAAAAGGTTGTAATACGTAAGTTTCCGAAACTGAAAACACTAGAACAACAGAAAATTATGTACAGAAACGGAGGTACATTTAAGAAAGTTTTGAAAATCTCAATTGCGCCAGAACTAGTTCTTGCCTATAGCAGTAACATTCTTCAAAAGACGTTTTACCTAGCTTTGCTTCTACTGCAGATTGTAGGATTTCCGGTTTTATCGTCGAAGAAACTTCACAAGAGAAATAGCGTTCGTCAATTTTTTTTAAAATGTCCGAAATACTATTTTATTTTCATGGTCGCGCTAGATATATGCTACTACTCATACGCATTATCGACTGGTTTCGATAGGAATAAATTAGTCTTGATCTTTAATGCAATGATTCGGGTCTCCATATATTTTCTCATCAGTCATACATGTCAAAGAATATTTTCAACATTCGAAGTCTTATCGATAATACTTGGAAAGATAACTCTCAGACATGAGCTTAAAAACATCAAGTGCTCCATTTCCCGATATTGTATTGTATTTTTCATCTTAAATATTATTCGGGCCGTTAGCAATTCATTCGAAATTGAAGACTATTTTCTGAACCTCCCACCATGGATTCAATGGTACCGTCTAGTCACTCGTCTTTTGTTCTTGAGTCAATCTTATACTTTACACTACAGTTTCAGCTTTTTATATAGTTTCCTTTGCGATTTCATCACCATCTGTTCGAGTCGTCTCGTTAGGGCGCTGCAGATGCATGAAGCAGAACAAGAATTTCTGCAAATGATTCAACTCTATGATGATGTCTCTACTGGTATCCAAAACTTAGACGATTCGTTTTGTCTACCCATTTTTATAATAGTCTTGAGTGCTATGGCATCTTCGCTTTGGGTTGGCTACGATTTTGTTTTCAGGTCGACAGCAATAAGCTACACCAGCATGGCGCTTTACATTGTGATGGGCATAACCAACGTTACGGTCTTGTTGAAGATTGCTTGGTCAGCGTCGAACGCAACAGAGTCAGTGTCAAGAGCTCAGGAGTATTTGATGGATCTGCCTGGGAGGATACCAGGACGATACATGGAGCTAAAAATGCGTCTTACCAAATATTCCAGGCGAAAGTATAAACTCACGCTGTGGAAGATATATGACTTACAGCGATCTCTCATTATTAACATTATCGGAACTCTACTTACGTACGGGATTCTCCTAGGAACACTAGGAAATGTACAAGAGGGACATTGATAGATTAAACAAAATTATTGATTGCGTGACATACATTTTAGTGAATTAAAAAGGATCTTCAAGCAAAACTCTACTACCTTCATAAGATAAGCAAGAAATAAATATTTTACCATAATTTCCTGTTGAATCGACACAGGCTCAAAATAAATCACAACTTATAACATGATGATTTATTGTATTTATATGTAATTTGAATATGTACTTCTGAGAGAGAGAGAGAGAGAGAGAGAGAAAACGAAAATAAACATTTGAAAACAAACTACTAAAAGACATTTTTATGTTGGAAAGATTTGAAAACAAACTAGGAAAAGACATTTTTATATTGGAAAGATTTGAAAACCAACAAGAAAAGACATTTTTGTATTGGATAATTAAACCTCAGCTGTGGAATTCATGCTTCTAGCTTCCTTTTAAAGTTATCAATTAGGTCACAAGACCATTGTGACGTCTTAGAGATGGAAGCGTCATCTACTACATAAGAATGTTCGCAATGGTCTTGATTAATATGTGTTTATTTATAATATACTTAAGGATAACCTTATATAATACTTAGGGAATAACCTTGATGGAATTTGGTAGGTGGCGTTTTACAGACTGGTAGAGTCTCTACCGAAATGGTAAATTGTCCTTTACGCAGAAACTCCGATTTGGATTATCTGACTCGGGTGAGCCCTTCTCCAGACGTTCCTCGGTTGAGTAAATGTTTTCTAGCTCGGGCGAGCTTCTCCAAGAGTCCTTGCACGCGTGTACGAAGTCAGCAAAATGGCAGCTCAGGGTCGAGCTTTTCTCCCGTTATAGACAAAATCCTAGTTTGGGCAATCCGTTCAATAGGTAGTGCAATGCAGCACAGTAGCAGCTCAGGCCTGAGCTCTTTTTGCGTCTCCTAGACGGAATCCCAGTTTGGGCAATCCGTTCTGAGTCCACGAACAGCTGTCGCGACTCGGCATGTCTCCAGAGACCGGGTATCGGACCAAAAATACCGAGAACGGTTTAACTTCAGCCGGATCAGTTTGATCCCTTGGTGTTCTCCTCTCTTCTTCCAAAAAAACCTCTCTCGACTACGACAGTTCCAGGGGGTTGTTGCCCCCTCTCTTTCATTCGACACACTTGTCGTCTCGCGGTTGGCTGTTCAAAATCGGTTGATTTTTCTCTTTCGCCGGTAGCTTCATCAGCGGACGGCGGCCCGAACAAAAAGCATCCGCGGTTTCTTGTGATGATGTGGAAGCAGCGGAAATGAACTACTGCCCCGGTGTCTCGTCGGCATCGCGACAAAGATCCTTCGCTCCGTTTCGGTCGAAATTCAATCCCTTGAACCAACGCCAACTCGTTAACTCTCGCGGTCTAGCGGTCTGAGTTCATCTGACCTCTTGGCAGTTTCTCCGCCGAATGCTTGTTTTTTTCTTCAATCGCCACAGACTTCGTCACACCATACAAGCCTAAATACCTGTGAAAGCTTCTTTAGGCTTTAGAGAATAGAATGGAGCTTTAAAAATTAGAAAGAAGAAAGGGAGAGTTCTCCTTTTTTTATGAAGTATTAACCAAAGTGCTTATCAAAGGACGGAGATGTAATTAAGAAATGGCACGGACATTCGTTAATGCATTGATCCATAAAGATGATATAAGTAGTATGAGGGACACTATACCGTCTTTTCCAAGATGGTCGTCGTTTGATAAGGGGATTTGTTGATAAGAAATTGCGGCTGATTACTGATAATGAGTTGGGAATGACTACTGATAAGAAAAGGGGTTGGCGTTTGGTTACATTTTTGGTGGGCGAGATGACATCATTTTGTTGTTATGTATTACTGTGGTTATGTATGACTAGTAGTGCCATCTGGTGGTAGGATGAGCAAACATATTATTTGGAATTAAAAAATGATTTTCTCGGATTTAAACCGAGAACCATGGGATCCGAAAGCAGGTATGCTAACCATTGAGCTATAGATAAGTTGTGGAAAAGAGGTGTTTGAATGTACTAATGTAGTGGGATAGAAACAGTTAGTTTTAAAAAGATTTATTTTCTAGTTGTAGAATTGTATTTTAGAATTAAATAGGGAATTATTTTTAAGAAAATAGTACTATAATATGTGAATTTGAACTCAGCAGAAGGTAATCGTGGCCAACCGTGTTTTACACAAGCACTTTAACCGTCATGCATTCACAAAGGAACCGATAGAAACTTCTGGAAAGGGTTATTAAGAAATAATTGTACCCATAAGGCAGTAAGAAATCAGAGGTAAACATTAATTAGACATACTACCAAGGATTGAAATGTCTAGAAGCCTCTGGAATTTGTGACAATATGACTGAGGATTATGTTTTGCACGTGTAGGTTAAAGAGAAGAAATGGACTCATACAGGGAGTCGCCGATAAAAGTGACTCAAAAGAAAATTATAGAATAGTTTAAACTACCGAAGTACACGTGTTGTGGTATCTGAAAATGTTTTGTACCATTCAAAAGAAAGTGATTATACTGTTTGATAAATAAGAAGCTTTTAAAAGCATAATTGAACTTGTTTCTTGGGTCTTTGAATAACTGCTTTTCTCTGGATTTTTGCCTTTCTACGGTTTTTTAAATAAATGATGGATTCTAGTGATATTAGACCTGGAAAGGAAATGCGTGCAGAAAAAGAACAATGGTTTCAGAAATACTGTAAAGATACGCTATGCTATTAGTATGGTAAACTGTTTACAGGTCGTAGAAAACGAATTTCCGTATTTAAAGAAAGAGGAAACTTCGAAAGAAATTTATGGTAAAAAAACACACTGTGCCTCGACAACTTGTAGCGTACGAAGACGAAGGAATAACTTATACCTTTAGCAGATCTTCTATTGCTGCCAAGCCTTGAACTCCTTTACTATTGGAAATAGTGGGAGAAGTGGAACAAATAATCGGTACAAGATTTAATTTTGTGTTGGTGAACCGTTATAAAGATGGGAAGGACTGTATAGGTGCCCATAAAGACAACGAGAAGGACTTGATGAAGTATCCAACAAACCATTTTTGGTTACGCAGCTTGCCCCGTGGAAATGCATCATGCCCTAGAATTAACTTAACGTTTTGAAAAATTCTTGTATAAATTAGCGATAAACCCTATATGTGCCTCTGAACTGGAACTCATTGCTGATAGGATTGAACACTAGACGATAGTTGGAAAAGGTATAAATTAATATTTATGCCTTTGTGAACATTATTTTTTTATACTTCCATCTTATAGTTATTTTAAAGAAACTTTTTGCATATCTTACCATATACATTGCATTTTGGATTTTTTTATTAAACTAGGGGGCTCCGCCCCCTGCTCGCTTACGCTCGCCAACCCCCGGGGATTGCTACGCAATCCAATTTGGTTTGCTTCGCAAACCAACACTCCTTTTACATATGGCATTTGGTTTGCTTCGCAAACCAACATTCCTTTCGCAGAGTGAAACTATCTGAATAATTTGTATTATCCTGATTTCCCTTTACGGTCCATCACGTCACAGCGAGGGCTTCTCCCCTGCCCAATTTTAAGTAAACCCTGTTAATCTCCAAACTTTACGATGTGTACTTTGTACTTTCTCGGTAAAACGTCTGAGAACAGAGGGAAAAAAGCGAGCCTTTTTCCTCGCCAAATAAAAAGAAATCGTTTTTATGGCAATTGTTGTTACGATAAATTTGATATCTGGCAAACCCGATAGTCAAAAATACAACCCTCCGCGAATACAATGCTCCGCAAATTTGCTAAGCGAAATAAAAAATACGAAATTTGTGTCACCAACTTTTGATTGCATCTAATTTATTTATGAACCAATTTTAAAAATAATGGTACCGTAAGAAAGAGTACAGTCTGAGGTATACTGCGCTATTTTCAAAATAAAAAACTAATAGTAATACGATATAGATATGACAGTTTTAGTTAACGGTAGTAACAAAAAGTAGCGAAAATATCCAAAGATTCCGAATTTTGTATGACCAACTTTTGATCGCATCCAATTTAATTATTAACCGATATCAAAAATAATAGTACCGTAAGAAAGAGTACATTCTGAGGTATACTGCTATATTTTAAAAATTAAAAAATAATAGTAATAAAATATAGATACGGCAGTTTAAAAAAAAAAGTATCAAAAATGTCCTGATTTTTCGCGAATTTCAAAAAAATATAATCAAGAACCAAATTGAAATTTAAAAAAAAACTCGACGAGCTGCAAAAATTTACGTTGAGAGGTACTCTTTAAAAAAAAACTCACGGCTGAAGACTGAAAATTTGTATGTGTTTTGCTCACTCGCGGAAGAAATTTCGCTTCTTCAATTTTAACACTTAATAAACCCTAAACTAATAGCCGCATCGGAAAAAAATCTTAATAATTGTCCAGGGAATACGATGAAGAACAAATCATGTCAATTTTGTTTTTTTCCGATCAGTACTTTCTCGGGAAACCGTCTGAGAATCGAGCTAAATAGCACAGTTTTCAATTCTGCGGCGGCGGCGGCGGTAACATTTTTTTAATATAGAGAGATAATAGGTTTATAAATTGCCTTTTATAATGCAAGATTTGAAATAAAATTTTCTTTGCTAGAAATATCTTTTTTTTATATATTTAGATGCTTTTACTTAAACACTAACTATACATTAGATGCTTGATCACATATTTTATAGCATAAATTACTTTTAAAAACTGTACACTTAAGTAAAAGTACAAAAATCTTTTGTTATTTTATTTGAAAACTTTGCAAGACCTATACTGTGAACATGTTTTCTTGTAATTTTTTTTAATTGAACAAAAGAAAACTCACCCGTATACCACAGACGTACAACACGGGAATTACAGAAGTAAGTTGATTAAACACAGGAACAGTGGAACAAAGTTAACTAAACTTACAAGATTTAATGACCTTAACAAATTAGTAGAAACGCAGATGACTCCTTGTATATTTGAAGAAGTTATAACAGTATTGAAATCTAAGCCATATGTTATTTTATAATTATTCTTTCCTTGCCACATTATTATTTTAATTTAAATAAATCTTCTTAAATTTTAGTGATTTAATTTTTTAGATTTACAAACTTTTTGTTCTTTGATTTATATTGTAAAAAGTTAGATGTTTTTCCACAAAATTAGATACTACAGCATTATACACATTTTAATAATGAAGATTTTAAAAACATACGATTGAAACATATACCTTAGATACTATTAAAAAATTCTACATGCAGATTAAACGGTTTTTTTTTAATTTTACAATAAAGACATTTAGCAGTTTAATTCGTAAAGCGTGTTTTTATGCATGATAAAAAAATTAAGAAACCTGTAAAAGTAAAATATTTTTAGCCTTTATTTGAAACTTTGCAAGACCTATGAAGATGTTTCCTTGCACGTTTGAAGTGAAGTAGTGAAAATTTGTATTAAAAGCCATTTGTCCTTTAAGTTCTAAATAATATGCTTTAGCAAACCATACATTTTACTAAACATATGAACTTCCTTTTATTTA
The DNA here is from genome assembly GCA_947359465.1 of Metellina segmentata. Taxonomy (NCBI): domain Eukaryota; kingdom Metazoa; phylum Arthropoda; class Arachnida; order Araneae; family Tetragnathidae; genus Metellina; species Metellina segmentata. Next base: position 83,800,329 of record OX375882.1, on the reverse strand, counting down.
TTTGAAAACCTTGTGTATATTATTAGGTTTTTTAAATTGAAGAGTCAAATACCAATACTGTACAAATATTTTACAAGATACTTTGTATTAGTCGTTTAATTTAAAATATACTAGTACATTGCTACGTTAAATGGATAGTAAGTGGGTTTTCTGATTTTGAAAATAATGTTTACACTTCTGTGCAGCTAAACAAATTAAAATTTTGCCCTTTCTTGATAGTTATTGCATAATCTAAAGATTTACTCACACCACTGATAGTATTACACATGAATAAAATTAAGTAACAACTGAAAATTTTAAATACTAATTAATTTTTAAATGAACAAACATTATTGAAATAATGGTTAAATCTGAACTCTATGTATCCTTTAAACAAACTCTGCAAAAACAAATTGTTCTAAAACATATTGAAAAAATAATTCTAACACACATTGAAAGAAGACATACTGAAACGAAAGTAAATTGTAACATATTTTAATAGAACAACAACCAGGATTTATATATTCTACACAAATTAATACATTATAGTTAAAACGAAAGAATTTATTTTTTACATGCCTGCATATTTTAAGAGACATATATTTACTATGAACCAATAATTTAATGCCGTCACCTCAGCTTTTGGGCAATGCAAGTCGATGTTCGGAATATTCAATGATAGCTAAGCGTTGCTTCTCAACATAACCACCTTTGCAAGCAACTTGGTACTGAGAGGCAATCTTTGTCTGATTGTACAATACCAAAAGCTTAGAGTCTACACTTTCTAAGGAGACGTTTTAACATGCTATGTGACAGAAAGGAAGTCCACACACGTAATTTACATCATATCGCACAGTTTTGCGATCTTTGGCACTAAGTTTATACTTATAAGGCGATAAGCTCGATGTGGTGGCTCTATATCTCTTATTCTGTAGTCAGGCCTCACGCTGTTGTATTGTCTCTGAAGCTCAAGATGTATAAACTCTCTCATGCTGTGCCTAAAGTCTTCTATTCCTGTCCTCGGAAGTTTTTTGACTACGCTGATGTATCATTTTTTTAACCTTTGATTACACTTGGCCAATCGCCTTACGTTTCATTGGAGCCATTTACAGCAATGAAATCTGTAAAAGAATACAAAAAAAAATTAAAAATAAGCAAAAGGCACACTTTTATGAGCGATGAAATATATTAAAAAAAAACACAAAGCTAATATAAAGTTTAGGAAAGAACAAATTTATAATTATGAAGTAGAAATACAGAACTAAGTGAAGAAACATAAAACTCAGTGTAGAAATATAAACTCAGTGTAGGAACATAAAACTCAGTGTAGAACTATAAAATTCAGTGAAGAAATATAAACTCTTAACAGAAACAAAAAAATATTAATGAACTTTTATCCATAATGCACATGCATATTATCATTATCAAATAAAGTAGGTAACACGTCACCAATCAGCTTAGCGACCCCGAAAACATACATGCATTCACAAACACATACGGAGCAGAAAATAAATAATTCCTTCAAATTCAACTTCTAAATAATATATGTGCAATATTTAAAATACTAGAACACATAAACACACAAACAGAAACTAAATTCGAGTCATTTTGAAATGAGAAGTTACACGCCTTACTTAAAAGCTGTCAACCCAAATACGCCAACACAGAATTATAAATCATACTAAAATATAAGCATTAATTCTGGTGAAAAATACATTAATCCTGATCTCCCATCAACGCTATTTCAAAAATAAGTTATCAGTGAACAATGAAATCTATTTTAGAATACAATAAAAAGCTGTTACGAGTTAAATACGTGCAAAGCGCCAGGTGCGGAGCTAGAAGCCTCCGAACTGTTACCGAGCTAAAAGTTTGAATCAAATAGATCTCTCACGTCTTCTTCGATCAAGGACTCATCCTGCTAGAGTCAGACAGTTTTCTGTGAAGAATGAAGAAATTATTTTAGCTCCCTAGGAAAAATAGAACTGGGGTTAAGAGTTGGCCTATGTTTTCCGCGGTGTTCTAAAGTATAAGTGAACCAAATATGGTATGGATTGGAGAAACGGTGTAGATTTGTATAGAAAATATACATACATACACACATTCTTTTTTATACTATATATAGGTTTTTTGAGACCATTGATAATATTTCATTAGAGACTAAAAGGATCTTTAAATTACGTCTATGTTTGAATATTCAACTTCTCATATAAATTGAAATGATATCTCAATTTAGTACAAAAATTGTACTCGATATTTTGTGTCATTATTTTAGCTTTAAGGATATTTAAATGATTGCGTCTACTTCACCTTTACATCTTTTCCATTCAGAATATATTTGTTCTTGTATGTGAACGCATATACACTAGTTTTCAAAACTTAAGCAACTTTTCCGATTTTCCGTCAACTTTGAGACATGAAATTCACACTATAGAGGCACAATCTCGTACTTAGAGGATGAAGAAAGCATAGTAGTAAAAAATGAGTAGGACGCATACAGTATGTGACGAAGCACCAAAAGGCTTTATTGACAGAATGGAATTGGCATAAAGCACTGTCTGGCCAAGAGGGAGAACAACAAACCAAAGTCCCTTAGTAAGGGATCTGACCTCACATGTGACCACACGTGTTCCATGGGATTTAAATTAGGGAAGAACGCTGGCCAATCCCTTCTACGAATACCTTAACTTTCTAGATGTTACTGAACAGTATGAGACCAGTGTGGCTGCGCGTTTTCGTCCATATAAACAAAGTCCTGACCAATGGCACCTCGGAACAGATGCACGTGGAGGAGGATAACTTCATCACTGTAATGATCTCCGACAACCGAACCATTGTCAAGTACGTGGAGCTCCGTCCGTTAGTTCATCATAATACCTCCTCACACAAGTACGCCAGGACCACCTCAATGGTTTGTTTCCTTGATGTAAATGGGATGTAAGCGTGAACCTACCTCTATCCATATCAATTTGCATCAAAAATCGTGTTTCAGACTGAAACGACACTCATCGGTAAAGACGACGAGATTCCATTGTTCAGATGTCCAGTCTTTGAGGTCGTGTAAACGGTGCCGCCGATAGGCTGCTGGAAATGGTATGCAGCGTTCAGGACGGCGGGCAAATTGGCCACCTTTAAGGCGAATGTTTGAATTTTAAATCTCATAATGTTTTCAATGTCCATATTAGTGTTTCTAATTGAACTTACTGTGGTAAATATTTGATTTAATGTAAATCCTGAGCGAGAGAGAGAGAGAGAGAGGAGAAAGAGAGGAGAGAGAAGGAAATGATGAGGTGGTTGGCTGTAACATTCGATTTTATTGTTAAATAAATAATATTTAAAAAAACAGTTCTCAGTATCAATACCTCTCCAAGTGCTCAGTGAAAGCAACATGGAAACCAACAATAAATTACACATTAAAATTCTAAATTGAAATGAGGAACATAGACTCATTGCCATAAAACTTTGCACACCGAGAAAAAGTCGTCAAAATGAAACGAAATTTTACACATGTAAGTACTACTTTGATATAAGTAAGTGATTAGAAAATCAAAGAAAAAGGATCATTTATTGGAGAAAACAGTACAAATGAACGGAAGTTTTAGTACTCTGTTGGACCCCTTCTAGCGCGAATGCACGATACGATACGAGCGGCAATTGAGGCAAAAAAGTTCCGTATGATGTCCTGCGACATCTCGTTCCACAGTTGCTGTAAACACGAATCGAGTTCAATCAAACTCGTAGGGTGTTCAAATGGTCCTAGATATGCTCGATTGGTGACAAATCTGGGGATAGAGTAGGCTAGGGAAGGGTGGTAATGTGGCTTAGCAGTCTTGTGACATCCTTGCTGTGTGTGGCCGAGCATTGTCTTGTTGAAAAATGGCTCCTGGAAGCCCTGCCATGAGTGGCATCACATGTGGCTGAAGGATGTCATGGACGTACCGCTGGGCTGTCATTGTGCCATGGATATTAGGGGTGACCGTGTATAGTAAGCAATGGCACCCCATACCATCACACCAGCTGTGGGAACGGTGTGTCGCTGTAAAGCGAAGACAGGATTGAGGCGTTCACCACGGGGCCACACACGAACACGATTGTCTGCACTCTGCTCAAATTGAATCTAGATTCGTAGTTGAATACGACCTGGTTCCATTCCGTTGCAGTCCAATCCCGTCGTGCGTGACAACACTCCAAACGTAGGCGTTCTTGGGTGTGTGTCATTGGCAGGACACGTAATGGGCGCCGCGATACCAGATGTCCTTCAGCTAGGCGCCTTGCGATGGTTCGGAAGACACAGGGGTCCGTAGTGAAGGTGCTGTCTGTGTCTGGATAGTGGCCAATGAAGCGGTTGGCTCTACGCGTGCGTTTCGTATTATGTGAAGGTCTTCTCGAAGACTGGTCTGTCGAGGGCGTCCTGGGCCTGGTCTACGTGTAAAGGACGTCTATTCTGTCCACTGGTCCCAACACCTCCTCACAGTAAAACCAGAGCGGCCTACTTCACGAGCTACTCGCCGAGCTGACCACCCAGCTTCCATCATCCCGATGATTCTTCCCCTCTCGAACTCTGACAGCTGCTCATATTGTCTTCGATGGCGTCGTAACGGCATGTCTACCTCAGCGTTTCCTTTGCAAAAAAATTAAGTACACTCAAACAAGCTCTGCTTACCTGTTTTATACTCCAAGGAGAACGAAGTTCAACGCCCTCTATTGGCATTACGCAATGCGCAATCACGCTGCATTTCTAATCATTTGCATATCTGGCCGATATGTACCTTCATGCTAAGTTTCGTTACGATCCTACAATTATTTCTGGGTGCGCAAATTTTTATGGCAATGAGTGTATAATGAGTTCACAAATCAATTTTGGTTTAGTAAACTTCATCCATTCTTATTTATACTAAATTTAAACTGAAAATTGATATGCCATGGGAACATGGAACTGTTCCACTACTCTCCAAACTTTCAGCAAGAAATAATTTTTAGACCATAATTTCCAATTAAATCAAAACAGGTACAAAAAATGAAGCACAACTTGAGATAATATAATGATTTATTTCATCTATATGTAATTTAAATTTGTACTTCTGAAAACGAACACAGAAAAGAAATTCATACATTGCATAGTTATACCTCAGCTGGAATTCAAGCTTCCTTTCTAATTATTTCAATTAGGTCTCTGTAAGAAAGGCATTGCAAGCCTAAACACCTGCTAAAACTTATTTCAACACATTTATTGTATTTCACTAACATACCAAATATCTGAATTCAGTCTGTTATATTAACTCCCCAAAAAATTAATAATTTGCATATTTCTTGGAATTATAAAACTAATCTGTAATGAATTTGTTGTATGAGATGTTAACATTTTCAGAATATTTTCAGTGCTAAATTCAAAAGTGGAGACAGGAAATTCCTATCACATACCAATAATATGTGATATGATTTTTTATTATATTAACTCCCAACAAAATTAATAATTTGCATATATCTTGAAAGTATAAACCAGTTGGGGTCATAGTAATGACTTCAACTACATTATGGGAATAGTGGTAATCACAATGCTAGATCATTCCACGCAAAATGAGCAAATCGGCTGTGGCTGAAACATCACTCATTTTAATGAATATTAGTTTTTAAATTGATCACATATAGTAAGAAGGAACTGCCAAATATTAAATGTCCAAAATGTATATTTAATTTTATTGAATTCAAGGTCACAAAAATTTAGCATTAATAGTAGCCTGTTTGAGACTCTATATTTCAATAAGTTATTGACACAAAATACAATTTTTTACATTGTTACATTCTTTAGTGAAAGGTCTTTTAGGAAATATTAGAATATAGTTTTATATCCGTCACTGCTCATTCTCAGGGATCATCAAAAATAAGAATTTTGCCTATTTGATACAAATTTCAAATTGTTCATGGTAAAAAATGGGGGAAGACAGTATCAAAAATTATTCTTAACATAACACCTCTATATAAACGTTTGGTATAATTTAAAGATTGTGTTTCTATTCCTTAGTTAAAAAAATAATAATAAAAAAGTAAAATCATCGAAGGAATATTGGATCCTCTACGCCAGGTGAACTGTCAGATCCGTTGTGCGACAGCGTGCGCGATGCAAAAGGTTTGCGCCAAAACCACCAGAGACACTGCCGATTCATCTGCCATTGGACAAAGTCAGAGACGCTAACACCTTCGAAGTTACGGGCGTCGATTTATGCTGTCCGTTGGTACTTCGCAGCAAAACCAAAACTTGAGTGGTTTTGTTCACTTGTGAAGTCTATAGATGTGTGCATTTGGAACGTGTTACTGCCATAAGCACCGAGTACTTCATTCAAACTCTCCGTCGATTCATAGCGAGAAGAGGTAGACCATCTATCATCTACTCTGACAACGGTACGAATTTTGTTGGTACGGCATCAGCCCTGAGGAAAGTTGACTGGGAAAAGGTTGTATCCCAGGAAACGTTGCGTCCCATCATCTGGAAGTTCATTCCTCCCAGTACGGCTTGGTGGGGCGGATGGTGGGAGCGACTGATCCGATCCACGAAAGTTCTATTGGTGAGAGTCCTTGGTCAAGCTTCGGTGAACTACGAGGTGCTACTCACCATCCTTTGTGATGTGGAGGCCGCCCTCAACTCTCGGCCCCTCACCTATGTTTCCAACGGCCTTGACGACTTGTCTCCGCTAACAGCCTCGATGTTCATGGAAGACATCAAAGTGTCCGTAACAGCGGACATAGATTCCATCGATGGGAACAGGCTCCTTGTCCGTCAACGAATGTTCAGGAACTACGAGAACAACTTCGCAGTCCATTCCGAAAGGAGTATCTGGTACAACTTGTCCAGATGCCCGGACGTGAAAACTGCGACATACAAGTGGGGGACATGGTGTTGGTTGGTGCGGAGAATACCAAACGCATCAACTGGCCCATTGCACGTGTCCAGGAAATGTGCACGAGCAGAGATGGGCGAATAAAAGTAGTAAAAGTAAAGACACGTCACGGCATACTCACTCGTCCAGTGCGAAAGTTATACCCACTGGAAGTTTTTTAACTGCGCAACATTAAAAAAGGTGGGAGGATGTTGTGACTTTGAGATAATAGATGACACCAAGAGATGGGCGAACGAATTCTGTTGAGATGCTCGGATGTGAAACCAAAACTTTTTTTGTAATATACACTGCTGGCCACCCAAATTGTAACACCAAGAAAGACAAGAGATATCACAACAAAATTTATTTTTTAGATAACATGTTGACCAAGTATCAAATGATTAAATTTATAGACTTCTGTGAAGTGTGGTTCCTGCCAAAATCAATAGCCAGAGTAGCGGCCATTGTTGGATATCACCACTGCCACACGTTTCGGCATTGATTCAAAAAGACTTTGGATGTGTTCTTGGGGTACAGCAGACCAAGCAGCTTCCACACGTTGCCAAAGTTGATCTGGTGTGGCAGCTGGGAATGTAATCTAGGTCAATCGTTGAGCATCCGTGGACCACATGTTTTCTATCGGCGAAAGATCCGGAGAGCGAGCTGGCCAGGGAAGCAATTCAATCTGGCGATTGACGAAGAACCCTTGGACAATGCGTGCCACGTGTGGTCTGTTGAAATATGGCTGTGGGCAAGCCCTGAAGGTAAGGAAGGACAACTGGCTCCAACACCTCGGAGATGTAGCGCTGGCTGTTTAAAGTACCGGCAATGCGTACTAGAGGAGTGCGAGAGTGATATCCAATACCGCCCCATACCATAATACCCGGTGCAGGACCAGTGTGGCGGTGCATAGCGCAGCTGTTCAACACATTCTCTATACGGTGTCTCCAGACTCGAATCCAACCATCGTGGTGTTGCAGACAGAAGCGTGACTCGTCAGTAAAGACAATTTCATTCCATTCTGCCGTTCAACATCCTTCTTTCATCGCACCATTGGCGATCGATTAAAATCTTTATTTAAACGCATCTAATGTATTTCTCCAACATACCAAATATCTGAATTTGGTCTGTTATATATCACCTGGTTTCTTATTTTGTAAAAGTATTAAATCCCTCCAAACAAAATTTAAGTGGGTCTGTGACACATTGAAAAAAAATTGTTATTAATTAATTTAGAATTTTGATTTTTTTTGTACTGATTACCCATCTAACTAATAAGCGAAATCACAACACAAAATTTTTCCAAAAGTTTTTCTAAAATTTTAAATTAAAATTTCTTGAAAAAAAGAGTGGTCATTTTAAATTGTTAAAATTGAAAATATTCTTGTACAATTTTCAAAATTCTTGCAGTAAATTATTCACAAATTTATAAACTTTAATTTTGATTCAACAATTTAAAAAATATTAATTTAATAAAAAATAAAAAATATTTGAATGAAAATTTTTGAAAATTTTAAGGTACTTTTTTTTAAGTTATATTTTTAAAAGTAAATATTTGTTTCAAATTTTCTGAATCAAAATTAAAGTATAATGTTTGAAAAAGATATATTCCAAATTTCAACCCCTAAATTTGATTGGTTTTCGACTTATAGCAATATGAATATAGGAAATCTTGAAAAAATGTAACATGGAGAAAAACGCATTTAAAGTTTTAAAGACAGATGTTGTTTCCATGACAACAACTGTCAAGAGTGTTAGATTTTCAGAACAAAAAGCACCACAAAAATTATTATATCTCTAGTTCTAATTAAGATAGAAATATGATTTAGACGTCTTTTTAAGCAGAAAAACACAGATAATTTCTTAAAATAATAAAAAGTGTTTCGAAAATTTGACGATTTTTGTGTCTCGGACCCTTTAAAACCATTTCCAATTTATTCATAGTGAAAAAAAACAAAGTCCAAAACAGAGAAAAAACAAACACTACATTAATTCACCACGCTTGGATATGACTGTTACGGCCTAATGGATAGCATGCTAAACTCCAGATCCTTGGTCCCGGGTTCGAGTCCAATCATCTGATCGTGATTCAAAGTTACGAGGTGTTGTCCTCGGTTCGTTCCCCTGTTAATAGATCGTGGACCATTGTCAATAGCCCGTTGTGTTGCTCTAGTTAGACGTTATTCCCACGAAATTCTTTTTTTTTATGAATCCAAAATAATGTGTTTACTTATCTCACCAGCAGATGGCGCCACCAGTCATTCATCATGCCAAACAGTCAAAAAACTGCAGGTTTCCTGCAGGAATTTTGTCCAAAATTCATGCAGGAAACCTGCAGGTTTTTTGTCCGAAATTCATGCAGGAAACCTGCAGGTTTTTTTGAAGTTTTTTTGCTGATTTTTTTTCCTGGGCGGAGACGCGCCTGTGGTTCTGCGTCCAGGGTAGACGAAGCAATGGACGTCTTGCGGACAGACCACTCTGCTGTAAACTGCGTCGAATGGTACGCTCAGACACTGGATGATGCGTTACAGACTGAATGTGCTGTGCTATGTTTCGTGAATTGCAGCATAAAAACTGCAGTTTTTATGAAGGAAAAATGCAGTAAAAATGCCTTCAAAAAATTCCTTCATAAAAACTGGAGTTTTAATGAAGGAATTTTTTAAAGGCATTTTTCCTTCATAAAAGCTGCAATATCTTTGAAGGAAAAATGAAATTAGAAGTTAAAGTTTTGTTTTCATAAAAAATGCAGTTTTTACGAAAACAACTATCAACTAATATGTTTAATTAAAATTAATATATCTATCTTAAATAATTTCTTTAAAAAAAGTGAAAATTTTCCATAGTAAAAAAAAACAGCAATTATTGCTGTTTATTTCATTTTTCAGTCCCACCATAAAATGTAACATTGTAATTAGCCAACCTTCGATTAAAATATTTATTTCAACGCATATATTGTATTTTACTAACATACCAAATATCTGAATTTAGTTTGAACACGCACATATTGCCTTGACTATTATGGAGGCAATTAAATCAAATTTCAGAGACTTGGCGAATCCAGAATTATTGAAAAAATGTGTTCACGAAAAGACTCAAAACCGAAATGAATCGGTGAACAATGTGATTTGGACTCGTATTCCAAAAAATGTGTTTGTAACCATCCAAACTTTAAAACTGTAATTGTTTGATGTTGTTTCCTGCTGCAACAGTGGAAATATTATAAAGTGCTATACATTATCTAGAGTTGTATTCAATCCAGGCTACCATTGTATACAAAGTTTGAGGAAACTGGACCAAGACCGTGTTATCGATGGAGAACGAAAACTCTCCGAATACAGCAAAAGTCCCGACAGAGAAAGAAAAGCATAAAACAAAAAATTGAAGATACATGTATTAAAAATGAAAGAGATCACCCTTTATATAAATCAGGATTTCTCTAAGGTTACACGTAAAATTATTTAGAAAAATTCATTTGAAATGTTGAAATCCATTTTTCTCAAAACATAGATTTTTAAGGTTCATGCCCCATTATCTCAGAATCTACTATACATAATGACTTAATATTTTTATGACATATTTGTATTGTATCTCTAAGTATTTTAACACGGGCATTTTTTGAGTTTTTGAAAATTGGAAGTTTTAGAAATTTAAATGTGTTAAAAAATGCTATCTGAAAAGTGATGTATTCAGTTGAAAATTTCTATAAAATTAAAATTTTTAAATAAAAAAAGTGAGCTGTTAAAGTTTGTATAACATGTCAATCTAACCACCATAAAAATTTTTGTGTTGATTATTATAGTTATTGAGAAAAAGGTCCTTGTATTTGGTGAATTTAACATGGAAGAGATAAGGCTTTCTCGTTCCCCTTAAGGGATGATCGCGGACCGTTGTCAATAATCCGTTGTGTAGCTCTAGTACGAAGTTATTACTACGATATTCTTTCTATTTAAAACAAAAATAATGTGTTTGCTCATCCCACCACCAGTAGGCGCCACCAGTCATTCATCATCATCATTGCAACCAGTCAAAAAACTGCAGGTTTCCTACAGGAATTTTGTCCGAAATTCATGCAAGAAACCTGCAGGTTTTATTTTTTAAAGTTTTTTTGCTGATTTTTTTTTCTGGGTATACATTTGTTATTTAACTATAAACACAATTGTGAATAAACTGATTCTCGAACGGCTTAGATTTGTGAAAAAGTTGGTATTTGTAAGAAAATAGTAAAAAATGACACACACATGAAAATAAACTAGTTTAAAAATCAATATCATGTATTCATGTGTTTTCCAAAGCACACAAAGCAGATTTATACATAACATCCAAGAAAAGGAAGCGTTGTTTAATGAACAGTATAAACGAGGCCATCTAGCAACAATATATAGTATCTGTAAATCTGCATCGCAGAACTGAAAAAAAAGAGAGAATTTGATTTTAAAAACAGTCACGTATACTGAAGTTCCACTGTTTGAAACAATTTTGGAATTCTAAACACTGGAAGTTTTATATTATCGTACAAGAAGAAAATGTGAATAACAATTGCATTTCTGTTAAAGAAAACAAACAATTCGTCGCAATTGGGTCTTTGAAGTCGAATGTGGGTGCAATCAATCACACCCAAGACATTCAGGAAACCAGACCCAATGTAGAAGGACCTTTTACTTGACAAATGTTTTTCCGAGGAAGCTGGAAATTTTAGGTATTCAGGTAAAACATTCCTCAGGGCATTGCACGCTCTAGAAAAAGTTGCTTGAGACAGCATCAAGAAATGTTCATTCACAATAACTGTCTGGAATGAACCAAATCCAAGATTCTCAATGTTAATAACACCCTAATAATAATTTTAATCAGTAAATTCACATTTGAAATAACGACGTGAAACTTTTAAAACATGCAAAAATGAAAACAAAAGGTGTTACTGTTAAAAACAGTTGATCTGTCAGTCAAATTTATAGCTGCTAGTCTGATTTGTAAACAAAAACAATGCATATAGTCAGTTGATTGAGAATATCAGGAACAGTGCATTGCTATTCTAATGTGCTATTATGAATTACTAGCAAAACACCCGACCTTACTCGTTTTGAATTGGTATACTCTAGATTGAAGAGATGCGGCATCTTTATAATTTCTACAACTTACTTTGGATACAAATCCTACACATGCATATCCTTTCATGTAATATACAGATATCCCATGGATCGCACCCTTTCTGTATGACAAAGCTACAAAATGACGAAAGGTGACGACACAAAGACGCTACAAAAGACGATTTTGAGGGAGATTTGGAATTACCTTTCTTAAGTTCTTTTCATGTTCTATTTAAAAAAACGACGATTTAAGGCGAGTGCTCTCGCATTCATAGTCAACAAAACAATATATTTTTAACTGTCACAATGTTGCATCAGCCATGCGACATTGTTGAATTTCTCTCCTGTCATTAAGACAAAGCATTTTTTAATGCTTGAAAAGTTCTAGTTCGGATTTTTTTTAACATTATTATTCTTTCAATAATGGCATAATTCTACTTATAATTTGATTTATTCTGACTTATCTGTCACTTTAAGTTGAATATTTTGTTGTGGTGTTTGTTTGTTTGTTGTTGTGAAAAAGAAACACAATTTATTAAAATAACAAATTTTTAAAACAGAAATCGAAAGAAAACAGCAAAATAAAACAAAATAAAAGATGTCTGCAAAAAGTTGATCTAAAGATATTAATTTGTGGTTCCTTTTTATCTCTTGATCTCGCAGTTGGCACAACTTAATTCTAAAAAGTGCACAAAATTTAGAAAGACGAAATTAATCCAGAGCAAAAGAAACAGAAAATATTATCACGGGATCAACCAACACGAGTTTCCGTTTCATTTCGTTTAAAAATATCGTCTGTCCCAAATCCTAGAAAATCGTTTCCATAAGAACAAAAGTATGACTCGAAATAAATGAAGTATCAGATCTAAAATTCCATAAAAAAATAATTTTTTGAAAAAGAATTGCTTTTTTATCAGTACTCTCTCTGGTAAAGCAATGAAAAAAAATTGTAATACTCACTAAACATTCCAATTTTTCCAAAACTACCAACCTATGGTTGATTTAAGTATAATTACACAGGTGTTTTAGCATGAAACTCATCTAAATATAACAATAAAGAAATGTTTAATATTGCATTCACTAAACTAATAGATAGTATAAAATAAAACACATTACAATAAAATATCTGGAATAAAATTCATGTGATTCCTGCACAAACACTCAAACACAAAACCGAAAAGAGAACAGAAAGAACGACAGACAAAAACCCAAACCGTCGCTTCATGTGCTGTTCAAATAACAGTGAGCGCGATATCGTCATTTGGAGGAGGGGCATTTCGGTTTATCATAAGAGGAAATACTTCTTCCAGCCTTATGAAGTGCAGGAAAACTGGTTTGATATTTCTGAATTAGCTTGGCGTGCACGAAGACTAAAATAAAGAGCGATATGTGTTTGGCGTTTGGAGTTTTTCTGAGTTGCTGCCTGGTCGTTACGGCAAAGAACAGAATTCCGGGAAAACACATAACTCCGCAATACAAGCAGTGGGAAGTCAATCCGGATATAAAAAGAAATGTGGTGAGTATTGTGTTCTTTGAATTTCGTCTCTTCTCCCATTTATTGATATTGCGTTGTTAAGGGGGTCCGGGACACATCAGAATTTTTTTTATATTAATAATTTAGAATTTTTTTGTACTGTAAAATTTTCCAAATTAAAAAAAAAAAATTTTTAATCAAATTTTTTGAAAATAGAGGGGTCATTTTAAATTGCTAAAACTTAAAATATTCTTGGTCAATTTTCAAAATTCTTCCAGTAAATTATTCACAAACTTGTAAACTTTTATTCTGATTCAGCAAATTTAAAAATATTAATTCAATAAAAAAAATATATATTTAAATAAAATCTTCTAAAAATTTTAAGGTACATTTTTTTAAAGTTATATTTTTAAAAGTAAATATTTGTTTCAAATTTTCTGAATCAAAATTAAAGTACAATGTTTGAAAAAGATGTATTCCAAATTTCAACCCTTAAACTTTATCGGTTCTTGACTTATAACAATTTGAATACAGGAAATCTTGAAAAATTGCTTCATGGAAAAAAACGCTTTTTAAGTTTTAAAGACAGATTTAAAATTAATAAAATGCTTAAATACCTTATAAAAGCATCCATAGAAGTATCTAACTCCTTCTTTCCTCTTAAATCTTTGGTTTAGTTTGATTTTTGAAAGTTCTACCTTTTTTCTATATAGTTTCAAGGTCTCCGTAGACTTAAATAACGTCTTTCACAGATATTATTGCCATGATAACAGCTGTCTGAGTGTAAGATTTTCAAAACAACGAACCACAAAATTAATTCTATCTCTCGTTCTAATTAAGATAGAAACATGAATCAGACGTCATTTTAAGCAGAAAGACACAGATAATTTTTTAATATAAAAAATGTTTTTTTCGAAAATGTGACGATTTTTGTGTCTATGACTCCCTTAATTAAATATCTACATACCTTTTTACTGTTTTAAAATTTCTATAACATCAAATAAATGGCTAAAATAAAACTTATGGAGTCAAATATTCTCAAATATTATTCAGAAAGGGGGATTTTTTCATGTATATCATCTCTAAACTTAATTTTCTTAACCCCACGAAATTAAGATATGGTTTCGGCTGATCCATAGTCGGTAAAGCTTCGAAACTCAAAAATGTGGCATCAAATGAAAAATTAAATACACGGTAAGTAGTTGAATTTGCGTCTCACTCTGAAACAATACAACAGGGCTATTGGCGAATGACTGGGATTCATCTCGAAATGAAAGATCTGTAGACTACACACTTAGTCATTTTAAATCACGATCAGATGACGAGTTCACACCTGATCTGTCACTCCTCCAGACTTCCACACCAACCCAACGTGAGGACTTTCTGGTATTTGAGGTATACAGGATAAATCTTGCAACCACAGCAAAAGAATGTGACACCTCAGGCGGCCATTGCAAAAGCAGGAGAGCAATATTTGAATATGTCTGTCGCAATTGAGAAAATGAGATCTTTCGTGGCGATCCCTTCGGAAAATCTCTTCAGCAAATCTCCCATCAGCAAATTTGAAATTTTGAGTCTGGAGACGCCGGGGGAGGGGGGGGGGGGTCTACGGAAAATATGCAATTCGCGCGTCATTTACCAAGATAGAGCTAATCTATAAAAATAAAAATGAAGAGCTTGACATTGAATATTTTCGACCCATTTCTTTTTTATCGGCTTTGGATTTTTATCCTTTTCTTATACAAAATCCGACTCTTACGCTTTTTGTATTTGTCTATCTTATCTTCATCTGTCTGTCTGTATATAAAAACGCCTGCACTACGCCGAAACGGCTTAGTACATTAACATGAAACTTTCTACACTTCGAGTATTTACATTCATTTAATGACTGAACTTAGTTGCCCACGCCTGTTTGTCTTCTGTTTGATTTTGTGCCTCTGTGTTTGTACAAGTATCACGTAAATTTTGTTCTACATATTTCAATGCAATGATCTGGGTTCGATAAACCATACTTTATTTTAGTCAATATATTACTTAAAATTTATTTGCTTACATATTTAGTAAGTTCATGTTAAAAAATCTGAGTAGGGCTCGGCACACACATCCGATTTTTCAACGTGCGTTGACGTAGCGGCGCCGAAGCTCAACTATATTTTACATAACCCTTGAAATGACACAAGTACTTATTTCGCTCCATTTACGATGAATATTTATCGAAGAAAACGAGATTATTTCGCTTACTTGGTCTACAAAAATATACACAGTCCAGTCACATTAATGTGACCACCACCTACTTTCGACGTCAACGTGAAATAACCAATCACAAAATGCAGGTGGCAGCACATTGCAGTGGAGTGTATATAAATGATGTCCTAGGGCATCGGAAAGCATTTCAATCGTTGGCGTAATGCAGAAACATAGTGATTTATCCGACGTCCAAAAGGTCATGATTATTGGCTTTCGGGCCAAAGGTGGAAGCATTTAGGAAACGGCTAATTTTGTGAACTGTTTGCGTGCCGCCGTGGTAAAAGTATACCATGCATGGCAAAATGGCACTATCCAAAATCAGCGGCGTGGTACATGTCGTGCACCACTGGCTATAGATGACAGAGGCGAACGAAGGCTACGGAGACGGGCAAAAAGACGTGCAACTGTTGAGCAGCTGACCGCCCAGATGAACCAAGGGGCTACCAAGAGTGTATCCTCAACAACGGTTCAGCGAACGTTGCTGCGCATGTTCCTCCGCAGCAGACGCCTGGTTAATGCACCTACGCTGACTGCTGTTCATCGGAACGAAGGCTGGTATTTGCACGCCAGTATCGCAACCTGACGTTCACAGAGTGGCGACAGGTCGCTCGGACAGATGGACGTTGGCGTATACGGCGTGAAACGTCTGAAAGCAAACACCCTGCAACAATTTCCGGAAGGATCCAAGCTGGAGGAGGGAGCATTATGGTTTGGGGAATGTTTTCCTGGCATTCACTGGGTGCACTCATCATTGTGGAAGGCTCGATGGATCAGCACAAGTACGCATTTGTCCTTGTGGACCATGTTGACCCTACATGCGAATTATTTTTCCTCAGAATGATGGCATCTATCAGCAGGACAATGCGAGGTGTCATACAGCTCACAGTGTACGTGCGTGGTTCGAGGAGCACCAGGATGAATTTACCGTACTCCTATGGGACAACATTGGATGTAAAACGTGTTCCCTGAAATGCTCAGAGTCCTGATCTAAACCCCACAGAACGTCTGCAACAAATCTACACCTGAGCTGGCGACATTCTTGTATCAGGAATGGACACAAACCAATAGCTGTGTATCAAAACCTTATTGAAAATAAGGCAGAAGGGTTGCTATTGTAATTGCAGCACGTGGGAGATCATCCGCTATTAAAGCATGCATTATTTCCCTTATACCATCACATCTTGCAGCTATTAGCGATATAAAGCAATGATTTGCTACTTTATAATTTTTTTTATAAATGACTATCATCAAGGAATGTGGTATTTGTATCTGGTCTGAGGGCTGAGTGAGCCTAGGAGGAATGCATAATCTAGTCCATGAGGTGGGTAAATATATCTAGGAAAGTGAAATTTAGTTTAAGGGCTGTGGAAATCTATCCGGAGGGCCGTATCTTGCCTATGGGCTCAGTAATCCGAAAAGGAAAGCAATATCTAGTCTGGAAGACGGGTAAACCTAGGAAGAAGGTCATTATCTAGTCGGGGAACTGGGTATATCTAACAGGATGATCAAATTATGTTTGAGAGATGGGTAAATCTATCCTGAAGGCCGGTATGTAGTCTATGAACCGAATAAAACTAGGAGGTGGGCATTATCTAGTCTGGAAGTCGGGTAAGCCTAGGAGGAAGGTATTATCTAGTCTGAGAGTCGGGTAAATCTATCTGGACGTCATATTTGATCTGAGGAACGGGTAAACCTATCCGAAGGTCCGTATCTAGTCTTCTGGCCGAGCAAACTAGAAAGAAGGCATTATCTAGTTTCGATGCGCGGAGTAAACGTAGGAAGATGGCATTATTATCTAGTCTGGGAGCTGGATAAATCTATCTTGAGAGTCGTATTTGGTCTGACGGCCAGGTAAACCTATTCTGAGGGAATTATCAGGTATATATTAAACCTAAATAATGATAAACTTTTATCCAGGCCTTTGATGATGATCTGGTGTTAATCACGTCGGATCTGACGTTGAGTGTCGTGGAACAGAATACAAATGGTGCTCTTCAGGAGATAGGAAACTTTCTCTTTGGATTGAAATTAACATAGTAACGATTCTAACGTTGTCGGTCGGCAAGAGTCAGTCCATTATTTTTTCTGCTACCTAAAAACTTAAAAGAAAACCCTCCCACAGACTTGATGATACCAGAGTCAAGATCACAAACAACGTAAAATACTTGGGTGTTATTATTGACTGCAGAGTCATGTGAATTGACCACATTGCTTCCATTTCGTCCAGATGCCTAGAAATATTCAGTTCAATGTGTAGGTTTAAGGGCGTGGGCTGGAGCGTCGGTGGCCGGCTTCTAAAGAATTGTTACCACATGGTAACTGAAAAAATCATTACCTATGGGCACCAATGTGTCTACTTCATGAGCTGGAAGTCCTTACCCTTCGCAGCCAAAGACTTCAAACCCTAACGAGTGAGTCGGGAGGTGGAGGAACTCAAACAAGATAATGCCTGGTCGCACACAGCACTTGTTGCTATGCATCGTCTTCAAGCTTTCCCAACACTTCCTTGGCCAGCTAGGTCATCTGATCTCTATCCCAATGAGCACATTTGGGACGTTACGGGAAAGCGATTGCAACCATCCCGGAATGTTGACCATTTAGCCAGACAGTTAGAGACAATTTGGCAAGAAATTCCGCAGGACACCATCCGGGAACTTTTTCAGTCTATGCCACGTGACATCTTGCATCCAAGCCAGATGTTGCATATCCATGGAAACGATAAGCCACTCATTCTGTTTTTATACTTTGTATATACTTTTGTAGTGAGAGGAATGGCAACAAAAAGCTCGGAAACAAGTAAAAAATAGAACTGTTCGTATTTTTGTTTGGTTTGAGAGTTTTTGAATTGAGCGGTGAATTTAAACAGTTAAGATATGTATATAAAATATAAATAACCTATTAAGGAAATTCTTGTCAGTTAATTCATGAGAGCCGTCTCATTTTATTATCAGAAATTAGTGTAATTATAGTTCGGTGTCTTCAGCGACATTTTTGGCGCCCCAGGGTGGGCGGCTTGATTGGAACGACTACAATAAGCTAGAATAAGGTAGGAAAGGATTTATTATTTTCCATTTTGAAGATTAAATACATGAAGATTTGATGTTTATTTTGAAAATTTGAATGGTATTTTTAGGTGTATTGAACATACAAAATTATTGTTCTGAATATATAAAGTTTTAGAAGTTTTGAATAAACAAATAAGATAGTAGAAATGGAAATAATAAAAAGAAACAAAACCGCTCAAAGAGCTTCATTTACTAAGGCCTATAATAAATTAGAAAGTTCATTAACTGACGATAACGTCGAGCATGACGAAATCGAAATGTGTCTAAGTTAACTGAAACAAAAGGCAGACACTTTAGAAATAACTCATAACAGTTATTTAGATAGTTTAGAAGATGAAAAGGACTTTGAAACCGAATTTATTACGATTGAAGAGTATCGAGAAAAGTCTCTAAGAATTCATATAAAAGCTAAACGTGTGTTAGATAACTTTAAAAAGATTCTGAGTAAAAACGAAATTGTTAGCCCCGGTAATGGCTGTCAGTTAAGAGACGATGGTGTTCCGAAAACATCATGTCAACGACTCCCCGAAGTGGAACTTTATAAATTTAGTGGAGACTTAAAAGATTGGTTAACATTTTGGAATCAATTTAAAAATATTCATGAAAACGTAAATTTAACTAAAGCAGATAAATATCATTATTTAATTCAGTCGACGAAAGTAAAATCAGAAGCTAGAGACATAGTAGAATCTTTTCCTGTGACGAATGAAAACTATGCTTTAGCCTTTGAAAGTTTAAAGGAAAGGTATGGCAGAAAAGATTTATTAATGGATTTTTATATTAGAGAGCTGTTAAGACTCGTTTTGAACAACGCGAATAGACATAAAAATGATTCTTTGAGTTGTTTATGTAATAAACTATCTACTCAATTAAGAGCATTGAACTCCTTAGGAGTTACATCTGAAATGTGTGGGGTAATATTATATCCACTAGTTGAAGTTCATTACCAACAAATGTATTGCGCTCATTCGAACGACAAAGAAAAAATATAGTCAAAGGGGCCCGTTGATTTTTGGCCGGCAAGGGGGCAAAAAAATGCGATTTAAAAAAATTCATTAAATTGGTGACGATTTAGAACGTAATTTTTCATTTTTTCATTGTCAAATTAAAATCCAAAAATTCCTAAAATGTAACATTCTCTATGATGATACCAAGAAAAACGTAAAATAATGTATTCATGTATGTTTTTCAAGGAGAACACTTTTGCTTTTTCAATTAAGTATTATTAAAGTTTGAGTTCTATTTTTTAATTAGTTGATTTGATTTTTAATTTCAATATTGTAGAATTGTACAGATACAAATAATAATTTGATTTTTTCCGGATGTTAAAACTGTATGTATCTAGTAACAATGTTTATTTTTGTTTATTCAACACTTTACCTAAATGTCTTGTTTGTTGTTGGTATATATCGTATATGTCACTTTTATAAACCTATATAAAGTATATTTTAAGATTAAACTATTGAAAAGGCTTCAAATCACCTCGTCATTTTGAACCGCGGTCAGATGACAAATTAAAACGGGAATATTTATTTTAAAATGAAATGGTTTAAAGTTTTGATCATGTCATAATATTTTAAATGAACATAATGTCCTCATTGTCACCTCCTGAAGAACTTAAATTTCTTATTTTATTTTCCTACTTGAATATTATACCACTCTCACATTTAAAAAAGTTTTATCTGTATTACTTTTATGACCATGGTAGCCCGTTTGGAAGACTAACGAACTAGTAACCGGATGGTTGTGAGTTCGAATCCAACCAAAGACAATCGTGTACTGTAACGTAGTGGGCCGAGTGGTGTGCCTTTTAAGAAAATGAAACAGCCTAGTTTACAAACTTACATTTATTTTGCAAATAATTATATGTATACTAAATTACACTTGAGATTTGCATCCCTATGTCATGAGTGGTGCGAAACAGGCAAAAACTCAACAGCCGCGGCCTCAGGAACGAGCACCTCAAAAACAAAATTAAACTCTCATCTCTTCGAGCTCTGCAACCGATCTCCCTGTGTCGCCAGACCCCTCATTCAGCCAGCCACAAATCACTGGGGCCCCAAAATAAACGGGACAGCTGTTGCAACCTTCATCAGCAGGGCTCGGGCATATGTTTCACAAATCCTTGTTTAAAGTTCAGTGGCGGTGATTGCGACGCCACAGTACAAAGAGGGGCTGGTACACGTTAAATCTGTCTGTCATGATCCGCGCATGTGCACTTTAAGCCGAACTGGCTCACAACGCTTCCCTGGGAGACATAAGAGGAACGATGGTTGACAAAAGAACGCTGAGTGTCGTCTATTCGGCTAGAAACGTAGAATGTGTAAATGATTGTTCCTATCACTTCCAGTCCACCCGGCTGTACATAGAATTTCTGTGTGTGTGTCGTCATTAAATAAAGGTGTAATTCATCTCAAAAAAGTATGTGTCATTAACGAAGTTTCCATTACGTCACGAAAGAACCCAAGACTGATATTACAAAGTAAATAGATGCTCACACTGTCGTGGTCTCAAAATTCCTAGCGTTGGCATAAATGTTTGAAGAGAGTGGAGTGCCAGCTTCAGTGTTACCTCGCCATATGACCGTGGTTCAAAATTACGTGATGTTGTCTTCGAGTATTTCCCTTCGAGTTTGCTCCCGGACCGTCGCCACTAGCCCAGCATGTTACTCCAGTGCGACGTTAATTAAATATCTACCTACCTATATTACTTTTATTTGTTTTATCTTGCGCTCGGCACAGCTTGTCCGTTTTAGGACCTTGCGCCATAAAACCCCAAAATCAAATGCAATCCTGAAGATGTTTACTTTTTGTATTATCACAATTCTAAATACGAGACGAAACCGAGAAATAAGTAAAACAATAGACAGGTGCATAGCTTTACTCTGATGTTGCATATCTTTACTTGGCGCTAAGTGGTGCTTGGTGCGAGAAATGAAAGTGAGGTTGTGTACACAATTCTAATTTAAGGGCGATGTATGTACAATCAGGGTGAGAAATAACGACACTCTATAGATGGAATGGAATCATACACGTAGAGGCTATGATATGAGAAATATCACCCACATCTTAAGTGGAAAGCGTAATTACCTTTCAGTTACTATGGTGAGGGAGAAGCACTTTGATTACTACTTGCCCTATATTTTAAGGTACATTTATATATATACACTAGAGGACGTTTTTCAAATTTTGATTTAACAAATCCAATTTTTTTACAATAGATCATGCTTTGTAACTCAAATCATTTCAGTTTGAATAATTCAGATTAATCTAATTATAAAAAATTTAATTCAGATAAAATTATCTAAATAGCATGATTTTTGAGCGGTGATATCTCAAATTCACATAATCTGATTGGTCCACGAGAAGGGAGAAAACCTCCATCCATTGATTATTCATCTGATTGGTCCATTGATTGATCATGTGATAGTAGAAGATTTTGGCGATTTCACCACTTTTGTCACCACTCTATACAAATGCTCATTCTAGCACCTAACCTGTCCTTCGATGTTATATCGCCAAGTGAGGCGATAAATACGAAATCAGCTGTCCATTTTTCACAGAGCAGACACGTGACCTTTAGTCGCCCGTTTTGAAGCTACTCTCAATAGTAATGTTCTTACATCTCACATCTATGGTCCTCGCTCGAGAATCAAACTCAGTTGAAGCAGCAATTTCCACAGAACAGTATTGATCTCACTATTTTATTCTCTTTCAGAGTGAACTCATATCTAGCAAAGGCTACCCTGTCGAGAATCACGTCGTGCAGACCAAAGATGGCTTCTTACTCTCTATGCAGCACATACCTCACGGAAAGAACAATCGGAATATGGACGGACCGAAGCAACCTGTTCTTCTGCAACACGGTATTTTGTCATCAGCCGCGGTCTTTGTAATAAACTATCCTGAACAAAGTTTAGGTAAAATGTGTTTATATCTTTTGGTGGATGAGATTTTATTTTAGATGAGACATTCATAAATGACCAGCAGAATTTTACCCAACGTTTCCTGGTGTTGGAGCCTACGAGTTCAAACTCGCGATTTGAATTAGTTAACTTTCTAACTAATAACCCAATTAACTTTTAGTTTCGAATTTATCCTTTGCAAAACTTTCTCTCACGAATTTAATACTAACTTTATTCAGAATTGGAATTTTTATTCGAATAAGCGATAGTTTGCTGATTAGAAGCGTCAGTAATATGACGGGATTTCGCACGATCTGCACATCTATATACGGGTTTCTGTGACGGCTTTTCGGTATCGGGATGAAGTCCTATAACTCATTGTGAGATTCTACGCTGCAGCAGTTGGTCCTTCTTTCGTTTTAATGGATGATAATGCGTGTCCCCATAGAGCTGGCATCGTCGACAACTACCTGGAGAGTGGGGGATTGCGCGTATGGTTTAGACGGCGTACTCGCACGACCTTAATCCCACTGAAAATCTTTGGGATGCCCTCGGCCGTTCTGTGTCTGCACGTTTCCTACCCAAGCTATTCTCACATAGTTGTAAACTGCTCTACATGAAAAATGGCAATTACTTGATTCTGGGGTGGTTGATCACCTCATGGAAAGCATAGTCACACGCTGTAAACTTTGTATGAAGATGAGGCGTGGTCATATACCCTATTAATTTCGGTTTTGTTTATTTGTTTTGGATTTAAATATCATTTTGTTGATGACTCTAATGGGACTTCATATTATAATTTATGAAAATTCAATATTGTTTTCATCTTTGTATTTAATTCTTTGTCTTGCATCATGCATAAACCTATTTGCTACTATACTGCCGCATTTCATGTCAATCAAAGCTGCACATGTCGTTAATTTCGCATTTTACATTTCCTGATAAACTTTTGGCAGTGAATGTATTTATATTTCTCCCCCCCCCCCTCGGCAGATACAAGATAAATACCCACGAAAGAAGGTTCCTATGTTTCCTGAAAGATTCAAAGGATGAATGCACCAAATTTGGTGCGGATTGGACAAACAGGGATCGTAAAGACAATCAATGTTATTCCTATGGAGATTTGAATTCGTTTTTATCCCCCTCTGCAGACCTAATACAATAAATACACTGCTAGCCACCCAAATTGCAACACCAAGACAAGCGATATCACAACAAAATTTATTTTGTAGATAACATGTTAACCAAGTATCAAATGATTAAATTTATAGACTTCTGTGAAGTGTGGTTCCTGCCAAAATCAGAAGCCAGAGTAGCCGCCATTGTTGGAGATCACCGCTGCCACACGCCTCGGCATTGATTCAAAGAGACTTTGGATGTGTTCTTGGGGTACAGCAGACCAAGCAGCTTCCACACGTTGCTAAAGTTGATCTGGTGTGGCAGCTGGGGATGTAATCTGGGTCAATTGTTGAGCAACCATGGACCACATGTTTTCTATTGGCGAAAGATCCGGAGAGCGAGCTGGCCAGGGAAGCAATTCAATCTGGCGATTGAGGAATAACCCTTGGACAACCCATGGACAATATGCCTGTCATCACGTGAATTGGTGCACTGAGGTGGATGCGATCGAACACGTCGGTCCGTCGTGCCCTCTTGCATCCAACGATCCCATATCCGCATTACAGTTGTTTGGTTTCGTCCAACACGACTACCGAATTCCCTGAAAGATAATCCACAATCTCGGTAGACCACTATCCTTCCTCTGTCGAACTCAGATACTGGATGAAAAGATGATCGCTGTTTTCTACAAGGCATAATTGATCGGTTTTTTGAAAAAAACCACAAGAAAAACACAATTGCCGTACTTGAAATCGTCGAAGTCTCCAATCCTTAAATAGCGCTTTGAAGTGGCGCCACAAGCGCGCGTGATGTGCGTCTGCGCCGAAATTCTAATCATTTGCATATCTCAACTCCACTAATGCTTGTTGTAAATTTGATATTATTTGCATGTTTCCTTCAGGGTGTTGCATTTACGGTGGCCAACAGTGTATAACGGGGGTTAATATATAGCATATGTTTCCCACAGGATTATAAAGAATAAGTGTACGAAATTGATGTGGATAGGTGAATAGGTGAAGATTTTTAATTTCTGTGTGACTGATACAACTGTCAATTCTACTTTGAAATTGTAATTTAAAAAGGAACTTGTACAAACATTTTTGTAGGTTAAAAGAAATAATTGTGTTATACCACCTAATCAACTGTTGATACTTCAAAAGATTAATAAGTTCAAAAATAATGTAGTCAATATACACTCTATAACAAAAAAAAATGACGCATCAAGAAAGAATTGCACAGTTGCAATAATAATTGGTGGATGTGAATAATATACAAAGAAAAACAAACGATTAAAATTTCAGAACAATTGAATTATTCATTTCAGAGTTTGACCGTTACAAAGGGAGGAAGTCAATAAGGCGTTGGTCCAAATGTGGCCTGCATGCAAGATGTCATTCCGCGTGGCATAGACTGAAAAAGTTCCCGGACGGTGTCCATCGGAATTTCTTGCCGAATTGTCTCCAACTGTCGGGCTAAAGGGTGAACATTCCGGTATGTTTGCAATCACTTTCCCATAACGTTCCAAATATGCTCTATGGGAGAGAGATCAGGAGACATAGCTGGCCAAGGAAGTGTTGGGAAAGCTTGAAGACAATTCTTACCAACGCATGCTGTGTGGGGCCGGGCATTTTCTTGTTGGAAAGTAAGTTCGGGGTGTCTTAAAAGGAACGGTAACACAACTTGTCGTAGAATATCTTCTACGTACCGCTGTGCTGCAAGTATGTCAGAAATGACTTCTAAAGGTGTCCGGCTTTTAAAGAAGATGGTACCCTAGACCATAGCGCCCTGTTGTAGGCATGGGTGGTGTGCGATAGTAAAGGCAGGATTCCCACTATGCCCTGGACATCTCTAGAAACGTTTGCGGTTGTCGTCAGGACACAGTTGGAAACAGGACTCGTCACCAAAGACTATAGATACCCAGTTAGCGCGGTTCCAAGTTGATCGAGCCCGGCACCACTCTAATACTGCATGTCCTTGTTGCGTCAATATTTTTTGTTACAGAGTACATTTTTCTTAATAAATTTATCTACCTTTTAACTAAAAGGCACTCACCAAAATATTCCAATGGATAATTATCAAGCTTGATGATAATAAATTGTAAAAAGGAAGAAAGTGCAGTTGCATAGCAACGGGAAAGAGTTTTCTTGTTTCGTGGCCGTGTGAGAGTGATTCCATTGATACTCCCCACGTCTACGTCTTGGTGAGAATTTTCTGAAAAAAGGTATGTGTGTCTCACAACAATATCTTGGCTAATAATGAGGTCGTTGACTCTGAAGCAACGCAAGGGGCTATTGGCGATGGTCCGGGATCTATCCCAAAGGCCAAGATACGGAAGTGAAATATAAATAGACTGGGAGTATTGGGAGGAGCTTTAAAACGCGGGACCACCATGTCGACTAATAGTCAATAGACTATTCTGTTTAAAATAGATGTGGTTGACCGATTTGGCATCTTATGAACTCGTGTGGAGTTGTAACATCTTATAACAGGGTAAGTGTGTGAATTCGGATTTCTATATAGTTGTCACAGAAGTGGTGAAATCGCCTAAGTCTACTGCGATCAGATGATCAATCAATGGACCCTTCAGATGATGAATCAATGGATGGGATTTCTTATACCGTAGTACAATCAGATGATGAATGTTGGGTTCCACCCAGCATACAAAAGCAGTCTAAGAGACACGTTACAACTAGTTTTATTACATGATCCTGGGAACATAAAAAGGTTACCATTGATCACTCTACTTTTATATTTCATCAATGGATCCGTTGACCACCTCCTAATTTTGAACTATGTCAACACTTAAACTAACATCCCACTCTCCAAATATCCCCGCCACTCCAAAGAAAGAACATTTAGGCCATGACAGATTCTACGTGCAGCAGCCCCCCTACTCACATAAACGACGGTCTACGGTTGGAGAGAGTTTCGAACTAGCAACACTCTAGTTACTTCTTCGGTACTCTACCAACCAGACTACAGACTAAAATAATGAGAGAGATATCTCTTTTTTGCATAGAAAAATAAATACCTCCGTTTGTGTAAATATTAATTTTTCAAATTTCTCCTAGGTTTCCTTTTGGCTGATGCTGGCTATGATGTATGGCTTGGCAATACTAGGGGTAACACCTATTCAAGACACCATATTAAGTATAGTCCAGATATGCCTGAATTTTGGGATTTTAGGTAAGTACCCTACAGAATAGAAAATATACGATGAGTTTGAGAGCAACGATTTTCAAGTGCGTCACACTATTGCGCATCACATCGACCTTTCAATGGAATAGACGGATCCCTATGCGTGTAGCTTCATGCTATATCTTACGGTCGACCAGGTTGATATGTATTTTAATTAACATTGCACTAGAGCAACAGAACGGACTGTTGTCGACGGTTCGGGATCAAACCCGAACCCAAAGATCCGATTACCACTCGGTGAAATTTGGAAGCACTGTCAGATGACGAGGTCACACCTGATCTGGCACCGCACTCTCCAAACTTCTCCACCATAACAACGTGAGGACAGTTGAGGTCGGGACAGATTTAACCAGCCTCCTTTGTACACGACGGTCTTTGGCTGGATTCGAACTCGCAATCCTCCGATCTCGTCGGTTACTCTTCAACCGGGCTACTGCAGCCCTTCTGGTCGTCCCGAATGAATCAATGGATGGGCGTCTTCTATCTTCCCGTGGACCAATCAGATTATGAAGGTTGAGTTGCATCCAGCAGGCGAAGTCAGTTTAAAGGTCACGTTACTGCTAGTTTTGATCACGTGATTCTGGGGAACATAAAAAGGTTTTCATTGCTCACTCAATTTTCATACTTCCTCTATGTGGTTGTTGGGAAAAGCATGAATCCTCTTCTGAAACAAATTATTGATTAAGGTGATTCTCCAGCGTGATTAAAAGCACTAGTCTTTTTCGAAAGTCACTAGGCCCAAATCGGTTTGCAAGTCCACGCGACCTACCTTTACCATCATGGTCAGTATCTGAGATCTTACCCCAGCGACTGCATCCCATCGACCTTCTAATGAAATATACAGAACACGCTGTTGTTGTCGTAAGATCTCTGATGATTTTCATGTGAGTTTGGAAATCGGCTTAGCCCATTGGCTGCTGATGCACGGACTAATGTTTTTGATCACTATATAATCACTTTAACCAATCAATAATTCAGTATTCATGCTTTTGCAAATTATGCATGGTATAAAGAACTAAAAATGGCATGAAAGATTGTAAGTTGTTTTGTATTAGTTTAGTAAAATTACTGTAGGGGAAGGTGAGGCTGAGTGTTTCACGTTTTTTTATTTTCAGCTGTGCTATCAAGATATGCATCTATATGAAGCAAATGAAGCCATTAAATTTATCTTTGATCTCTTACATACATGTTACTTATCATTAAAATTAAAAATAGTAACATTTATATCCAGAATTTAATGTTTTTGGCAGTGATGTACATTGTAACATTATGCCCCACTGTCGGGGTACAGTGTTACACACTGGTGGATACAGTGTTACTTTGACACAGTGATACAGTGTGTCCAAGGGAAAAGACACCTTTTCCCTTGGACGCCATTGAGAACTGAAGCATTTTTTCCGTGCAGAGACGACTGCTGCAGATAATAACTGAACTCTTTTAAAATATAACTCAACTGTATATAGTAGCTGTAGATATCAATCCATTAAATGTCGATGCACTGTGAGATTCGAAGTCTTTAATATAGACCTCGCCAAACAGAACAACGCGAATCTTACAAAAAATGGGGATTCGGCCGCGATATTAGAAACCATTGACGACCGCGACGATTCTGGTCTTTCGTGTGCGAGGGCGTGACCCCCCCCCCTCTCTTCCAACTAAGTGTAGCGAAGACGGATTAGCAGACTCCGAAGGCAGTGACAATTGAACCGGCCGGCGGAATATTTTGACTCCCTATGCAAACCTGGACTTGTGTTTGGATCATCTGCAAGAACAGCTTTATGACAACTCCTGACGTGTTGCTGATGATTGACGGAAACAACGAAAAAGAAAACGCGTAGACGGAAAATACGAGTTGACGGAAAAGACAAGTAGACGGAAAATATAAGTAGAAGGAACTATCAAAAGTGTGAGTACAGAATTTTGCTTGCTGACATATATTAATGCTGGCATATTTAACTAAGGCCCGAAAAGCGGATTTGCTAACATTGATTGTCGAATTAGGCCTGATAGTGCCGGCGAATCCCAAAGTAGCGCATTGCTCGAAACTTATAACAGATTCTAAAAACTATGACGAGGAGATAACAAAAAAATCTGTTGAGCGTTATTATAACTGAACGCGAAGAGAAAATTGAAGCCTAAAAACAAGCCCGCGAATTGGAATTAAGGAAACTCGAAATCGAAACTGCTAACGTACAAGGCAACAGCTATGGTAAAACTACCAGCCTATACAATAACGATTTATTGATATTGATTAACCGTTACGAGACGAATAAGGATATTAGCTGTTACTTAACTTTATTTGAAAGACAGATTAGTCGTATCGAGATACCGAAAACGGAATGAATGGATTACACATTTGCTGGGTTTACTCCGATTGGAATTGGCTAATCTGATCACGCGTGAGCCTGACGAAAAATCTAATGACTAAGAAAATGTCAAGAAATTATTGTTGAAACGTTTTAAATTAAATCCGGAACATTTTAGGTAACATTTCCTTTCGCATAGAAAAGAAGCGTCTTCTACTTGGAATGGCTTTGAGCATGACCTGAAAAATTTCTTTGAAGAATGGACGAGTGGGTTGGAAGTATTAAATTGCCAATACCTTAAGGAACTTGTGATTACCGATCAACTGAAACGAAAAATACCCAATGACGTTCGAAACCAATTTATAGACAAGCTTCTGAAAATAACGAAAATAGATCAACTCGTGAATAAATTAGACGAATATGAAGCGGCTCGATGTCATTTAAAAACGAATAGAGATTCGAAAACATCAGACGATAAATACAAGATCGTTTCAATAGGGATTTTAACAAATTTAAGCCTCGATCTTTCGTGCTCCTTGAACAAAATAACACCAATCCTATAAAATGTTACAACTGCAATGAATATGTACATAAGTCAATAAATTGTAAAAAGAGGGTGTGAGATGTTTTAAATGTAAAAATTATGGACACAAGGCCGACGTTTGTCCCAAAAGAGATGTAAATAGAACTTTAATTAATACCATTTTAATTCTCGTACTAAGCTAAGAAAAGATGTTGAAATGTGTGGGAAAAGATCTAATGCTCTAATCGACACAGGAAGTGATGTGTCAATGATAAAATATGAATTTTATGTTGAAATTGGATCCCCCAAATTGACTTTTGATAATGTGACTTTAATGGGTATAGGAGGAGAACACATTTCTCCTCTAGTTTCCTTTTCTACTGAAATTATTATTGATTAATGCATTATTGCTACTGATGTTTATGTTTTTTTTTTAAACTTACCTGATCAGTAAGTAGGGCAACTTTTTGCAACGAATGCAACTTTTTTTACACGTTCTACGCTGCATGTAAAGTACTAAAACCAAAATTCCACCTACCTGGGATGTATTGTAAGTGAGTTATAACCGCAACATTTATGCAACTTTCTGCATAAATGAAACTTTTTGTATAAATGCAACTATTTGCAACTTTTTAAAAGTTAGCTTAAAATTAATTATTATAAAATTAATATTTCATTTTTGCCCTATAATAAACTTTTCTATCATGTGTGTCTGATCTTGCTAACGCTGAAGTATTACGAATCAAACAAGTTCATGGAAAGAAGTGTGTCCTAACAGATGAAAGTGAAATAAATGACAAGTACTTTATTACATTGGTAGGCACTCTTGATAATCCAGAGGAAATTTGCGTAATCGACAGCTGAGTTTGCAATGTGAGTATCGATTATCAATATGTAGCTCGCCTTGTAGATAAATTTTTAAAATCTCTGAATGTTGAGCGAAAGGATTTTGCGCTTCTGCTATCCGATACTGCATATTATATGAATGCGGCTGGAAACACACTCAAGGTGCTTTATCCGCGATTGCTCGAAGTAACTTGCGTGGCATAATTGTTTCACAACTTCAGAAAAAGTACGCGGATTTTGCATAAATCAGGACAATCTTATCTTTTGTGTTAAGGCATCTGCTGTACAAAACAAGCTCCGAAAAGCCGCTTTTCAGACATTAGCCAATAGCCTGAGTCAGTACTCACACCCTGGGCAACGTGGCTTCGGACAACATTGTACTACGCAGACCACTTTCCCACTGTAAAGGACAATGCTAGCGGTTTCAGTGACGACGACATTTTAGTGTGTCGTGTAATAAAAGCAGTGTGTGACCCGGAGCTGTCAAAAATCAAAAGCAGCTACGAATGTTTGATTCGTCTCGTAGAAAAATTGGAATCGAAAGCGTGCAACATCAAGACAGCGTATGAAGATATAAGATCGATGGATTTTAAAGAAGATCCTGGCAACCTTAAAATGTATCTTAAAAAACACGATTGGAAAAAAATAATGACCTGAAGGTTATTGCTACACTTTCCCGAGATGATTCCCCCCCCCCGAGTCAGTATTTGCTACTGTAACAATGTCAGGCAACATCAGTCTCGGTTGTTCGCAGATTTCCATTGTTCAAGAAATTACCTGCCAAGATTGGCAATTCCACATCAACGTTGTTCTGTATTTGTCAATATGTTGTTAAAATTTTTTTTATTTTTCAAATTTTACTAATAATTTATTTTAGAATTTAGTTTATCTAAATTAAATGCAACTTTATTTCTATAAATGCAACTTTAGGGAATGATAAATGCAACGTTTCCCATTTTTACTGCAACAAAAAAGTTGCCCTACTGATCAGATTGTTCTTGGGTTCGAATGTATAAATAAGTTAAATCTTACTTTATCAGATAACGGAATTCATGTTTTGAGCAGACGCGATAATTTTCGAGTAAATTAGGCTAGAATTGTTAATTTAGTTAACATTTCAGATCCACCTAGAATTCAAACCGAAACTCATCCCAAAGTAGTTAATCGTCTGGAGCCAAACACTAAGTTGCAGACAAAACGGACCATAGCAGAGGATAACATGTTTTACTTTTCTTGTCACCACGAATCAGAAAATGTTAATTTAGCTGATAGTTTCCTATCTACAATGTTTAACGCCGTGACATTTGACGAATTAGATCTGAATCATGTTTCTTGCGTTAAGCAGAAGGAGGAACTGGTAAAACTTATCAGCCAATATAAACTGTGTAAGACGAGAAGCACGAACTTGGAAATGAACATTATTTTGACTGACGAGGTCCCCATAAGCCAGCGTTCACGCAGGATGCCGTTCGGTGAGCTAAAAATAGTTGAAACTCAAACACAACAGTGGTTGAAAGATGGCATCATTAAGCCGAGCTGCTCAGATTTATTAGCCACTATCGTGTTGTGTAAGAAGAAAGACGGCTCTACTCGAATCTGTATTGACTATAAGAAATTGAATAAGAAAATTATTAAAGATAGATTTCCCTTACCCCTAATAGAAGACGTTTTAGATCATTTGGAAGAAGCTAAAGTTTTCACTTCGCTTGATTTAAAAAATGGATTTTTTCATGTAGATGTAAATGAGAAAAGTACCAAGTATACATCTTTCGTTACACACGATGGACAATATGAATTTCTGAAGGTCCCTTTTGTTTTATCGGTTAGTCCCAGTGTTTTCCAACGGTACATATACACGGTATTTAGAGCTCTTTTAAGGGATAACACTCTCGTTACCTACATGGACGACATAATAATTCCCTCACGAGATGAGAAAGAAGGAATCGAGAAACTTAAATGTGTTTTAAAAATATCATCGTAATATGGATTAAAATTGAATTTTCAGAAGTGTCAATTTTTTAAACGAAAAATAGAGTTTCTTGGTTATGTAATAGAAGACGGGACAATTCGACCCTCCTCAGTCAAGACATTGGCTGTACAGAAATTTCCACAGCCACAAACGACTAAACAATTGCAAAGTTGCCTTGGTCTTTCAGGATACTTTAGGAAGTTTATTCCTCAATATGCCAAAGTGGCCTAACCTTTGAGTGATTTACTCAGAAACAATACAGAATTTCGGTTTGGGCCAGAAAAGAAGCATTTCATATTTTAAAGGAAATGTTCTCACATAGCCCAGTACTACACATTTTTCGACAGGGAGCGACGCTAGAACTACATACTGATGCAAGTAGCCATGGATTTAGGGCTGTGCTCCTCCAACAATCAGACGACGGGAAGTTTACCCAATATACTATAAGAGCAAAAAACAACACCGCGACAAGAGAAGTATAGTAGTTACGAACTAGAAGTACTTGTCGTAATTGAGGCCCTTAAACACTTTCGGAACTACCTATTCGGCTCGAAATTTAAAATATTCACCGACTGCTTAGCATTTCAGAAAACTATGGAAAAAAAAGGATTTAATCCCTAAAATTGCAAGATGGTCTCTTTTCTTTGAATAATTTGATTATGAAATAGTCCACAAACCTGGTAAACAAATGGCCCACGTGGATGCACTCAGTAGATACCCTGTAATGCAAGTGATGCAAGTCAATGCAGACTCCTAAAATAATTGCTTCTCAATCCAATGACGACCGCATCACCGCAATTAAGAAACTGATAGAAGATGGGGGAGTAATTCAAATTACTTTACAAAAAACGGTGTCGTGTATAAATACGATAATTATCGTGAACTATTAGTTGTCCCCAGAGCTATGCAAGACGAAATAATATGACATGCACACGAGAAAGGACATTTCACTTTAAATAAAATTGAAGAGGTAGTTAAGCGTGAATTAATTTTATTTCTAAACTGAGGAAAGATGTTGAAGATTTAATAAGTAATTGTGTACAGTGCATACTCAGTAATAAGAAGCTAGGAAAGGCTGAAGGATTTCTAAATCCGATTCATAAGGAGGACGTTCTATTATCCACTTATCACATTGATTTCATAGGTCCGTTACCTCCAACATCTAAAAACTGTCAGCATATCTTCACGGTAGTAGACGCATTCACAAAATTCACTTGGTTATATCCTACCGAATCTACGACGTCAGGTGACGCAATAAATAAACTTAAACAACAACAAAATAGATTTGGAAATCCTACGAGGATAATTTCGGATAAAGGATCTGCTTTTACATCTAAAGAGTTTACATATTTTTGTTGCAAAAACGGGATTGAACACCTAAAGATCACAACGGGAATCCCAAGAGGCAACGGACAAGTAGAAAGAATGCACAAAACCCTGATCCCAGTGTTAACCAAACTTTCAATTGAAGAACCGATCAAATAGTTCAAACACGTTGACGCCGTACAAAGAATACTCAATAGCACTACCTCCAGAAGCACAAGATGGACACCCTTCGAACTTTTGACAGGAGTGAAAATGCGATATAAAGAAGACCTCGAGATTCTACAGCTTTTAGAAAAAGAATATACTGAAGTTTTTCTAGAGAATAGGAAGAAGTTAAGAGATGACGCCAAAGAGAATATCCTGAAAATTCAGGAAGAGAATAAAAGAACGTATGATAAGAAGAGGAAGAAACCTCATCAATATAAAGAAGGCGATCTTATTGCTATTCAGATGACTCAATTTGGTGTCGGAATGAAATTACGACCCAAATACTTAGGACCATATCCAGGGAAGAAAGTGAAACCCCATGATCGCTATGACGTTGAGAAAGTTGGAGACCATGAATATATATATATATATATATATATATATATATATATATGCGTGATGTCAACACTGGAATGGCACTGTAGCTATTACTTGATATGGTATTTTGGAATGAGTCCACGTGTTGTAAAACACAACATTTATTAAATTAATTGAAGATGGTACACATATGAGCCACAGAGGTCTCAATAGATTCGCATAAAAAAAATACGGAAGAGTGGCCACACAGGTCTCGACTCTCTCCGATCACACAAAAAACTGAAGACCCTCCGCCGCGGGCAAGGGATCAAGCCTTTTCCCCTTAGCGTTCGTGGTGTTCCGTTTCCTGGATGATATAGTCCCTTTCTCCTTTCGGTAGTAGGTGGGGAGGCGAAAGAATTCCGTTCCTACACTGGGGCATCCTGACGGTGTTCGCCCCGAACATCACTGCACTCATTTAGGCACGTCCAATGGGACCTGAAAAAAATAAAAAAAAAACAAAAAAAAAGTATCTATTTCACTTTTGAGAGAATTGCTGAAAATAAACATAATTTTTCTCTCCACATTAGTTTCTCTTTCCCAGAGTTCTTTAAAGTTAATTAGTCCATGGTTTCATGTGTTCGGCAGCAGTGGACGTGTTGATAGGTCCTTCGTGACTGCCCACTTTCCTCACCTCGTAACGGTCGTGTGGTTTCCTGTTGATAATTTCGTATGGGCCCAGATATTTTGGTCGTAATTTGAGTCCTGCTCCAAATTGGGTCCTCTGTATCGCTACCAGGTCTCCTTCTGCATACTTTCTTGCAGGTTTCCGCTTCCGATTATACTGTTTTCGGTTTTCTTCTTGCATCCTTAGGATTTGTTCCTTAGCTTCTTCCCTAAGTCCTTCTCGGTTTCTTATGAACCATTCTTCATATTCTTGTTCCAACATTTCTCTGACCTTCAGATCTTCTTTATTCTTCATTGATACTCCTGTTAGCAATTCAAATGGTGTGATTTTTGTACTTTTACTAGAGGTGCTGTTCAAAATTCTTTGAATTGAGTTGACATATTTAAACCACTTTTCTGGTTCGTTGATCGCTAATTTCGTCAGTACCGGTATCACAGTTTCAAATATTCGTTCGATTTGACCATTTCCTCGAGGTACTCCTGTGGTGACTTTGAAGTGTTCAATGCTTCTTTCGTCGCAGTAACCTTCGAATTCTTTGGATGTGAATGCGGTGCCTCGATCTGAAATTATTCTTGACGGATTTCCGAAAATATGTGACTGCGATTCTAGCTTCTCCAACGCATCACGTGTAGAAGTTGATTTTACAGGATAGAGCCAAGTAAATTTAGTGAAGGCATCTATCACAGCGAAGATGTGTTGATAGTGTTTATTTGTTGTCGCCAGAGGTCCCAGAAAATCAATATGGTATGTACTAAGCGGTACACTCCCTTTGGGTATTGGATTTAATTGACCCTCTTGCTTGCCCCTTTTCTTATTCGTCAAGATGCACTTAACGCAGTTCATTATGACGTTCTCCACTTTTTTCCTGAGTCCTGGAATGGAAAAATCTCTTTTCACTAACTCCTCGGTCTTCGCCACGGCAAAATGTCCTTTTTGATGGAATTCCTTTATAATATCTG
The DNA here is from genome assembly GCA_947359465.1 of Metellina segmentata. Lineage (NCBI taxonomy): Eukaryota > Metazoa > Arthropoda > Arachnida > Araneae > Tetragnathidae > Metellina > Metellina segmentata. The sequence goes on along the minus strand of OX375882.1, from coordinate 83,764,263 downwards.
ATTGCATCCTCTCGGGGACGACAGGCAGTTCACTTCCGTTTTCATATAGATATAATACATCGTTTTTGATCAAGTAGTCGTTCTTCTCCCCTCTCATCAATAATTCTTTAATAACTTGAATATACTCATCTTGTCGTTGGGCTGCTGCTAACTTGCACGTTATTTCTTCACCCGTTGGTTGCGGTACTATCACAGCGACATTTCGGCTCAAAGCATCTGCATGTCTCATTTGAGCACTTGGTCGATGAATTATTTCGTATTCGAATTCCTCCATGATTAACGCCCATCTCGCTATCTTAGGGGTTAAGTCCTTCTTGCTCATGGTTTGCTGGAAGGCTGAGCAATCCGTCATTATTTTAAATTTGGTTCCGAGTAGATAATTCCGGAATTTTTTCAAAGCTTCGATCACTGCTAGAATTTCTAATTCATAGCTGCCGTATTTTTCTTGTTGTGCTGTTGTCTTCTTACTCATGTATTGAATTGGATACATCTTTCCGTCATCTGCCTGTTGCAATAGTACTGCTCCGAATCCGTGTGAGCTTGCATCACAATGCAGTTCCAGTGGCGGTCCTTGTCTGAAAATTTGTAGCACCGGCTCGCCAGTCAAGGCCTGCTTTAATTCTTGAAATGCAGTTTTCTCCTTCGACCCAAAATGGAATTCCCTATCATCACGAAGTAAATCACTGAGGGGCTTCGCTATCTTGGCATAATCTCGAACAAACTTTCGAAAATAACCGGTCAATCCCAGAAAACTCTGTATTTGTTTGGCATTTTTGGGTTGTGGGAAGTTCCGTACGGCTGCAGTTTTTAAAGGTGAAGGCTTTATAGTTCCTTTTTCTACTACGTAACCCAAGAATTCTATCTTTCGTTTTAGAAACTGACACTTTTTGAAGTTTAGTTCTAATCCGTACATTGACGCCGTATTTAAAACACGTTCTAATTTTTCTAAACCCTCTACCTCATTCATGGCTGGTATGATAATATCATCTACATAAATAATAACAGTTTTATCTTTTAACAAATCCTTAAAAACATGAAAAATATATCTTTCAAATACACTTGGACTGGTTGACAATCCAAAAGGTGTCTTTAAAAACTCATACTGTCCCTGAGTGGGTAACAAAAGAGGTGTACTTTGTACTCTCCTTTTCTATGTCGACGTGAAAAAAGCCGTTTTTCAAATCTAACGTTGTGAAGACTTGCGAGTCCTCCAATTTGTCCAACACGTCTTCGATTAGAGGTAACGGAAAACGGTCCTTAATTATTTTTTTGTTGAGCTTTCGGAAATCGACACAAAGTCTGTGATTCCCATCTTTTTTCTTACAAAGCACTATAGGGGCAGAATATTCCGAACAGCTGTTTTTAATTATCCCTTTTTCTAACCACTCTTGGATTTGTTTTTCAACTATAAGTTGTTCAGTAATCGGCAACCGCCGAGCACGCTGACTAACTGGAACTTCGTCCGTCAGAAGAATTCTCATCTTAACATCCGTGTTTGTTACTTGCTGAGGCACATAATTTCCTACAATTTGACAGATTCTTTCTCGTAAACAGGGATTCATTATATGGGAGAGATCTGTCTCTTCGCTAGACATATCCAACGCTACGGCGCCTAAAGTGTAAACAAAAGCACCTGCTGATGAGTCATTTTCATGCGCCTTCGATACTTGAAAGTCTACGAGGGGATGTTGAGGGAAACTCACGCGCTCTTCTTCCCCGTGATTTATGACAACGCCTGAAGTTGTTGTTGCTTTGTTTTTTATTTCGCTTCCGTTTTCGCCCCTTACTTCTGACCTCCTTATTTCATTTATGTCTCTATCGGTAACGTTTAATGTTCCCCCAGAAAATGCAAACTTTACCCTTGATAATACGTTCCTACCAATTATTGCTTCAAATTGCAAATTCTTAACGACATGCACATCAGAACACAAAGAAATATTATCAATAACAATTTCTGATCGGAAAAACCCTTCGGTACTTATTTTGTGTTGACTTATTCCATTTAAATATATCTCACTACCATTCAATATAGGAGATCCTATTTTATGATAACATTCCTCATTAATTAGAGTTATTTCAGATCCAGTGTCTATTACTGCATTAATATAACACTTTTCAATATAAACACTCTTTTCAATTTTCTTAGGAGTTGCTACATATATTTGATTTACAGTTTTATTCACATTTGCATTTTCACCTTTAAAATTATATGTACAAGTATTACTCTTATGCCCATAATTTCCACATGCATAACACTTAATTCTATTACTTTTATATGGATCTCTATTTGGTACATCATAATCAACCTTATTAACATACTTATTGACATTTGTACTATAACCAACAGTTTTACAACAATTATCAACATTTCTACTATTCTGGTTAGCACGAAAGTTCGACGATTCACCTTCATATCGAGTTTCATCTTGCGAAACATTTTTTCTGTATTTATTTACATTCCGTATCTCCATTTTTCCTAATTGCAACCTTGCACTCTCCATATTCCTCTAACTTTTTCACTATAACTTCTGCGCATTTTAATTGATGCCAGTCATCTATGAAGTGTGTTTTGATTTCAAACGGCGCTCTACGTTTTATCTGCTCGGATACCATTAGTTCCCTGAGCTCGTCAAAATTTGTTATTTTGAGTCCTCTTAACCATTCGTCAAAATAATGACTTATTTCAAACGCAAAATCTCGCCAAGTGGCTGTACTTTCCTTTTTATGATTCAGGAATTTTTGTTTGAATTGTTCAGACGTAAGTTTAAATCTTTTGAGTAAGATTTCTTTTATGTGTTCATAGTCATTAGATCTTTCCTCCAGTTCGCGAGTTATAATCTGTGCTATCTCTAAGGGTAATAAACCTAGTAAATGCGTTACAAAATCTTCACTTTCGATTTTGATTTTCGTCGCTTGTCTCTCGAACAGCGCTAAATACGTACTTATATCATTGGATTCATTCGAATCAAAACTTTTAATTATCTTTGATAATTCCTTTCCTCTATCCCATGCAGTGTTCGATTCTGTCATGTGATTTTCCCTAACTGTTTGTGTCGCATTTTGCAGTTTCAGTTTTTCCAATTCAAATTCGCGTAATTCTTTTTCTTTTTCCCTCTCTAACTGCTGTTTGTCTTTCTCCAGCTGCTCTTTTTCGATTATTTCAACTATTATTGTATCCAGAAGTGTTTTTGTGTACTCCTCATCGTAATCGAGTTGTTTCGTCACTAACTTTTTTAATTTCGAAATTGTCGCATTTGAGGGTATTTCTATATCTAATTCCGTTGCAAGACGGTAAATATCGTCCTTTCTTGCTTTACCAAAATATGACATCTTTATATTAAAAATGAGCAAAATGTACTCACAGTTTGCGATGATGATGGCTCTCTAGGGTTCTAGTCCACGTTCAATTTGCATGGGGTAATCCTGGCACCAGCCCCCATTTTGTGATGTCAACACTGGAATGGCACTGTAGCTATTACTTGATATGGTATTTTGGAATGAGTCCACGTGTTGTAAAACACAACATTTATTAAATTAATTGAAGATGGTACACATATGAGCCACAGAGGTCTCAATAGATTCGCATAAAAAAATACGGAAGAGTGGCCACACAGGTCTCGACTCTCTCCGATCACACAAAAAACTGAAGACCCTCCGCCGCGGGCAAGGGATCAAGCCTTTTCCCCTTAGCGTTCGTGGTGTTCCGTTTCCTGGATGAAATAGTCCCTTTCTCCTTTCGGTAGTAGGTGGGGAGGCGAAAGAATTCCGTTCCTACATATATATATATATATATATATATATATATATATATATATATATATATATATATATAAAGTAGTAAATTTTACATTGTGAAATACAAGCTTGTTCATAATGTGTAAATTGTACAAATTATGTATGTAACAGTGTACCCCATTTTATTCTATAACACTGTACTCCATATGACATAGTTTGGAACAAAAAATTTTAGGAATACATAATGTGAATTTAGATCATCTATTTTTAACTCAACAGGAACTAAACGCAATTAGCTTTACTTCTAAAATATTATTCATTATATTATAAACACCACTCATGAATAAAGATAATTTAATTACAAACACAAACTTTTACTTTTAACATGCAAAAATAGAGATTTGCTTACAGAAATGTAACTAACGATGCAAATTCTTCAAAAACACATGGACTTCTGGAAAACAAGATGACTAACAAGAATCTAAACAAATTAGAGCTAATTTTGCTACCACTTTAAAATGAAATTATCTGTAACACTGTACCCTATGTAACACTGTGCCCCACCTTCCTCTACTTAAAAATTATATGTATTTGCTCTGATAAAAACGAAAAAGTATAAGAAAATTAAACTTATCTTCTGATCAAAGCATTTTTTTTATTTATTGTCATGTCTCATAAAACTATGTATTACACTTGTCATGTGTTTAAACTCAAAACTGGTGAATTATACTAATTAAATGTAAATAAAAATGAAATGCTGCGTGATTTTTAGCATATAATGGGAATCCTCATGTATTCATTTCTTGTTTAAAGGATAGTAAAAAATATTATAACTATATTAGTGAAGAAATATCTATTTCATAATTTTCTTTAAAAATCTTTAAAACTAAAATTTGAATGTCTGTCATTCATTTTGAAAATGAAGCCTAATTTCTAAATTATCAAATAAAAAGTCTCAATAATTTAATTTCTGCAGTTACATTTTATGAGCTGTGAATCTTATAGTTGGCGAATTGTCTTCAGGTATCCATTAAAAAATTTGCAGACTTAAAAAAAAACTCAGACGATTTTTAAATGGCGTAAATTCTGAATATTTTGTTGATTTAAACACGAAAATATATCCGTCGACACTAAGAAAATATACGTATGTGTTATGTCAGAATCGCGGAAATCGTCAGCCTACATCCATGACGTCACGGAATCGTAGATTGGCCTTTTGTTATAGGAGGCGTTGCAATAGCCCGTTGTGTTGCTCTAGTACGACGTTAATTAAACTGTATCAAGTTACCAAATTACCAGTAGTGCTTAAAATACACGAAAAGTTGGAAGATACAAGGCTGTAGTTAACCACTTTTCTCATTTATTCTGGTAGTTATGGCACAAAACAGCGAACAGGAAGGCTAAAGGTAATTTCTTCAATGCAAGAGAGGTAGATCCAGAGACTCGACTGCAGAGAAAAATGTATTCCTTGCAAATTAAAGATGAGATGCAGTTCCCCGGTACCAGCCGAACAATAAGAAATGCACTGCATAGAAATACGAATGTTGTGTATAAGAAGTTAAAAGGAAAATCTCCACTTTCTAAGTGGCATATAGAATTGATTCATTTTTCAAGTTTGCCCTGAAACTTTTAACGGCTGGCACCAACTAGAATGATATGGTATTTTTGGATGAAAAAAGTTTAAATTAGATCGACCAGGTGAATTTAAGTTTTACTGATATGATTTGGTGTAAAGAACACCTATTTTCAAAACGCCAATTTGGAGAGGGATCTGTAATGGTTTGGACCGCATTTGAGCCGGAGGTTCAGTTAAAATTGTTTTTGTAGATAACAAAAATAATTAAGTGTTGTATCAGGACGTGCTGGCAGATAGTTTGCTGCCAGTTGCTCCTCAAATTACATCAGGCAATTGGACATTTCAAAAAGACAAAGCTATTGTGCATACTTCGTGCTCCACAAAATCCTGGATGAAGGCGAACGAGGTAAAAACTCTTCAATGGGCATCTTGGAGTCCCGACTTGAATCCAATGCAATGCCTTTGGGGCATTCTGGCTCGAGATATTAACAAGAATGGGGGACAGTAGGTACAGCAGTAAGACTGAACTAAGAACCACAATTTAAAATTCGCTGAACATCGGCCCGGACACCTTCCAAGCTCTGTATGGTTATATGAACCGACGATTAATACAATTAAAGGAAAAAAGAGGTTCCCACATATATAATTTACTAAAGAATAAATAATATCGACTCCATATTTTTTCTCTAATCCTTAATTTCTTACAAAATTTAACTAATGTAACTAAATTTAGTAATAAACTTAAATGTATTATTGCTGTGATTTTATTACATCATAAAGTATCCTTACAATTCATAAAAATCTCATAAATATTTCTTGTTTTATGTCACCTTTTTTTGTGACCATACATTTTCCAAAGACTGTATCTCCCCTTAAAGACGTTGAGGAAGTTTTGAAAACCCTTGAAGCGTTACTTATTAAACTCACGTCGCACCTTTTACAGTTCAACTAGTTACATTTCTACCCAGTGTTGCTACTGTGAATGTCGCTGATGCAGTCTTTCTTTCAGCTTCGACGAGATGGGAAAATTCGATTTGCCTGCCATGATGGATTATGTATTGAATGTAACGCAGCAGGAACAGCTGTTCTACATTGGACATTCCCAAGGAACCACTGCAGCTTTTGCGCTGTTCTCTGAAAATCCCGAGTACAACAAAAAAGTAAGGCATGTGTACAGACTTAATTTGAGGTCATAGAAATAGTCGGCAGCTATTTTAATTAACGTCCCACTGGAGCAACACAGTTGGGTGTTAGCGACGGTCCGATATCAATCCCGAAAGGTGATCCAAGAACAACATCTATTTATTTTGGACCGCGGTCAGATGACGAGGTCAACACCTGAGCTGGCATCTCACTCTCCTAACTTTCACTCCATGATTCCTACATGAGGACATTGACAGATTTGACGTGCACCTGCCTCCCTCCTTCCTCACACAATGGTCTTTGCTTGGAACGAGTTTTTAACTCACAACTCTTTGGATACTAATCCGCTACTTCACCAACCAGACTAGCCCTGCCCCTATAAATAGTCGGACTCAAGAGTCTTACACGACTTTCCCCCTTGTCGTTAATACTAGCTTGTGTTTACATCTGTAAAAAAATAACGACTCACCTGATCGAAATTGCACAATTTACATCACAGAACAAAACGAAAGGTAACAATCAATAGTGTTTTGTCTAAGTGGCAATCTTCATATTTAAAGTGGGTGGTTACTACGATAATTTCAATACGAACCCCCATCTTTTATCACAAATTTGGATTCTACACACAATTTCAGACGGAAATAAAAAAAGTCCATCAATTTTATTGCATTTTTCACCCATTTGTAAGTGTTTGAAAATTGGATTTCCTAATGTTAAATTGGTGTTTCACGTTTATTTTTATATTTGCTAAAAACATTAATTTTCCTTGGAAATTGTTTTTCCATCCTTTGCTACCTAAAAGACCAAACACAATGTATAAACATTTTAACTATCAAACTAAATTTTACTATTTTTTATTAGTGAAATTAATATTCATAAAAATTTTGAATAGAAATATTTGTAAATATTGACACTATATGATTCAACTGTTACTGAAACATCGGAATCCCATTTAATTACTAGAGCAGTGAAACTGCAAAATTCGATTATTATTATCGTTATTGAGGATTGTTCCTAAAGTAAAAACAGAAATTTTTCAGAAATGTAAATCTATTGCAAATTTACATATTGCTGACTGTGTGGAAATGTCAACAAACTTTCAGCTTCCTGTAAGAAAAAGTAAAATCATTGACTGAGACGGTAACTACACATCATATTAATATTTATAGTGTGATTGTATAAAATTATTAAATTATTTATTGTAAAACATTTATATGAAGGTCATCTTATCACGCTTTGCTAGGCATAATTTAACTTCATAATTCAGGTATTTCTGAAACGTAATTAACAACCTACTTATACTACTGTAGGTTAGGATTGTAACAATCCACTTATAGGACACAACGATATTACCTACGTGTATTCTCTAACAAACCTTCCTGAAACATTAGTTCAAAGCGACACATACTCAAGGAATCAGACTATCTGATCAGAATCCGTCCTTTCTATTGCGGAGTTCAATTTTAACACGATCCCCCAATGGTCTTTAGGGATATTCTTGGTCAATTTTACGCCGTTTTTCGTTTTTTTTTTTTTTTTTTTTATAAAATCCATCTGAAATTGTGTATAGAATCCAAATTTATGATGAAAGATGGGGGTTCGTATTAAAAATATCGGAAGAAGCACGCAATTTATTATGAAGACGGCCCCTTAGACAAATTTTAAATACTGACATTTGTAGAAAACATTCATCACTATCGATTGTTACCTTTCGTTTTGTTCTGTGATGTAAATTGTGCAATTGTGATCGGGTGAGTCGGTTTTTTTTTTTTTTTTTGACGGCTGTACATGCACGAGGGCATGTCAATAAGTAACGCACATAATGTAAAAAATAATAATAAAGCAATTAACGAAACAAGAAATGAAAGTATTGCCCCTTTATTACTTTTCCACTTAATTTCCATGCATGTTGAGGCATTTCTCCCAACGATGGATCAGTTTAAAAATCCCGGTATCATAGAGCTCCATCGGCTGTGAGAAGAGCCACCTTAGCACGGTCCCCGTTTGAGTGCGTCGTCAGAGTCAAACTTCTTACCGCCAAGGAACTTCTTCATGGGTCGAAACAGATGGAAATCGGTGGGTTCCAGTTCCGGCCAGTATGGAGGGTTCTTCAAATCTTTCCAACGGTATCCCGATGATGTTTCCACATCATGCTCGCAGATTTTGACTCCGGTGTCTTGTGTAAAGCCCAAGTTTCATCTCCATTGTCAATACTCGACCAAAACTCATTACCTTCCTCGTGGTACCGCTGCAAATGTTTCAGACTGCAAGCGATTCTGCATCCATTGTACTATTCCGACAGTTGTTTTGGTACCCAGTGAGAACAAACTTTCGTGTACCCTAGCTTCTCATGAGCAATGTCCCAGGCAGATCCATAAGCTATGTTGTAATGTTCTTATATTTCATTCAATGTCGTTCGACGGTTCTATCGTATGAAGTTGTCGATTTCATAAAACAATTGAACAGGTTAAAAGGAGACACTGACTTTCCAGATCTGACTTTATCGACCAAACTCGTTCCTCCTCTAACCACAGTTGACGATGTAATCACCAACGTCATTTTACCGGTGACTGACCAACGGTACCGGTACGTGGAATCACGTGATCGTGCATTGTGCACAGTCAGTAGCACAATCTAGTTCCCTTTTTACTAAATAATTTTATTTTCACTAATTATTTTCTTACTTAAAAATTGACATGTGCGTTACTTATTGATATATCCTCGTAGTTAGTCCTTCAAACATTCCGTTGGCATAAACTAGCCTCACCATGTGGCACTTATTTGAGGGTTGAATTGGCTGATTTTTATGGCTCGAGGGACAGATTTGGCCATGCACATGACAATATCAATTAATATTAGCGTCTGATACAAGACTGACAGTATCAAGTAATAGACATGCTGCACTTCCACTTCTGGCACTGAGCGTATGGTCATGTTTGTGTGTCCCTGAACTTTCCGTACTTTTTAAGGATATATTGATCCAATGGCCTCCAACCTGGACTCATTTTGTTCGATACCTAAGTATTCGTTCTGCCGTTTTTGTCCTAACTAGTTCAGATAATTATTTTCCAAATTATAATAATTTTAAAAATTTAATATATGTTGTTTACCGGAACTTCAAAAATTTCGGAGGGTCTTTGCGGATCCCCCTCATTGATGACTACATGTTTTTTTTTTTATCATCTTAACTCATCAAGAGCTTCACCTGCATATGTTTTTTTTGTGAATGTGTGATTATTATTTTGTAAATGTGCTCATTCTTTCTACATTATGTTAGGCCTATGTGAATATACTGTGTGGCAACCATTGCTAGGTTCTTCACGAGCTTCGGCCTCCGCTGCGTTACCTGAGCGGTGTTCCTGTCCTGACTTGGTTATGGCTGGTACAACTAAATCTTGCACTCCGGTATTGTCGCCCTTATTGCTAAGTTTCCAAAAGATGGAGATAGTTTGGAAGCCAACATTAGAGGGTCTCTGGACGAGCTTGCTCCTTAAGCGCACTAGTGAGGTAGAGAGTGGTACTTTTCAGTTTGACCTCGCTACCCATTTGGCTGTTTTAACTTATATCTTTTTAGAAAGTCGTAAGAGGGATACGTCTCGGCAAGTACTCCACGGAAACAGGTATACTATAAGACCCCTATACCTCCCCGAACATTAGGACTAGAACAAGACAACTTGAAACTGAGTTTAGGAACATCAGGGTTTCCACCTCCATCCGAGAGACCGAAAGGAGAGACTTTGTGGGAGATGAGAAAACTTGAAATTCGTCAATTGAGAAACCAACAGAAGGTATAAAATCTTAAATTGTCCGGGGCCGACTCCGAATTGGCGATCCTGAAAATGGTGCTGGAGGAGGCCTGTGCCTCTTGTGAAAACGAGGAGTCTGCCACTGAAACGATGAGGGAGGAGATTGCCGCCTTGGGTGACCGGCTAGAGGGGAGGGACTCCGCCCTGAAATCGATAGAATGCGAGAGGGATAGATTGGTGCAGATTATTGCAAGTTAGGATTTGGAGCTTCATGCATTTGTGATCCAACTCAATTTTGAGCACACGCTCTGAGGTTGGGACTGTCTTTGAAGGGTCCAGACAGAAAATGTATATAACATCCGTAAATTATTCTTCCCGGGAGGAAGAGACCTCGTATCATTATTTACAACTTAAAATTCTGGTGTTACTGCCGAGGACGCCTATGGGGCCCTAAATTTCAAGAGCGAATACTTTTCAAACACTGATGAATTCAAAATTGAATTTAAAATCGGAGCAAAGGGCCAACGATTGGATTTTTTCCGTGACGCCACGGATTTTTAAGTGCTTATTGATAGATAAATGTGTTTTTATTTGATGGCGCAACCACCGCGTTGAAGAGTTATTTCGTATTAGGCAGTGCTTCGGGTGTGGCCGGCTGGAGCATACCCGTGGAAGATGCACCTTTGATAAGACCTGCTTGCGGTGCAGCGGAATACACGGCCCATCCGGATGCGCTGACCCTAACTGCGGAAACTGTAGCGCCCCTAATGGTAGACTTGGTAATTATGTGTTGAACCTTAGCTGCATGGACCGAAAATGCCCTTGTATCAAAAAGCGAATTCACATTAATATAACTAGAACCGATTATGGGTTGTACTGGCCATTTTACTTTCTCAACTTTAATTTCGAGCAAGCAGCTCCCTCTTCATTGTTTGGATCCGTCTGGGCAAGCGGCCCTTTTCGGTGGAAGTTTTTTAAGATTTATTATTTTTAATGCTCATATGTACTTTATTGGAAAGATAATTTAGGGTTCTTTTAAGGTGTATGTAAACACTAAAAATTCTGAAAATCGATCAGAAAGTCCAAATTTTTTTTTGTTTCAAAATATACTTCAATTCTTAAGCTTTCAGACGATATCAAGATGTTGTAAATATTCGGAATATTTCTCTAGTTACAAGGGTTTTTCGTGAGGTACTGCCATCGAAAATTCTAGTTTCGTTTTCAACCAGAAGTAAAGAAACCAATTTTTCTAGAATTTTATTTGAAATTTTATGTTTTACTTATATATATATATAAAAAAAATTTTATTTGAAATATTTTAAATCGTTTGCTTTGAATGTAAAGCTGGGCAACGGATTATAATGCAGCGACTAAAGACTTACAGGGAAAGTGTTTTTTTGTTCAACTTGACTGCATTAATCTGTTATTCACTTTATTAAACTGTCCAAAATACACATTAAAAACGTTGTATGTACAAAGCAATGTTTCCAAGAAAATGGGATGCTGTGTGGAACTAAACATTGCATACCATAATTGTGACTTTGTAAGTGATAAATGTGCAACTTCTAAAAGACATGGTCAGTTTTATGAAGTAAACAGACGTTTAGTGTATGCCACGAAGTAGATTGGTTGTGGCCACATAGAATCTAGTCATTTCAGTACTGTAATAAACATGCCTCCTCCGCCAAATCCTGTTCCGTACAATAGACACGTGAAAGTTTTGCTGCGTGTCGTGCAACCACTTGCAGATCAAACCATGCGAATGGCTGCTCATCGTCTTCGACAAATAAAAGGTACTTCTGAATGTGGAGTATCTATCGATGGAACTTGGCATAGGCAAGACTACTCTTCGTTAAATGGAGTAGTAACTGCCATTTCTATCGACACAGGAGAAGTGCTCGATGTTGAAGTCTTATCGAAGGACTGAATTGGGTGTCGAAAGTGGAGCAAGAAAGACCAGTCTTCAGTGCGACTCCTATTATGGAAAGCCGACCATAAGTGTTTGATGAATTATAAAGGATAATTCACTAACATGGAGCCTATCGGTTAATTGGAAGAATTTTTCCTACGGTCCTTTAACACCAGAGGATTGGAATACCTGAATTTTTACAGTGATGTGGACAGCAAAAGCTATTTTGCAGTTTGCGAGCTGAATCCATACAGTGCAAAAGCCGTACAGAAAAAAAGAGTGTATCGGGCACTATCAGGAAAGGCTGGGAACTGCATTGCTAAAATTAAAGAAGACCGTTAAAAGAATTGATGGAAAAGGAAAACTTACAGATGCAAGAATAAACATAATGCAAAATTATTTTGGACTTGCTCTGCTTAACAACACCAGATTAGTGAAAGAGATGTCAGATGCTATTGTAGTACCTTTTACCATCTGAGTGCATTAGACAGCCATCCACTCCACACCAAGTGCCCAAAGGGTAGTGACAGTTGGTGTTCCTACCAACGTGCCACAGCTCGGGGGAAACAAGATGTGCACAAACACAAATGATTGCCACTCGACCTTTTGAAGCATATCAAGCCTATTTATTTGAGGCTGACAAGCTCTGAAATGCTACAAAAGTGTCTTCATGTCAAAACGCAAAATGCCAATGAATGCCTTCATTCACTGATCTGGAAAAGCTACCCGAAAACAAAATTTTCAGGTGCCGATGCTCTCAAACTTTCAGTGCTTGATGCTGTAATTCACTTTAATTGTGGGTATAAGCCTGAAATAGTGATTATGGTCATTCGTCCGGGACATTTAATGAACAAAGGCCTTGAAAACAGACAACTTAAGAATTTCGGAAAGTTTACGTCAATCAACACCGCTCCAGAAACTAAGGAGGAAAGTTTTACAAGAGATTAAAAAAAGAAAAGAAGATTAGAAAATTAAAAAGGAAGGTCTAACTTATGTTTCAGGAGGTTTATAATTCATAGTAGGTAACATTTTTATCCATTTTGTTATTATTTTACTCTGAAAACATGTTTCCAAAACTTTAAACTCAATTTCTGAAGAAACAAGTACTAGTAATAATCCTCCAAATTTTTATAGTTTTTCTCAAAATACTCCCCATTACATGCAATGCACTTATCCCACCTCTTTTCCAGTCTTGAAACACATGTTGCAAGCCATTTTTTGACAGATCCTTTAAAATCGCCTACACCACTGCCTGTGATGATGAAAACCGCTTTTCCCGGAAATGTTTCTTCAAATTCGAGAAAAGAAAAAATCAATCGCATAGGTTACATCATGACTATATGGAAGATGGGAACACACATAACATTGATTTTAGGAAGATCTGACGATTTTTTAAGGCGAAAACAAAATTTCAATGCAGTGTATTGCACTTCGCGTGTCACGTCCATTTCTGCCGTAGGCGAAAGTAAAACTAGGCGTTTTTGTCCGGCTGTCGAGTCCTCAGCAATGACATCATGACCGTGAAACTTGCGCCATCTATTCTCCACTAATCCCGCTACACATTCAATATGAATTTTATTTTTCTTGATTTTTTTAAAATCACCTTTATAAAATTATGAATAATTTTTTTTTAACAGCCCTCGTATGTGCCTCTATTTTTTATGTTTTGTTTGTTCTCTGCCACTGTTACATCAAGAATAGATATGGGCCCTATTAAATTTTACATGATGTCGGTGGAAGCCTTATCGTATTAATATTTACAAGTTTTACCAGATCCTAATACAGGTGATTACACTGTGAGCATACTGTGAGCACTGTGAGTATAATGAAGCATATCGGTTATCCGAATACAGAAATAACTTCCAGAATATTCACTCGTACAATGTGGACAAAAATCAAACCCAACAAAACATAAGCCGTGGTCAAATATGAAGAGCAAGCGACCCTTTCAGACGAATCAGAGGGGAAGGTGCGATCGGTGAAAACGCTCTGATTGGTCTTCTCGCTTTGCGCTTCCTATTTGACCACGGCTCTACCTTTCAATTCACTCGAATGCATTTCAAGTGGAAGTGTATCTGTTTTCATAAATTACGCTTTGCATTTTGCGTGAAATTCCGAATCTACTTTCAGGTAAAGCTTTTCGTTGCCTTAGCACCTGTTGCAACCGTTGGAGAGATATCAAGTCCCATCAGATTCTTAGCTCCCTTTTCCCATGAAATAGACGTAAGATGCTTCTTATATTTTTCCGATGCTTCTCTCTCAGTAGTTGCAGTGTTTCAATGTCTTAACATTGGTTTCTTGTTCATTTCTAGTTGATGTCGAAATGGATCGGCGCCAATGAATTTTTTCCCAGTGACCCCTTTATGAAGTCATTGAGTGTGCTGTTTTGCTATACAGAGATTAGATACCTGTGCGAAGACGTCATGTTCCTTTTATACGGAGTAGATGTACAGCAACTAAATCAGGTAAATGCGACTCTTCAAATTCAGCTAGTGAAACAGAATCCAGAGAGAAGACATTCTTACCTTCTTCCATCACAGTGTGGATGACGGTAAAAGAAGTGGATATTTCGGATGTACGGGGTGGGCGAAAAATCCATGACACATTTCAAAATCTAATATAAAATCAACGAATTGTCATGCGGTTTCCACTAAATAGATTTCATGGCATTTAAAACGACGAAATGTTTTATAGTACATCTGGCATTTGACAAAAACTAAGTATTTTACATGCAATCTAAATAAATTTTCAAAAAACAAACTAATTATTCCACATTCAAGTAGGCGTTTCTTCTGAATTATGCTCCTTTTGAATTTAGGGGTCGCAATAGCCCGGTTATAAGAGCGACGGACTAGCAACCGGAAAGTTGCGAGTTCGAATCTAACCAAAGACAGTTGTGTACAAAGGGGATGGAACACTTTTAATCTCTCGTGGCCACTAACGCCCTTACGTTGGTGTGGAAGTTTGGGGAATGGGGTGCCAGCTCAAGTGTGACCTCGTCATCTGACACTAGTTCAAAATTACGTGGTGTTGTCCTAGAATCTTTCCCCTCGGGTTTGATCTAAATATGTCGCCAATAGCCCATTGGGTTGCTTTAGTGCAAAGATAATGAAAAAGAAAAATACCAATACCATTTCAATTTTGAACTAATCTTTCAAAAATTAGTTATCTTTAAAGAATACAAGTCGCGTATTTGGAACTATTAAGTTTACTTTGGTAGCTCGATAGGTAGTTTAATTAAATTCGCACTGTAGCAACACAGCCGTTTATTGGCGACGGCCCGTGATAATTTCTATAGGGAAAGATTCGTGGACAACACATCATTTTGAACCACGAGATTAGATGACGAGATTGATCTGGCAACAAACTCTCCAAATTTCCACACCACGCCAACGTGAGAACATTTGATGTTGCGACAGATTTGACGTGCACATGCCCCCTTTCTATACGACAGTCTTTGGTTGGGTTCGAACTCACAATCTTATAAGTGATATTTAATTTATAAATTAGTAGCGTTATAGTTAAGTAGGTTTTTTTCTATTGTTACGAGGGTGTGTGAATAAGTTACGCACGTGCCAATTCTTAAGTAGGAATATAATTAGTCAAAATGAAACTATTTAGTAAAAATGGAACTAGAGGGTGCTACTGACTGTGCACAAGGCAAGATCTCGTGATTTCACGTACCGGTACCGTTCGTCAGTCACCGGTAAAATGGCGTAAAGCTTCCGTTTCCTAAGAAAGTGTAGCCGTGATCTAGCTGCCGTGATGTAGCTGTGGATGACGTCACTAAAACGTTGTTTATTCTAACACATGGTGTTGGGTTTCCTAGAGAGCGTTGTTTGTGAGCGTAACGAAAATTATCGGAGCCGTCATTTCCATGACTGTCGTCATAGCGGTCTCAAACAGTTGGGGAACGTTTTTTCTCTTGTAGCGGCAAGATTTCATTTCGATTCGCCAAACGATTCGAGCGAAGAGGAGCAAAACAAACAAACATTTTTGACACCAGATCGATACCAAACATGTGATTTTATTTAAATAAATAATTAATTATTTAATAAATAATTAAATAATCAAATAGCAAATAATTTAATAATAAAACTGCTTTTGGTATCGATTTGGTGTAGAATTTTACGCTGATTTGAAATCTGTTGAAATTTTCACTCTATCTTCAAGGATTCCGAAGTTAGAAACTTTGAACTAGAGAATAAAAAACCACTTTGTTTTGTTTCTCGAATAAAATAAACCACGACAGCTGTCTGTGTTGCACATTCTCCAACGCATTCTGTCCAAGTTGACACCTCTGGACTCTTGTTTAGACGGCCGTCTAGATATGCCATCAGCATCATGACGTATCACGGCTGTAAGATACCGGCTCCACCTTCTTAGGAAACCAAAGCTTTAGTGATTACATCGTCAGCTGTGGAGGAGTAACGAATTTGTTCGATTAAGTCCGATCTGGCAGGCCAGTGTCTTTTTCAACCTGTTCAATCGTTTTATGAAATCGACAACGTCATACGAGAGAGCCGTCGAACGACGTTGAATGAAATAAAAGAACGTTGCAATATTTCTTATGGATCTGCCTGGGACATTGTTCATGAGAAGCTAGGGTACACGAAAGTTTGTTCTCACTGGGTACCAAAACAACTGTCGGAACAGCACAATGGATACAGAATGGCTTGCAGTCTAAAACATTTGCAGCGGTACCACGAGGAAGGTAATGAGTTTTGGGCGAGTATTGGGCTTTACAACCTGGGCTTTACACATGACACCGGAGTCAAAATCATTGAGCAATATGGGGAAACATCATCGGTATTCGGATGGGAAATATTGGAGAAACCTCCATACAGCCCGGACATAGAACCCTCTGATTTCCATCTGTTTGGACCCATGAAGAAGAGCTCCTTGGCGGTAATAAATTTGACTCTAACGACGCACTCAAAAGGGGGTCGTGCTAAGGTGGCTCTTCTCGCAGACGACAGAGTTCTATGAGACCGGGAATTTCAAACTGATCCACCGTTGTGACAAATACCTGAACATGCATGGAAGTTAAGTGGAAAAGTAATAAATGGGCAATACATTTATTTCTTGTGTCATAGTGTCGTTAATTGATTTATTATTATTATTTTTTACATTATGTCCGTTACTTATTGACATGCCCTAGTGTATTGTAACTTCACTTAACCTGCGACTGCTCATCGTAATTTCTGTACTGTTCAAGATCTTGTTAGTGTTAAATCAATCTGACTTATTTGATATATTTTCAGACCAGAATCGGTGTTTATACAGCCCATACTCCAGCTGGTTCATCCGCTAAAAGCGTTGTACATTTTGGACAGGTATGGTTTGCTTCCCTTAGCTTTATTATCTCCCGTCTGAATGACCACATAAAGCAGGTATGGGCAATCTTTGGAAACATGCGGTCTAATCTTTAGGATATTAATGAAGTCGCGGGCCGTATAGAATAGGTAGTTGTGAAAAAGTAATAATAATGACGTTTATTTTATATATTTATAAAGTAAAATGGTAAAGTTACGTGAACAGAATAAATAATATCGTATTGATTAATTATTTACTTACAATCAGTAGAAATTAATGAGAAGTTTGCGCTTGAACTTGAGAAACAAGAAAATCAATATTGGGATCAATTCCTTTTAATACACTGGCACAGACTGTTTTCCAAATTCTCATCTGTAAGCCTGGTTCGATACTTCGATTTGTTAGTTTTCATCATGGAAAAGAACTGTTCACATTTATAAGTGCTTTCAAATGCGAAAATAATTTTTCTTGCAAATGCTCTGAGCTGTGGGTACTTTTCTTCGGCAAGGTATGTCCTGTAGAAATCACTTAGCTCCACGTCTTCAAATTTTGACTTCAAATGTACGTCTTCTTGAAGCTCGATCAACTCCATTTGTAGGTCTGTGGAAGCCTTTCCTACATCACTTTTCATCGGAGTTGCAAAAAGGTTAAAACAGCTATCCATGTTTTTAAAGTCGGAAAATTCCTCAGTTACAGTAAATTCTTTGTCAACGCCTCATTTAAAAATAGCTAGTTGTACTGTATCAGACAAGTGGGTGCTCTCGTCCAAAGCAATTGAAAATGCTTCAAAATCAGTCACGCGATTAGATCAGCCAATTTTTCCTTGATATCACCAGCTATCATATCTATACGTCGAACAACAGTACGTCTTGATAAGCTTATTTTCTCAAATTCCTTTTTCTTTTCGGGACATAAAATATCTGAAATTTCTAACAGGCACTCTTTGACAAATTCTCCTTCACCGAATGGTTTCGATGACTTAGCTATTTTTGAGCTGACGATAAAGCTAGCTTTCACAACATTGTCCAGTTGTGTCCTTTGTTTACTAAAAATTTGTTGCTGTTTGTCCAAATTGGTGATTAGCTTTTGAATTTTATATTTTCGCAACTGACCCGTGAGTGCATGCTGAGTAATATGCTTACTGGAATAATGCCGCTTCATATTGTATTCTTTTAAAACAGGCTTAAAGATAGGCTTACAATTATGCATGATTAAAAAATGTTCATCAGTCCATCTTTCTTGAAATTGGCGACATTCCGTGTCTACTTTTCGCTTTTTAACACCAGACATCCTTTCATACACTTTCCGAACTAAGAACTCCAAGCAACGTAACGCGATGAGTGTACCACCGACCTAAGAGGAGTAGGACATATGACTGGGCGCGCTATCGTACTTTCCACAAAAAAGGGGGAAATGCAGGGGTTCCAAGGACATATTTCAAAACAATTTGAAATATGGTAAAATCGAACGGAGATGGTTTTTGACAAATTATTAAAATTGTAACTTTGAAGTACCGTATTTCTCCGAAAATAGGACCTAATCAAAAGTTAAACCCTAGCACCTCTAAAATAAGACCTAGTTGTAATGATAGAAAAAACACAAGATAGAAAAAATTGTAAATAAAAATAAGAGGACTTATCGTTATCCTGTAGAATGATTGATGATGACTCCTTGGCTGTCTTGGAGGAAGAGACCAATGACACAATGAAAATATCTAACTCCTCTTTAACAATAGCAACTAATCTTTATTGTATTCTAAATGCTATGTGAGGACAGTTCAACTTTTCTATGAGGGAAAACTTTCTTAATATAATGAACCACAGTCGCTTCAGATCGGCAGCCAGACGGGCGTCAGCCTTTTTGCCGAAGTTTCAGAATGTGACCGAGACACCTGCACAGGAAGTATCAGTATTTTATGCCGGTGGGCGCCAGAAATCCGAGTATTGTTGGTTTGTATCAGTGTTTTTATTAACAATCACATCCGCTAGTAAGGAATGGAATCAATAAGTACAAGGCCGTTTCTCGGATACAATTAATAACGAAATTTATAATTATTATTCCCGATTATCCGTAGAATTGGGTGGCGTGATGTGTCGCCGATAACTTGTCTGGCGACTTCGAAATCTCGTTCTGATTTAATTTATTCAAGAAAACAGGCTCATCCATCTCATATATCCAATACTAATTTTATTTGTAATAATAACTTTTTTAGATAGTATTGAAAATACCTACTTTTACATTTTTATATTCAGGTTTGCCGCAAATAATTCAAGATATTTTTAGTGTGCCCGTGCCATCAACTGAAAAAGATTGAGAAACACTGACCCACGTTGTTCAGGCTTTTGTTTCCCTCCCCCTCTAACTCTCTTGTTGGCGAGAACATATAATATTTACTTCTTTTCGAGCACGATTTTAAAATGTTTCGCGGGCCGGATCAAAAGCCGTACTGTTAGAATCTGATATATCTTGTATCAACTCCTACTATAGCAGGTGTTGCTTCTATGCTGTTGCATTCAATAATGATTAAATTTCCATTAAATTCATTTAAAAAAGTTTTAGATTGAATTTTAAAATTCGCCTCGACCCTAAAAATGCAAAATATACGGACTACCTGTGTTCCAAATCAGATTACAGTACGGGCCGTAGATTCGTCAGGACTTTGATCACAAGAAACAAACAAACAAACACTTCCTTTTATAATATTAGAGATGTTCAACATGTCTTTTTTTCTTGGAGGCAAAGCTGATATGTTTAGAAACACGTTTCAAGATGCTGGGAGTGATTTCTTGCATCCTATGAAAATTGCCATTTTTATATCATCTATTGTTTAGCGATTATCTTCAGAAACTTTGTTCATTAAATATCCCCACAAATAAAAGTTTGGGATACTCAGATCAGAGTAACCAGGTGGCCGAAAATTTCTTGAGATGAGTCGATCACCAAAAAAAATCTTGAAGCATGTCCATGGCTTCATAACTTGTATGGCAGGTTGCACCGTCTTGTTGCAACAGAGAATCTCGTTCATTCATTTCAAATAATGCAACAATTTCTCAACAATATCAACATTTTGTCCAAAATGTTGATATTGTTGAGAATAAAGCTTTAGAACCATCGACAATATTAAAGCCGCTTCTTATTGTCCGGTGGTTTGAGCTCCTGTAACATTTTTGGATAAGCACGAGAATGCAAAGCTCTTTATGCACGCAAATGTTTAGCTCTTAAAACAATATGTGTCGATCCATGCGATGTGCTCATTTGTTGCGACAAACGCATCACGGATTGATGAGGAGATTGCAATATCCTCCGTTGAGTTTCTTGCACAAGGTCTGGTGTAACGACTTTCGGTCTTCCACACTCCTTGTTCTTCCGAACCTGTCTCACGAAATCTCCGAACGAGTTGATGTGGCGTACATTTACTCGGTACTACATCATTTGGATGTTTATGTCGCCAAACTACTTTACACCTTTCATATAATTTGCATTCAAAGTAAGCCTCAAGCAGCGCAATTCTCTGAATGCGAGATAAACTCATTTTGCAATGAAGAACAAAATGACGTAAAACTTTATTATTGCACAACTTGAGCGCTAAGAAAACCCAAACTACAAAAATTAAAGAATTGATAAAACTATAAACATACGATAAAATTCAATAGTTAAAAAAAACACTTACAATAATTTTTTTTAAGTTGGAGTACGGGGACTTTTAGGACACTCTGTATGTCTAGGCGTTGCTAAGCTCCTCCTTTATTTGCAGATGGTGAATTCAAAGAGGTTCACGAAGTTTGATTACGGAAAGAAAGGAAATCTGCAACACTACAATCAGGTCAGTAAAAAAAATGACATCTGCTCTTACCTTGAACTAGCTGAATAACCCGGAGCTGCTCGGGTTGAAATGGTTAAATGTTGATTGAAAAATTGAATTAGAATAATCACTTTTCTTACATAAAAAAACGCAATCATTTAAGTTGTACGGAAAATACTTTTAAACTTCGTTTTAACTTTTTCATAGCTTCTAGAATTTACTTCGGAAGCATATATATATATATATATATATATATATATATATATATATATATATATATATATATAACCGCGCGAATTTATCCCAGTGAATATAATTAGACGGTCAAAGATGTAATCGTCGATAATCATGTTTAAACTAACAAATGTGAAATTAGCAACTGTTCAGATAAAAAACAACACGTTTGAATTGGGAATTAAAGATCAGAGCAATGGGGCAAAAAAAAAAAGATGTTATCAAGGTTTCCGAGTACACGTGTTAAGACTTATATTTTGATTTATCGATCAGGTAATTGGTACTTGACAAAAATACAGTAGAACTCCAACTAACCGGATCAATTGGGACCAGGATTCCCATTCGGATAATCAAATATACGGATAATTCACGAAAAAAGATTATATCTTAGTAAAAAAAACTAATTTGGTTTAGCATGTATTGTAATGTAATGACTATGAAAACAATTTTGCTTACATTTTATAAGGGAAGGTGTGGCACAGTGTTACACGTCTTTTATTTTCAGCTTTATATACATCAATATATACATCTAGTTAAAGGAAACAAAGCCCTTAAAATGATCTTTTATCTCTTACATACATCCTACATATCATTAAAAATAAAAGAGTAACATTTATTACCAGCATTTATTGCTTTTGATAGTGATGTACACTGTAACACTGTGCCCCACTGTCGGGGTACAGTGTTACATACTGTGTGATACAGTTTTACGTTATAGTAGCAACAGTAAATATTAAGTATAAGTTTTTATTTAAATTAATTTAAATTGAAATATACAGAAATCTAATGATTTACTTAAGCAGGCGTTAAATAAAATACCACTTTTGATTAGTTTACGTATAATTGAACAGCTTTAAATGTGAGTAAAACATTAGCAATGATTGCAGCCTACAGTTATAAAGTAGATGATAAATAAGAAAGTGTAAAATTTTCTTAGATTTTGATAGGAAGTTAAATCCACAGGGAAAATCAGCATGTCTGCTTTTCTCATTGTCCCTCCTGATGGAATTGGGAGAGGTAGTTTGGCAATGATTTTTGATTTTTCAAATGAATAAAATTCTTTTGTTCGTGAAAATTTATAAGATGGAAATTTTTTGACATACACTTCCAAATCAACAGTTTTCTGATTCGCAACTTCCACGATAAAGAGAATTTTACGGTATTTAAGATATCCTTCTTCAACTATAATGTAATCACCATTGTTAATTGTGATTGTTTGCAGCAATGTCTGATTGCAATTTTGAAACAGAGATGTTATCATTATCAGCATAAGATGTAGAATCTTCATCTTCAGTAGGTGATATCTCCGTAGGCCAGGGCTCGAAATACCCGGGTGCACAGGTGCACTGTGCACATGAAAATATAACTGTGCACCTAATTTTTCCCACTAGGTGCACGCAGTGCACCTAATTTAAAAACTTAGGTGCACCTTGTGCACCTGTATTAAAAAATCTATTTCGAGGCCTGCCGTAGGCTCATGCCTCAGGTTCACTTTGGCTAGCTTCCTGGGAATTTCGTTCTTTTTAGGGTTTAGTGCTTTTTTCCTTTACAATACTTCCCCTGTAATCATATTTTTAATTGGCATATTAGCCAAGATCCAACATTTCACCCTTCATCTATTTCGTGCAGTTTTTCGGGGTGGGGCTTTAGGGAAAGACCTTACATCTTAAGAAGAAATTATTTATTTAGCTAGTGAATGTTTCGAATGAATTGACAAAAGAAAACTGCTAATCATGTATGAAGATTACAAATATCACTTAAAAGATATACAAACCTTTATGGAGAAAAAGCCCCCCCCCTTCAGAAAAACTAAACTTTTTATTTGTGTTATCATTCTTATTTATTATTAAAAATCTTTAAACGAAAAATGCAGAAAAAGTATATATATATATATATATATATATATATATATATATATATATATATATATATATATATATATATATATATATATATATATATATATATATATATATATATATATATATATACACACACACACTGCTGTTTGTAAAAAAGGCAACACCATGAAGGAATCATCCTAATGAAATGAAATTTGCAGCAAATGTCAATTATAGGATGTTATGCAAAGTAGTACAGTTTCAGATGCGTGGTGTGAGCAGCGCCCTCTGAACTCATGCTAAAAGCGTATAGATGGAGGGCTGTAGCGGGACATTGAAAATAGTGTATGGTCATTTTTTAGTGGCGACCATTTAGTGAGACCTAAGTATACCTCCACGACGAAATAGGGTGAAATTTCAATAACCTACGGAATTTGAAGTGGCGAGGGGAATCAACAAGGCAACGAAACAATTTATTCGACACCTCAAAAGATGCAATTTGAAAAATTGCTTATTCGAAACTTAGCCGTAGCCATTTCCGGACTTCCAAGCAGGCTGTAAATTCGATTACAGGGTAACCCTCGTACTGCACGGTGAATTGGTACCGTGCTATAGAGAACTCGTGTTATGCGAAACTTACAAGTCCCACAAATTTTGATATTGCGTATACTGTGCTATATGGAAATCGTGTTTTACTATACTCGTGCTATATGGGAATCGTGTTTTACTATACTCGGGCTATATAGAAACCGTGTTAACCAAAACTCAGAGGTCATATGTATTTGATAATGCGTGCCGTGCTATATGGAAGCCAAAGGACTGTTATATGTGTTATGTGGAACCCATAATTTTCATGAAAGTATATTAAACCGTGTGGACGTGTATAGGGCACACATATACAGACCAGACATACAGACAGACGAACAGGCAATACAAACGAATAGACAGACAGACCAGATAGAACAGACAGACGTACAAGAGACGGATTTGTCATCAGAAGGGTTCAAAACGGATAGAAAACTTGAAATGGGTCGAAAATATTCAGTTTACAAACACTCCATTCTTATTTACAGTACATAGATTATCATATTTATTGTAAACCGTCTAATATGGATAACCTAGGCGTGTTATATGAGGGATGCCGCAATTTTGGAACCGTGTTATAGAGAATCCGTGTTATAGAAGTACCGTGCTATACGAGGGTTACTTGTATATGCATTCGGCCGTTACGAACATGCAAAACCTATTTTTCTCAGTTTATTTTGACATTGTGACATGGCGTCGACGATATTAATAAATTACGTGACGTTCTGGAACATCGGATATATAAAATTTTTTCTTTCAGACCACGCCTCCCGAGTACGACGTGTCCAAGATAACTGTTCCCGTGGCTCTCGCGTGGGCTTTGAATGATCCGCTGGCCGATCCCACCGACGTGAAACTGCTACGACAAAAACTGAAAACGGTCGTTTCCAGCTACTGCGTTCCGTTCCCTCAATTCAATCACATTGATTTCGTATTAGCTGTGGATGCCAAGAAGCTCCTCAATGATCACGTGATGTCTCTACTGAAGAACGCGAAATAGGCTTTTCTGCTGGTGTTCTTTTTATCCTAAACACAGCTTTTAGTTTTATTTTTTTATTCGCTTGAATTTCTGTTCTGGACAGTGCTTGACGAAATCGTTTGTTTCTGACTTTAAATCGATAAAAATAAATCGTGTCATGTCTTCCACGTGTTTTGTTTTGAAACTTAATAGAAATATCATTCAGAAATTTTTTTGAACCCTTTTAGAATTTAAAAAAATCTCTCGATGGAAAATTAATCTGTTTGCAGGGTTTTTCCGTGAGTTTTATTTTAAATCTCAATAAAACCATCATTCATGACTTATGACTGATTTTGAAATTTATTTTCCAATGGTGGGCACATATGAACTTAATCATTGTCCACTACACTGCCGGAGGTGAGAGCCACTTGCGAAGGCGCACCCAGTGCGAGGACCATCATTGCCCCTAACAAAGGACAGCACTATTTAGATCCATGAACTGGCCCTAGATTCGTATTAGGTACCTTCCGATCCAGAGGCCAATACCTTAACCACTAAACCGGTTGGTCGGCTGATTTTTAAATAAAAACCTCATAAATGTGTCATTGGGTACTTGAATGGAAATTCTAATATTCCGATTTTTGTATGCAACTTGGTAACCAGAGACACTTTGCACCTAACAGAATCCGAATCAATCAGGTAGGTGAGTAGTAAATTAACTTTGTACTGCAACAACGCAATGGGCTATTGGCGACAGTCCGGGATCAACACCCCGAAAGGAAAGATCGGGCAATTTTTAACCATGGTCACATGACGAGGTCACACCTCAGCTGGCACCCCACTCTCCAAACTTCCACTCCAACGGAAGGACATTTGAGGCTTCTACAGATTGAACGTGCACCACCTCCCATTGTTCACTATGGTCTTTGGTACGATTCGAACTCGCAACTCTCCGGTTGCCAGTCCATTGCTCTTCCAACCTGGCTACCACGGCCCTACATGTTGCTGGAGGAGGTACTAAAATAGAAATTGTCATGTTCCACATTTCTAACAAAATTGAACACAGAACCAACCACAGAGGGATACTGATCACATTTTACCTCAACAGTATCATACAGAACAAAGATACTTAGCATACCACCTTCCCTTTCAATTCCACCTACCTTTACAAAAACAATTTCAGTTTAATAGAACTTTTTAGAGTTCTATAAAGACTTCTAATGGATTTATTTTGCAGTCTAATGCGACATCGACAGCAAAACATCGATATTTTGAAACATCGATGTTCAAAATTAAAACATCGATGTCGATAATATATCGCCCAAAAAACATCGATGTTTTTCAACATCAGTGTGTTTAAATTTTTTCTCCCATTTCTAAAAACAAGTTTAACAACCTCAAACATTAATGTTCGCCAGGGAGGGAAGATTTATTTTGTCATTTGTCGTGGTTATTAATTTATAAGTAAGACTTTTTTTTAACAGTCTAAACAAAGTAAAAAAACTAATAAGTACAATTAACAAATCATTTATTTTCAAATTGAATAATATAAAATAAAGTAATATTTACAACAATTTGACATAGGTACTACTAACTATAAGTATAATTAGGTAGGTACAAAACAATAATTATTGTTAATTATTATTAATTATTTATCAACTTATTGGGGTAGGAAACACAACAAACTTATTTTTAATTTACTGTAAATAAAAAATATTGGGGCCTAAAATTATTATAGGCCTTAGTGTTTGTTATTTACAGTTTATAAAAAAAGACGTTTGTTAACTTTCTTCATCTGAAGCAGACTTTTTTTTTCACCAGTTAGGTAAAAAGCTCTTTCTGATGGGACATTTGTCACCATCACTGACAAATAGTTGTACGGTTATTTTTCTTAGTTTTTACTATGGTGGTTTTCTCATTCAAAAATAAAACATCGACAATGTTAAAACATCGATGTAAAACAAACATCGGGTCCAATAAATCGATGGTAAATACAACAATGTTTTTATAAAACATCGATGTTTTGGAAACATCGACATCGATGTCGATCCCTACTTTTCACAATCTTTACCGTGGCTACTTAGGTCTAAAAGTATGTTCAATTTAATGATTAATAAAACTACACTATGTTATTTTTAATTTTTATAATACTAGTACATTTTTCAGTTAAAAATAAAACATCGACTTCGTAAAAACATCGACAATTATAAACATCGATGTTAAAAAAACATCGGTTCCAATACATCGATGTTTTGAAAACATCGGCATTGATGTCGCATCCCTAGTTTCTAACTGTTTTAAAAGGTGCCATTTTTAGTTCAATTAAATTGGTTCATTTAATCTGCTATGAATATAAAAATTTTATTAGGCTAAATAAAATAAATACTATACTTTGAACCTTCTTTAAATCCCTAATTGTTGATTTGGTAGCGAAGTAACGGGTATGATTTGCTTTGAGACCTTTCTGAAATAAAAAGTAACTAGGGGGCCCGCCCCCTGCTCGCTAACGCTCGCCAACCCCCAGAGGATTGCTTCGCAATCCTCATTGGTTCGCTGCGCGAACCTATGCTCGCTTCGCTCGCATGAATGAAGACATGTGTCCTAGCAGAAGGAATTGTTAACAAAATATGATATTCCAAAAAAATATTTTTCAAATCTAAATTTTATGCTGTTTTTCAGAAAAGATATTTACAGTACCTCTGGAATCAGAATTCAAATGGAAACTTTGAGCAAATTTTGACTCGAAATGGGAGCGTTGATTTGGAAATTGAAAACCCAGTATGTTGGTTGTGTGTACATTTACCCAGCACTCGAGCCACCCACGCTTTTTCATTGAGTTTGTCGAAAGTTGTAATGCAAGCGTCTTGTTGAACTATAATAGTTTGCCCCGAAACGGACCTTTTTTTTAAATGACCCTGAAAAGATCCTTCGTTTTCTTTGATTTCTATTATTTACTGCAACAACTCGACTAAAATTCATTTTTTTCAATAAAATTTCATCCGATAACGCTATAAATTCAATAGAAGCGCGAGGCTTTGGGATAAACAAAGAATCGTACAATGTTGCCAAAACGCGAAAACAGATAACGTCTTTTTTGCGTGCCACGTAAGAGAATTATATATATAGAAGATTAACGAATCAATTCCATCTGCTACATTTGATTTGTAAAATAGGAAAGTAAATTGGTGTTTTAGTTATTCTTTCTACCCCACTTGTTTCTGTTCTTCTGACAATAGTATCGATTCTTTCGCGTTGAAATTCGTTTCTTTCGTGTTGAAAGTCATGAAAACACTCAACCGAAAAAACAACTTTTTAATTACGTTTGGTCAAAACCGTGAAACACGATGAAGGTGATAACTAGAACCAGTCAAGAAATAAGCAACTGCATATTATATTCATGAATAACTTTGTTACCAAGAGCCAATCTACGATTTTTGTCATAGCATAAAAACGAATGCACGTATTTGATGATCATACAAGACATTTCATACACTTTCGGGAGATATTTTTTTCATCCTGCATTTTTATACTGATTACTTCTTAAACATGGAAGAAATTAACAAGTATATTGACAAAACAATCGTTTTGAGTCCTTTCTTCCATAGCTCTTTGATTTAGCGGTTAATTCTCCATCTGGTTTTTGTTTCTCGTATTGTTCATTAATATGTGACCAATGACGAGATGTATGATCATCAAGATATTGCCGATATTTTTATTATGACTAGATCCCGATCTGCTCAGTTTTCTAACGACGAAAAAAAATCTTGTGGAGAGTGTCTAGAACGAAACGTTTTAAACTTCGTAAATATTAGCACAACCTCAGCATACCTTTTCGATGAAAAGTACTATTTTCATTTTCCCTCACATTATAATGTGCAGGAACCCACGGAAGAGATATTCTCCGAGTTACATTTTTCAATAGATACTAGTCTTTCAATAAATACTGGTCTTTCAAGAGATACGGATATATACTTTCAACACAATAGGTTATTGGCGATGTTCTAGGTTCTACCCCAAGAGAAAGGAGGACAGCACCATGGATAACACCATGTAATATTGGGACAACACCATGTAATATTTATACATGGTCAGAAGACGAGGTCAAAACCTAGGCTTGTTCCCCACTCTCTAAACCTCCACACCACGCCAACGTGAGAATATTGGAGGCCACGACAGATTCAACGAAAACCAGTCCCCATGTACAGGACGACCTTTGATCGGACCGAGTTTCGAACTATTTTAAGAGTGAAGTAGTCAGTTCAAATAAATTGGTTCCACTAATCTTCTCCAAATAGGAAAATGTATAGGGCTAAATCAACTAAATATTGTATTTAGAACCTTGTTTAAATCCATATATCTTTATTTTGTAACTAAAACTACCAGACACTTTTTTTTATCTGAAAGATTTTTTTCAACTACGAGTAATGAGTACAATTTGCTTTTAAATTTTTGAAACAGAAATTGATTTTATGGATCGATTTCGTGTGCTAAATTTGATTTTTAAAATGGGAAAGTAATTTAGTATTTTCGTTATTCCTTCTACCCCAACTCTTGCAAAACTTACTAGTTTCTGTTTTTATCACAATCGTATCGATCATGTTTTCTTTTATGTTGAAAGTCACGCATACACTCTACGGCCACCAACGTTTTTGTGCTGCTCCAAAAAAACAGTTATGTGTTTATCAAAACCGTAAAGTACGATTAATGTCTAAAACATATCTATAACAGTGTCAATATATTAGACATGAATTGTTGCGTAACCAAAAACCAGTATACGATTTTTGTTACGTAAAAACTAATGCACTTATTTGATGCTAATAAAAGAAATTTTACACTCTCGGAAGAAATTGTTTTAACCATGCTATTTCATACTAATTTAACTGTTATAAATGAAGTAATAATGGATAAAACATGCAGTGAAATTAGTTACAAATTATAAGCAAATTAACTTAACAACCGTTTTGAGCTATTTGGCCACTCAGTACGTACTTCAACAAAGGTTAACTCTCCAAGTGGTTTTGATGAGATATTTTACTCGTCAATTTCTCACCAATTTTGCTGATGACAAGATGTTCGGTTATCAAGATGTTGCCGATATTTTTATGATGACAAGATATAAAAGATCTACTGAGTTTCTACTATTGACTAGATATCTCGTCCATCCAGACCTGCTAATGCTTTTGCTTTTTCATGACGAGATACCTCGTCAAGACATCCTCCAGGAGAGTTTCGATTAGAGAATGAAAATAAACGAATTGCTAAAACTGATTAAATAGAAATCTTCATCCCGAATTCACAAAAGCAATTCGTATTTTTCTCCAATAATTTAGACGGTTAACGATGATAAGTTATTGATAAACAATGGTTCAAAAATTTCATTCGAAGCTTTAAAAGACTTAACGGATACACTAAACCAAGTCAATTGTTAATCCAGTGGAAATCTAATTGAAACCACAGACATAGAAATGATCGTAAAGTGTTGAGTCATTACAAAGATCTATCAATTAACGGGAGCGTGTGGGGGTGTTCTTGACATATTAATTTAAACAGACTTATAATCTATTCATTTTTAGAAATCCTGTATAGGACTATTTTATTTTCATGCAGGTGATTTGAAACATATCACAAGTGCTTTTGACTGTCGATCATTACACACAGCTGATAGACTGAACATTAGAATATTGGTGCAAGGGAATTTATACACTGCTGTTTGTAAAAAATGCAACACCATGAAGGAATCACCCGAATGAAATGAAATTTACAGCAAATATCAATTATAGCATGTTATGCAAAGTAGTAAAGTTTCAGAGCCACCACGCATGCGTGGTGTGATGAGCGCGCTCTAAACTGATGCTAAAAGCGTATAAATAAAGGGCTTGAAAATAGTGCATGGTTAGTTTTTAGTGGCGAACGTTTAGTGAAACCCAAGTATGCCTCCACGACGAAATAGGGTAAAATTTCAACAACTTACGGAGTTTGAACGGGGGAGAATCATCGGCCTTCGCGAAAGAAGATTTTCCTATTGCGCAATAGCAGCTCGTGTGCAGCGGAATAGTTCCACAGTGATGCGAGTTTGGAAGCAGTGGACCGACGAGCTCCGGACAACTCGAAAAACTGGGAGTGGACTACGGAAGGTGACGTCAGCGTGCGATGATAGACACCTGGTCCACATGGCGGTAAATGACCGTACAGCTTCCTCCAGGCAGTTGGCAGTACTTTGGTCTACTTCTACAGGTGTACTAATGTCGGCTTCGTGAATTCGCCGTCTGCTGCACCGTGGACTGTGTGCAAGGATTCCTTTATACAGGAACCCCCTCACGCCAAACCATCAACGGCTGCGTCTGCAATGGGCTCATGAGCGTACAGCTTCCTCCAGGCAGTTGGCAGTACTTTGGTCTACTTCTACAGGTGTACTAATGTCGGCTTCGTGAATTCGCCGTCTGCTGCACCGTGGACTGTGTGCAAGGATTCCTTTATACAGGAACCCCCTCACGCCAAACCATCAACGGCTGCGTCTGCAATGGGCTCATGAGCACAGAGCCTGGCGGGCTGATTGGCAACAAGTTGTCTTTTCTGACGAATCCCGCTTTAATTTGTGGAACCATGATAGCCGCATTCGTGTTAGACGCTATGCCGGTGAACGCTGCCTTCCAGAGTGCGTTATCGAACGTCATAGTAGGCGAACACCCGAAGTTATGGTCTGGAGTGCGATTTCATATTATGAACGATCTCAGCTGCTACGAATTGAGGGTAATCTGAATAGCAACAGGTACGTCCGTGAAGTGCTAGAGCCCGAAGTCGTTCCCTTCCTTCAAGGCATCCCTAGAGCTATCTTTCAACAGGATAATGCACGTCCACATGTTGCAAGGAATGATCGAGACTTCAGCCCAACACATGCAACTTCTTCCTCCGCCTGCTTATTCTCCGTATATGTCGCATAGCCCGTTGTGTTGCTCTAGTACGACGTTAACTAAAATTACCATTACCATTACCATTACCGTATATGTCGCCTATTGAGCACGTGTGGTATTTGGTTGGTCGGAGTCTCGCTCGTGATCCGCGTCCTACAGCTTCAAAAGACGAACTTTGGGTGCGCATTCAAACAATATGGAATTCTCCTCCACAAGCAGACATTCAACGTCTGTTTCCCTCCATGCCATGTCGTATAGCAGCACTTATTGCAGCGCGTGGTGGATACACCAAATACTGATTTCGGACACTTAATATTGTTTTTTTGCTTTGAACATTTATTCGTTTATATGTACTAATACAATCCGTTTGCGTATTAAATTTCATTTAATTCTGATGACTCCTTCATGGTGTTGCATTTTTTACAAACAGCAGTATATGTGGTTTATGGTATAGAGTTTAGAGAAGAACATCCACGAATATAGTGATGCAAGTGAATTTGACTATGCAACACAATATTGAGTTTAGAGACGATATTCCTTAAAGACAAAAATGCAAGTGATTTTAATTGTAGGTTATGGTATTCAGTTTAGTGAAGAAACTAGTGCAATTGAATTTATTTGTGTGTTAAAGTGTTCAGTTAAGAGGCAAAACTCTATATAAAAATTGGTGAAGGTGAAATTTCATTATGGATTGTAGTGATCACAGTTAAGAGACGAAACTCCGTGAATAGACACTAGTGTAAGTTAATTTAAATGCGTTTTTATGGTATTCAATTGAAAGACAAATCTTGATGAAAAAATTGGTGCCAGTGAATTTAATTGCGGATTATAATGTGCAGAGACGAAATTCCATTAAAAAACTGGTTAAACAGTAACTTCACGTAAAAAGAGCTATGATACGCACATTCCCGAAACTGAAGAAACTACGAGGCACAGCAGAAAACTACGGACAATAGCAGAGCTATTTTCAATGAAGTTTTAAAAATGTTAACTTTGCCAGCTCGGTGTGTTGACTGTAGCAGGAACATCTTTCAAAAGATGTTTTTCCCGGCTTTGATTCTACTGCAGATGGTAAGAGTACCTGTTTTATCGTCGAAAAACTCCAAAAGAAACAACGTACGTCATTTCATTTATAAATGTCCGAAATTCTTCTTTATGCTCATAGACGTAGGGGACGTATCATTCTATGCATACGCATTGGCAACTGACTTTGATAAGAAACTAATCTTAACAATTAATGCAATAATTCGGGTTACAATATGCATTCTCATCAGTAATACATGTAAGATAATATTTTCAACGTTCGAAGTCTTATCGATAATACTTGGAAAGATATCGCTCGCCAATGAGTTTTAAAATATCAAGTGTTCTATTTCACGATATTGCATTGTACTTTTCATCGTAAATATGATTCGGGGCTTTTCCAATACATTCGAAATTGAAGAGTCGTATCTGAACCTCAATGGCTTCAAACAATCACCCGTTTCTTGTTCTTGACTCAATCTGTTATTATAATCTACAGTTTCAGCTTTTTATATAGCTTCCTTTGTGATTTCCTCGCCATCTGCTCTAATCAACTTGTAAGAAACTGTAGATGTATATAGTTGGACAAGAATTTCTCCAAATTATTCAACTATACGATAACATCTCTGTCAATTTCCGAAGCTTAGATGAAGTGTTTTGTCTACCCATCTTTATGATAGTCTTGAGTAATATGGCATATTCTCTTTGGGTTGGCTACGATTTTGCTTTCACGTTCACAACAATAAGTTATAATAGCATGGCGCGTTACATTATAATAGGCATAACCAATCTTACGATTTTGTTGGAGATTGTTTGGTCAGCTTCGAGTGCCACAGAGTCGGCGTCAAGGGCACAGGAGATTTTGAAGAAGCTGCCTGGGATGATTCCAGAATGATACAGAGAGTTGAAAGCGCTTCTTACCAAATATTCCAGGCGCAAGAACAAACTCACTTTGTGGAAGATGTATAACGTACAGAGATCTCTCTTTATGAACGTTATCGGAACTCTACTTACGTACGTGATTCTTTAAGGAACACTAGGGAACGTACAAGGGGTACAGTTGCAGCTAGAAATACTTTTCTGTCCACAATTTCCAATCAAATAATGAGAGGGACACAAAATGGAGTAAGCAGAACTTGAGAAAACAGGATCATTAATTGTATCTATATGTAATGTAAATCTGTGCTTCTGAAAACAAAAACCATGTTTTGAAGAATGATTTGTTTATTGGATGATCACACCTCTCTCAGCCGAATTTCAGGTTTCATTTCTCCTTTCCAAGTTATCAGCAAGACCAAATATTCCATCTTAGGAATACCATATGTAGTATACCAAATATTGTTTCATCTTAGGAATACCATATGTAGGGCTAAACAACTGCTAAAGCTTTCTTCGGTCTTAAAGATTTGACTGGATCTTTGAAGTTGACCTTAGACGAAGAAAGAGAGTTTGAAATTTTTTTATTAAGTATCAACATGAATGCTTGACAGAGGACGGAGATCCAATAAAGTATCTGGCATGTTCATACTTTTATCGCAGTGATTCATAAAGTACTTATTGTCCCGAACTGATCTACGTGATTTTGATCTATTACTCATTGAAAGAATGGAATCTCCTACCACAGCACCAGTGTGGCGTTATTTAAAATACCTATCTACCGACTATAGCATTGTAAAGCCTCATAAAACTTACAAAGGACTTCAGACCAATAACAAATTCAATAAAAGAACACAAGGAAATGAGTACACACGTTCAGTCAAAAAGTTTCAGAAAAACCTCGCCATTATATATTATTTTCCTAGAATTTGTATTTTTGGAAAAAATTTATAAACTGTTTCAAAAGCAAACTGGTATAAAACTAATTTAAATATACTACGCATGCCTGAGCTTGAATTCATTCTTCAAGGATCGTCTCCGGGTTATCAATTTTCGAGTTATTGGCAGTGCAGGTTCGATTCCTGTCAGGTGCATTCTATCCTGGTGTATTTTTTTACTGTGTTGGTAAAACTCATTGTATGTGTATGTATATTACGTACTTGATATCGTATGTTTTGTGTCTGGTGCATTATAACCAAATACGGCCATTGAGCTATAACCCCCCAACCTACTAACCACGCCTTGAATTAGATTGTCAGCCACTCTGACTAGGATGTAAGTCCTTGTAGGCTTTGACACCTGTTAATGGTCATATAGGTCTTAGAGAATTGATTAATACTTTTTCTTTTGAAGTAGTAACATATAGAAGTTGAAGTTGAGTTTGACATAACATTTAGGTTTATAGATATGAGATCAAATGAAGGATATGACAAGTCAATTTGCTGGTTATAAAGCTAATACATAAAGTACTTTCTGTCCAAAACCGAGCATGTTATTTTTTACATGAACAGTTCGTAAAAATCGGTCCGACGATCGCATGCATGAGGGTCATTGCTAGAAATTTGCGCGTCACGAAAAGTGCTGATATCTCAAAGCCCCATAACTCCAAGGGGAATCAGTCTATGAGGATAAATGACTTACCATCGTTTTGAGGAAGGTGGGTTGCATGGACCAGTTTGATCAATCAACCACTCCTTCCTCTGATCTTTGTGTTACGTGATGGGGGAAATTAGTCACATTTTGGTCATAGGCTGACCTTTTTAACCTCTGTAACTTTAGTTCTAATCGATGAGTTGTGGCTAGTACGTGCATAAATTGAAGGGAACAGAGAGTTTCCTAATGCCTTTTAACTAGTTGACGGTTTAAAATATTTGTCTTGAAATTGTGTAGAGTGGAAAGGACAATTTGTCGAAGATTTCACTATGATGCTAAAAAATGACTCTAAAGTTCAACTGCGGCATAGGAACCGTTAACAGTTGAATTATCAGTTCAAGACGAACAAAATGCTACCAGTACGTCTAAACATTTGACAAATGTGGTGAGATCTAGAGCTATGCCACATCATCTATAAAGTCGCCATATAGTACCAAACATTGCCAACACTCTCACAACATTGTTATGTATCCACCAAAACAGGCTAAATAAATAACTGTCACAAACATATACCCGCCGTCTTCATTTCACCAGCGACCTACTCTCTCTTACCAGGTATTCCACCGATAAGTATTCGCGAATCAAACCTTACGGTACAGTGGAGAATGTGCCTACCCGCTTCTTTACTTTATACTGTCATTAAAAGAAATGAATCAACTACTATTATTTCCTCTTTTCTACTATTACTACTTACTACTATTATTATTATTATTATCAGATCTTTTAAGGCCCAGTGCACACATTCGATTTTTCAACGTGCGGCGTCGCTGCGGCACCGAAGCACAACTATGCACACTTAACCGTGAAATGACGCAAGTACTCATAGTCGAAGAAAACGTGTTTATTTCGCTTACATGGTGTAAAAAAAAGTAAATTTTGAAACAAAATAGACGTTACTGGATAAAACCATTTATTAATTATTATTTATATTCCATTTATTTATAAAATTAAGGTACTTCAGACCGGAGAAGCATGTACGGCGAGCTGCGGCGCCGTGGGGAACTGCGGTACAAATTGCACCCAAGTTGGACGTGCGTCACCGCAGCGGAGCCGAAGGCATGTGTGTGCACTACTCCATTGGATCTAATGTATCTCAGACCGCACTTGCGTTGCGACAGCGGCGCCGCACGTTGAAAACCAGATGTGTGCACCGGACTTCAATCGCACATTTTTGACTAGGAGACTTTCTATCAAAGGGATGATGAATCACGACTGAACTAGATTTCTCGATCATATTATTTCTTTTGGATCTTTACCTCAGGGATTGAGTAATAACAAAAAATCCAGGACTTTTTTTTATGTAACGAGATAGCCACGTCAATTGTCAAACTGAACCACGAGAGGATCAGAGCCAGCCACAATTTTTGAGACAGTAAATAAAAGAAATATGATTCAGTATCAGAAGGATTTGTGTAGTTCTTTCATTTTTACTTCCACTAAAAAACATGATCGATTCGTCCGGACTACACAATGAAACCCAAACACCTTCATGCTGACCTTGAGTGATGTACCTTCTCACCTGGAATTTGCTGTATGGAACTGTTGGAGCTTCTTCTAGAGATATCGATTACGTTGCCACGTAGATTTCTATCATGCCATCAGTTGGTGAGAACACAGTCGATCATCGGAATAATCATATGAACTCACAGGACATATCAATCTAATTGTTGGATCCTTGGTGATGAGGTCAACATCAACCATCATATTACGTGTCCCAAAATTCACGTGCGATGAAATCTTACTATAAACCTTTATCTACATGGATCTTCATCACTCATATACAGGTCGTATGAAATTCTTTCGTTATTCACAGTTTAATACTTTCATTAAAGGGTATCATTCATTAATTGGGGAACCTGTGGTCGTAGCCTGGAGGCCCTTTACTTATACTAATTGAAATGCTTAATGTAAAAAAGGGATCAAGGGTCATTTTCTAAAGTTTTCAGGCGAAAGGGGAAAATGTCTTCTCCAATAGTATTTGTTTAGTAAAAAAATTAATTGTAGTGTCTTGTGGAATACAGACACATCTAGAAGCGAGACTTAACCCATTTTGTCATTAACCGACGCATTGGAGTCTCTATTACATAAATAATCAAAAGATGAAAATTGAAAAAAAAAAGAACAAAAGTACTAACCACTATTTCTTTTATATTGATGATCACTAATTCCGAATATTATTATCATTCCAAACCTAATCAAACAAGTTTTAAATCAACGTAACATTAACCCTAATTCCAAGCGTTACATTTTAAAAATCAGTAAAACGTTTTGATAGGCGCAAAGTACCTCAAAACAAACCAGTCGCTAATTCCACTCCTTAAGACCCTCTAGATCAATGTTTCCCAACTTGGGGCCCACGCCCCACAGGGGGGCAATTTGATTCTTAAGGGGGGGGGGGCAATTCGAAAATGGACTCGACACGAGTTTAACCCTTTTGATCCGTGCCATTTAAATGCAAAGCTAGATTTCGGTGCCAAAATTGAAAGAAAAAAGCAAATTCCTAAATAATTGTGGCCAATAAATATTATAAATTCGTTTGACGAGACTAAAATATCAACTGGGTTTTTGGCGTCGTCAAGTTAACCTCCGGCAGATGGCAGGCTTCGCGTGGACCCCCGGACGCTTTAAAATCTCGCTAAACAACGCAGTTGTTCGCATCTGAATGGCCCGTCACAACTTCTGTAGTGTTGCGCAACATTCAGTTGGTGTTCATTTGAAATAGGCGTCCGTAAAAACTGTTGTAAAAGTCCCGTTGATTAAAAATATATATACATTGTATAGATATAATTGGTAAGTATTTTATTTTATTTTTATTCATTTTAATTTTAGAAGCATAATTTTCCTGAAAAATTTGTCAAATGGAAAAAATATGTTATTTTGCGGTGGCGGTGTGGTAAATGTGTTATATACATTTAAATAAATATGCATATTTTAGTATACGTTTACTCTATGTCACATTAAATTAATTTTAACACATACTTTAGTTTTAGTTTTCAATTGATCTTATATATATTTCTTTCAGCCCATAGTAAAATAAGTGGTGCAAGCAAGTTCGTCAATATTCGGAGGAATATTTAAAATTTGGGTTCATACCTGCTATCCACGATTAGCGATTTCCTTTTTGTCTTTTATGCCAGCAATGCTTGACCAACGAATCAATGAAAGGAGGTCGTCTTGATGCGCATTTGAAGGCGAAACATAGTGCTCATATTAATTCAGATTTGAATTGCTTTCAAACTTTAAAGAAAAATTTTGAAAAGAGGACAACAGTAAAGTCTCTATTTACTGCTCACACTTCAACTCATAATCGTATTCTTGAGGCTAGTTATCAAATTTCTTTATTCATCGCTAAATCTGGAAAAAATCATACCATAGGAGAGAATTTAATAAAACCGTCAATATCAGCATTTCTTAAAACGGTTCTTGAAAAAGATGACAAAGATGTAAAAGCTATGCACTCAGTAACAATACTGTTAGCAGAAGAATAGACGAAATGAGTGAAGATATTGAAAAACAACTTGTTGAAAAGCTGAAAACAAGTAAATTCTCAGTGCAAATGGATGAATCAACTTTGAGAGACAGTGAGGCAGTATTGATAATTTACGTAGGATATATTGATAAAGGGCATTTTGCTGAAGAAATGTTGTTCTGTAAAAGATTAGAAAGCACCACTACCTCCAAAGATATATATATAATAAGCTAAAAAACTACTTAGATGTCAATAATATACCAATGAAAAATACACCATCTTGTGCTGCAGATGGTGCTCCTAATATGATGGTCAAGAAAAATGGGTGCTTAAAATTGATGAATGATGAGAATTCAGAAATGATTCTTGTGCATTGTGTTATTCATAGGGAAAACTTGGTAGCTAAAAACATCTCGCCTGTTCTAAATGAAGTACTACATTCAGTAATAAAGTGTATCAATGCTATTAAAGCTAATGCCAAATGTGAGCGTCTCTTCAAGCTATTTTGTGAAGAACAAAATGCAGACCATGTGAGACTTTTACTTCACACTGAAGTAAGATGGCTCTCTAAAGGGAACTGCTTGAAAATATTTATGGAACTGTTTGATACTCTTAGTGATTTTTTAAGCGACAAACCTGAAATGAAGTATTTGTTGACAGTCGATGGTAAAGCATTTGTGAGTTACTTAGCCGATATCTTTGAAAAACTAAATATATTAAATAAGCAACTTCAAGGAACAAATAAAACTCTTGTTGATGCAAAAGCGAAGATATTTGGTTTCATTACCCTTATTGAGTTATGTCAGAAATATATTAACAACAAAAACTTTGAACAGTTTCATTGGCTCCAAAAATGTGAAGTAAATGATACCGCTTTACTTGTTATTGTCGATCATCTGAAAATTCTATCGGCTGATTTAAAAGAAAAAATTTCTGATTTAAAACAAATTGATTTTCCAACATGGATGATGCAGCCAATGTTAGTGGATTTGTCTGATATATCAAATATGCAGTATCAAAAAGAACTCGCAGAAATGCAAAATGATGAGTCAGTTAAAACTTTATTTAATATAAAAGGAGCGATGACATGGCTTTGTGAGAAACAGAAATCAAAAACCCAAATTCAACCATATGTGCAAGAAAACTATTTTACCGTTTCCATCTTCATATTTAGCCGAATGTGGATTTAATGCTGTAAATGATTTACTAGTAAAAAAAAAGAAATCGTCTTTATATAACACAACGGGGAGAGTTGAGACTGAAACTAACCAAATTGGAAATTAACATAAAATCTTTGTGTAGCAAGCATCAAGCGCAAGGATCTCACTAAATTAAAATATTAAATTATTATAGAAAAATCTTTATTAAAATTATTTCGAATTCAAATTTCAGTTTTTCATTATATGTTTTGAAAATTTATTTACTGTGCTTCGTTAACAATTTCCTAAATGATTTCTTCCTAAAACCTATCGTTTAAGTTTCTTAAGTGAACAATTCAATTTTTTAATATTAAAAATTATGTATATTTTACATGGGGGGGGGGCATAAGAATTTTAAATAGGTGGGGCATGGCACAAAAAAGGTTGGGAAACACTGCTCTAGATAGTGTGTTCTGAGAGCGCATTCGAACTCCAGCGAGGGAGGTTTCCATTACGAACAATGCTTGTCAGAAAGCCGAAAAATGTTGGATCTTTCGCTGAATTGGGGATCCTCTACGTGTCAACAAAAAAATATATATTTATTCAGAGTAATATTAATCCTAAAAACAATACTAATTTTTCCAGTTTTCGTCGTATCGGCTTGAAACACTGTCGGAATATTCATCTCGACCAGACAATAATTTTGATAGTGATTCCAAATCCCTGCGATAAGCCAAACATTTATTACTTCAAATTGTTCAATCTGTCAAACGAAATTGGGAGGAGGACGCTTAAGGTTACACTTTTGGTGTTTGTTTAACTTAGAGGGATCAGAGAATCTGGGGGTAAGGACCTCTCTTGGCACCACTTTTGGCACGAATTTCAAAGCTTTGCCACGGGCAAAAAAACTGTTTGAGGGACATAAAGTTGCCATGCACATCTAAGATCTCGGGCTCAGTACATCCCGTCGGACGCTCATCTGGTCTTCTCGGATGACGAGAGCGTCCATTTGGAGTCCCCACCGATTTGAGCGCCTTCTCGCTTATCGTGTTTCTGGAAAAGGTGGTGGATGGCGTCGTGAGTGATCGAGTAAACTTTTTTCGTGAAAATTTTTTTTTGTCTTAGGGCCTAATTCAACTACCCAAAAAGTCGAACGTTTCGTTTAGAAATTCGAACCTAGCGGCGTCTAGTAACAACTTTGGAATTCAAATACCACCGCGCTTTCGTTTTTTGGTGAGATTATTCGAAAAATTCGAATTTTGCTCACTGTCGCTTCTTTTTTCAATCATTGCTGACGTTCTACTTTTTCGGAGACGTGTTTACGAGTTCGCGTTCGCGGCAAGCCTATGGATGTGACTTTTTTTTCTAGATATTGCCTAATATTTTAACATTTTTGTACTTGCGTGACAAGATGATAAAACAGTTGAAGCCCAGCCACGACTAGTTTTTCATTGGAAAATCAGGTAAGAGCTATTTCATAATGCATGCGTTAACATGAAAACATTTTTTTTCATAAAGTAGTTAATTACAGTGAGTAGTTATTGAATATTAAGTTTTTTGTAACTCTCATTCATAAAAGCACATTAGAATAGCAATACACTGCTCGTGATATTCTCAATCAATTGACTAGATGCATTGTTTTTGTTTACAAATATGACTAACAGCAAAATATTTAATTGACAGATTAATTGTTTTTAACAATAGCACCTGTTGATTTCATTCTTTTTATGACTTACAAGTTTCATGTTGTTATTTCAAATGTGAACTTACTGATTTTAAACATAGTTTGGGTGTTATCAACATTGAGACTTCTTGGTTCTGGTAATTCCAGACAGTTATTGGGGATGAACATTTCTTGATGCTGACTCAAGTAACTATCTAGGAATGTGATGAGAGTGCAATGCCGTGTGGAATGTTTTACCTGAATACCTTAGAATTTCCTAATTCTTCGGAAAAACTTTATTACAAAAAATACCTCCATTGGTCTGGTTTCCTGAATGTCTTGGGTGTAATTGATTACACCCACATTCGGCTTCAAACACCCAACTGTGATTGGTTTGTTTCCTTGAACAAAAAAGTCACTTTTCCATAAATGACCAATTGGTTTGTTTATATCACTTAAAATTCTATTTTATTGTACTCGAAAACAAAGTGACCATGCACACCTATTTAACCCATTGAAACGATAACTTTTTTCACAAGTTATTTCGAACATCAGTAAACTTCCCACTTTGTTTGACTCCAAATTGTGTCAGTAAGGAAAAATGTATATTAGAAATAGTTACATGAAACTTAAATACATAACATTGTTACCAATGAATATGCAATTGTTTTTCACATTTTTTCCTTGTACAAGAGTAAAACTTTCAGTGTGTAGAATTGCAAAACTGTTTTAGATAATTAAATCTTACTCTCGATGAACATTTGATTTAAAAAGAGTTTTCTTGGAAATCAATCATATTTGGCATGACTTGAAAAACTAACTAATTTGGCAATGTGCAATCATAATCTTATAAAATGGTATGACTTGCATATCCGTGGCTATTAAAGATTTGATTGGTTGTGTGACAGGTCACGAGTAGGCGGAGTTTCTAATTGTTTTGTTTTGTGATGTCATGTCCAGAGCAAAACACGATACGAAGCATCAAAAATCATGTTTTGATCAATATTTCACATTGGATATCACGGCCAGTAATCACGCACTGTCAGGTTAAAAAAAAATATATGAATGAAGTTTGACCAAAATAAATAAATTTTACTATGCACCCGTGATATCAGGGGCTTTTGTCCTAGTGACTAATTATTAGCAGAGATGTTCCTAAATGGTGTGCAGAAAAAAAGAAAGTTTGACAAAAGACACACTAATATATCAGTGCAACTTCGATAAACCATCAGGGTCAAGACGACGGATAATACAAAAAAAATAACCAACCCATCCTCTTCCATTGCATATAAACGAACGATAAAAATGCATGTTTACGAACTGGAAATACACTGTACATACATGTATTTTATTTTACAGAAACAATATACAATTTACATTAAGTATAGTATATTGCACATATTATTACATGAACTTATGCTCTAGAAATACACACATACTCAAATTTTCACTCATTTTCTTCGAGGCTCGTGCAAACTGAGAGGCAATATTCCGTAATAACTGACGATTGATCAAAGTTTCATTGTACATAGTATTTAGTTACATTTGAAAATTCAAAAATCCAGAAGTATACTCAACTTACTAACTTCATAATACTTGACTGCTTTTTGAATAAAATTCTCACTTTTTGTAGGGCTGCTATGCAGATTTAAGATGAACGTTGTTGCCCGGTTGCCTGGGAGTACTCTGGAGCCAGATGGGTGTTGCTTATTATGTTTTGATTATGTACATTTATTATTATTAATACATTATCATGACATTATTACATATGTATTTGGTGAAATAAAATAATAAGCTTAAAACAAATATTTTCATGTTTTTAACTATTTTTTAGATCCAGAACTCATTTACTTTGTAGCTTTTTATTTTTCTAAGACCTGGCCGGATATATAAAAATGAAATTGTTGTATTAATTAATTTATCTCGAAGCTCTCCTTCTTTATTATTAGATTAGACCTAGTATTAGATTTTATGCAGTTTTGCTCCTTTTGTAAAATTGGTATTTTGCACTTACAAGGTATCGCATTGTAGGCGACAATATGCCGAAAAAATAAGAAAACCCATGCACCTCTCAGTATTTGAAGAGAAGGAAAGATTATTAAGTTACTCAAGATACAGTAATTCGCTTGTTCAAAGCCACAATCTGAAAGTAATTCAGCATTCATTTCTGCAAATTGAGGCTGGAAAGTCTGGAACCCTTAACATTATATAGGTCTTGTGAAAATACATAATATTCATATACACGCGAGGCAGGTAACTGTTAAACACAGTGGGTGATGATTTATTATTCTTAGGCACGTGCAAACTGCTCATAGGATTGTATTTCAACTTACAACTTTGTGCACTTGCAAGATGCTTCTAATATTTAACTGCAACTGTAATATGGAACGATAGATTCTTTAACTTTTCCGTGCAAGGGAAAATAGTATTCCTACTGAGTTACTCATTTGTATATATTTCTGCGTGACCTTTCCAAAATATTTCATGTAAAATTAATTATGTAATTGTTAAATAAATGCATACATCACTATATAATTTTTAATATTTTAACTGCTACATCATCAATTTCATACAGGTGATGTTATAGATGTTGTTAAAAAGATGTTATAGATGTTGTTATGTAAGGGCCAATCTGCAACCTTCTTAAGAAATGAAAGTAATTCATTA
Source organism: Metellina segmentata (assembly GCA_947359465.1). NCBI lineage: Eukaryota > Metazoa > Arthropoda > Arachnida > Araneae > Tetragnathidae > Metellina > Metellina segmentata. Next base: position 83,720,017 of record OX375882.1, on the reverse strand, counting down.
AAATGTAATTCATAATAGGCTCTATATTTTTAAATGCGTTTTTTAGCAACAAAGCAATTTGTGATGACACATAATTGAGTTGATTTATGAAATTAAAGTGCTATAAACATAGATTGACCACATTCAATTTTCAACTAAGCTAATCAGAAGAGCTACTATTTTGGTTCTACCTTTAACAAATTCCGTCAGTAACTCCTTATTTTGGATAATGAATACACAAAGCTCACCGATTTCAATGTCCATTAACTGTCTCAACAGATGCAGCAGAAGCTTCACTGTGCTCAGAGACAGTTGGAATAGCATACCTGTTTTGTCTACAGGGTGGTCCCGAATTCATGGTACAAACTTTAATGGTAGGTACAGGACATTGTAACAATGATTTATTGTATAGGAATGTATAGTCGCAAGTGACGCGGTGAGGCGAAAACAGGGGAAATAACGGCCGAAAGGAAAAACAAAGATTTTATTGAAAGCGTTGTTGACAAGTGTCATGTTTACAGTAATTGTTCAAAATTGCGTCCACCAGTATCGATACATGCTTGACAGCGTCGGTGGAGCGATTGGCGTACACGTTCAAAGATGCCTGGTATTTCACGCACACCTGCAGCAGCTACAGATAAGCGAGCGACGAGATCCTCATCTGAGTCAACTGGAGTCTCATAAACAAGATGCTTTAGATGTCCCCATAAAAAGTAATCGAGGCTCAATAAATCGGGAGATCGGGGTGGCCAAGGGACTGGTCCACCACGCCCAATCCATCGAGTACCAAACGTGGCATTCAGGTAATTCCGTACATCAATGCTGAAGTGTGCTGGCGCCCCATCGTGCTGAAACCACATGCGGTTACGAATGGCGATCGGAACATCATGCAGCAGTTGTGGTAACACTTCTTTCAGAAAAATAAGATAGCTTCCACCAGTGAGCCGCGTGGGTAGTAAGTATGGGCCAATCAAAAAGTCGTTCACAATACCAGCCCACACATTAATACTGAAACGTTGTTGAAACGCATGTCGACGCGTTGCATGTGGATTATCGGTTGCCCACACATGGGAATTGTGCGCATTAAAGACACCCTCGCGTGAAAATGTCGCTTCATCTGTAAATAGCACATAATCTACGAAATCCGGCTGCAACGCACATTGCTGCATCACCCACAGGCAGAAGTTCACGCGGCGAGGATAATCTGCCGGATTCAATGCTTGTACTTTCTGAAAATGGAAGGGGTGTAAGCGATTTTCGTTTAACACTCTGCATACAGTCTGATGACTCACACCTATGTCACGCGCAACAGTTCTTGTTCTTGACTCGGGTCTATCAGCCACAATGTTCAAGATGCTTTCTTCCAGCCTTGGAGTGCGTACAGCTCTTACTCGACCAGCGCCATGTCTGTTGACGTCGAACGCACCTGTTTCACAAAGTTGACGATGTAACCGTTGAAAAATTCTATGATCCGGCATTCGTCGATCAGGATACTCCGCGCGATACATTCGTAACGCAGCTCTGCCGTTACCATTTGCACGGCCGTACATGTAATGCATGTCTGCTTTTTCTGCATACGTAAAGTCACCCATCGTCTACGGCAGCACAATTGTGAATGGCGCTTTTCCCTACTGCGATGCATCATGTTCAACAGCGGCTAGACATCTACTGCCCTCTACCGGCAATGATACCAACCGATCACTCCATTTCTCTTTCCTTTTATTTCCCCTGTTTACGCCTCACCGCGTCACTTGCGACTATACATTCCTATACAATAAATCATTGTTACAATGTCCTGTACCTACCATTAAAGTTTGTACCGTGAATTCGGGACCACCCTGTATAATACAAATAAAACATGAAATTTATGACATCCAATCCAACAAAATTCACCTGAAGGGAAGTAATACTTTTGCCCACCAATCTACAACATACCAACGCATGAACATAAATTGCCTTCACTGTATTTGTTAAACTACAAAATATAAATATGACACAGTTTGAAAGCAACTAAATTTACATGTCATACAAAATAAAACAAATAAATTTTTAAAACTCACCATTATTTGCCCAAAAGTTGCATTTCCAATACATTCAAACCTCCTGTTTGATGATCTCGGAAAAACGAAGCGATGTAAACAAACAGTAACCTGTAAACAAACTTTCGCTTCGCGGTAAACCAGCTGACTATGTAATCTGGTATCTTATTGGTCAATAAGCAATTACGTGACGTCACAGCAAAGTGAGCAATTATCGGCCGTAAGATGGTAATTTGGGATTCGAACAGACGTTTGGGATTCAAACAAGTTGAATTAGGCCCTAAAACTGTTCATTTGTTTTGTTCGTCCGTTGAAATCGTTGCTAGAAAAATGAAATGGAAAAAATAAATTTAGAATCTGTGATCTCTCTTTATACTGTTGCCATTCTAAGGAAAATAATAATAATTACATTTCAATAAATTTATTTTAAAATTTTCTAGATTATATTTTAAAATTCGAGTGCGAAAAGAAAATCGCAAAAAATTTGGACTACCTGTGTGTCGAATTTCCTTATTGTAAGTGCCATAGATTCGTCAGGAAACTGCGCACAGTACACATACAGACAGACACTTCCTTTTATAATAGTAGAGACTAGCCACTGCATGGCCAGCACGACGTAACCCGTGGCAGTAATTTTCTTGGGGTCATGAGTGACCTTAGCTCGCTGACGTTCGTCACGCCCGGTGATTGCTACTTTATACCCATTTGGTTTGCTTCGCAAACGAACTCCACAGGCAAAGCCATGATGACCTCGAAGTGGCTATTATCAACAATGTAAATCAAAACACGCTAAAATGGGGAAAGGACTCGGAAAACTCTAATGGTGTCAGCGGTCGAAAATTGCAAAATCCTCTTTCTTCAATGAAGTCACATTCTTGAGAAAGTAACGAGAGGTGAAAGAAAACTAAAAGATTAATTTTAAAATGTTCTACATTAAATTTTTAAAATCAGGCGCTACAAAAAAATTGCAAAAAATTAGGACTACCTGTGTGCCAAATTTCACTGTTGTAAGTGACATCTTGAAAATTCCGTTTTGTGACACGTGCAAGAACGTGTTTTAAAAATGAATGTCTTCAGTACAGACGAAGCAAAGATAAACTATTATCATTAACCCAGAATGAAAGATCACTAGATAAGAACTTCTTAATCGCATCTGGATTGGCAAATCTACTGCATGAAATTGAACAAATATACCCCGTACTGAGGGCAATGAGAAGCGAACGATGCACCATGAAATCACAGGGGGAAAGCAATCCTGAATAACACAAAATACAGTCAAAATAAGAGCAGTGTTTCGTAAGCATGGAAACCCCCTTTTGAACCAGTTGATGACAGTGAGATTTACAACCAACTTACTAAACTAGTTATAGATGAGATTCAATTAAAAGACAAGATAGGTGAAGGTCGTTCTTTCTACTTGAAATATACTCTATAACAAAAAAAATCAAAACACCAAGAAGGAGTTGTCCAGGAGTTGTGTCGGGCTCAATCAACTTGGAAATACGCTGACTGGGGACGTGTAGTCTTTAGTAACGAGTCCCATATCCAACTCTGTCCTGACGACAACAGCAGATGTTTCTGGAGACGTCGAGGGCAGCGTGGGAATCCTTCCCTTACTATCGCATGGGTAATGCCCACAACAGGGAGTAATGGTCTGGGGTGCCTTCTCCTTTGACAGCCGGACCCCTTTGGTTGTCATTTCTGACACAGTTACAGCACAACGGTACGTAGACGACATTCTACGACCGTCTGTGTTACCGTTCCTTTTGAGACACCCCGAACTTACTTTTCAACAAGAAAATGCCTGGCCGCACATAGCATGTGTTGGTATGAATTGTCTTCAAGCTTTCCCAACACTTCCTTGTACAGCTATGTCTCCTGATCTCTCACCCATTGACCATATTTGGGACGTTATGAGAAAGCGATTGCAACCATCCCGGAATGTTGACCATTCAGAACGACAGTTGGAGACAATTTGGCAAGAAATTTCGCTGGACACCATCCGGGAATTTTTTTAGTCTATGCCACGCTGAATGACATCTTGCATCCAGGCAAGAGGTGGACCAACGCCTTATTGACTTCCTACCTTTGAAACGGTCAAACTCGGAAATAAATCATTCAATTATTCTGAAATTTAAATCGTTTGTTTTTCTACGTATCTACTTTGTATCAATCAATTTTTATCGTAAAAGAACCACTCCTTCTTGGTGCGTCGATTTTTTTTTCTTATACAGTGAATATTCTATTCATGGCCACAGTAATCCGGTTAGAAGAGTATCGGAGTTAAATCCAGGGTATTGGAAGCAGAGGCTTCATATAAGTGGTGCTGCCGTATCATGGCAACGAGGCCCGTGGGTCGAAAGGCGGCAAAAGGGAAAAAATGCGTTTTAAAAAATTCATAAAACTGGTGACGATGTAGAAAGTAACTTTTCACTTGTCAAATTAAAATTTAATGATCCCTAAAATTTAACATTGTCTACGATGAAACCAAGAAAAATATAAAATAATTTTTTCTTGTTTGTTTTTCATGGTGGGCACTTATTTATTTTTTTCAATTAAATACAAACAAAATACTTGACCATACTCGGTGTGAATTGGTTTACTCTAGATTGAAGAGATGATCAAAATATATAATGACTTACACTTTTCGTAGAATAAAAATTATTTTAACATATTTCGCCATTTTTTTCATTTCTACAGCTTACTTTGGACACAAATCCTACACACGCATATCCATTCATGTAATACATATCACATATATCGCACCCTTGCTGTATGACAAAGCTACAAAATGACGCAATGTGACACTAAGGTTACTTGTACAAAAGACGATTATGAGGGATATTAGCATTTACCTTTCTTAAGTTATTTTCATGTTCAACTCAATTAATGAAAATGACGATTTAAGGCGAGGGCTCTCGCACTCATAGTCAACAAAACAATATTTTCTTAAACTGTCGTACTCTTGCATTAGGCATGCGACATTGTTGAATTCCTCTCCTGTCATTATGACAAAGCCTTTTTTAATGTTTGAAAAATTCTAGTTTCTGATTTTTTAAACATATTCATTCAATAATGGTATAATTACACTTACAATTTGCTTTATTCTGACTTACCTTTCACTTTAAGTCGAATAATTTGTGCTGGTGTTACGTGTGATGAAAAAGAAACACATTTTATTAAAATAATAAATAATTAAAACAGAAAACAAAAGAAAACAGCGAAATAAAACAGAATAAAAAGATGAAGAAATAAAACAGAATAAAAAGATGAAGAAATAAAACAGAATAAAATGTGTCGGGAAAAATGTGTTCTAAAGGTATTAATTTGTGATTCCTTTTTACCTCATGATCCCACAGTTGCCACAACTTATGTAAAAAAAAGTGCACAAAATTTAGAAATGCGAAATTAATTCAGAGCAAAAGAAACAGAAAATATTACCACGGCATCAACCAACACGAGTTTCCGTTTCTTTCCCGCATGTTGAACAATATCGTTTGTCCCAAACCCTCGGAAATCGTTTACATAAGAGCGAAAATAAGACTCGAAATATATGAAGTATCAGAGCTGAAATTCCATTAAAAAAAATTAATTTTGAAAAATAGTTTCTTTTTTAGCAGTACTCTGGTAAAACAATAAAAAAAAATCGTAATACTCAATATACATTCCAATTTTTCTAAAAGTGCCAAATTATGTTTGATTTAAGTATAATTACTCAGGTGTTTTAGCATGAAGCTCATCTAAATATAACAATAAAAAAATGTTTAATATTGCATTCACTAAACTAATAGATAATGTATAAAATAAAACACATTGCAATCAAATATCTAGAATACATTTCATGTGATTCCTGCACAAACACACAAACACAAAATTGAACATAGAACAGAAAGGACAGACAGACTTTCGCTACCAATTTCACTCTCTAAATGAAGATAAATACTCTCTGTATGCAAATTTCCATGAAAATATATTAAATCATGTGGACTTCTATAGGGCACATACATACAGACAGACCCCAAACATGCAAGAGGCGGATTTGGCATCAGAAATGTCCAAAAAAGGATAGAAAACTTTAAATGGGTCGAAAAAATTGAATGTAAATGAAACACTCCATGCTTATTTATAACGATGAATGTTGTTCATTTTCAATAACTACTCTTTTTAATTAACTCTACTTTATTGAAATATAAATATTAAAAAATTGTAAATGTTACATTGAAACGCATGCATCGTGAAAAATATCGCTTACTTAAATTTCCAGACAAACTCCATTCGTGCTGGGCTTAACTGACTTTCCAGCTAGTTACACACAAACAACAAAGTTTTGCGATCTAGACGATACTTAGACGAAAACTCTCTGTCATTCAAATAAATTGGATTAAACAACGAGGAACACGTCTCCTGCGATTAGCAAGCAAAACGCCAGCCATGTTGGAAAAATAAGTAAATTTCGAACGATTCGAAACTCACCGCGTGAAAATGAGAGGAATTCGATATCGGAAAAAAGCGAAAGCGCGGTGGTAGTTGAATACTAAAGTTATCATTAGACGCTGCTAAGTTTGGATAATTTAATTAGGCCCTAAGTTGACACCTCTGATCTCCGTTAAGACGGCCGCCTTGTTGTGCCAGTTATGCCCGCCGAATCATGACATATCACGGAGTCTAGACAACAGGTCCGATTTCTTAAGAAACCGTACCATAACAGCCTATTAAAAGTGCAAAAAAAAACAAAAACCCAGACATTGCTACATGTGCTAATAAAATAACAATAAGCGCGATATCGTCATTTGTAGGAGGGGCATTTCGGTTAATCATAAGAGGAGATAATTCTTCCTGCCTTATAAAATGCAGAAAACTGGTTTGACATTTCCGAATCAGCTTGGTGTGCACGAAGACTAAAATGAAGAGCGATCTGTGTTTGGTGTTTGGAGTTTTTCTGAGTTGTAGCTTAGTCTCTCTCTTTCCGGTAAAGAACATAATTCCGGGAAAAAACATAACTCCGCAATACAAGCAGTGGGAAGTCAATCCGGATATAAAAAGAAATGTGGTGAGTATTGTGTTCTTTGAATTTTGTCTCTTCTCCCATTTGTTGATAGTGCGACGTTAATTAAATATCTATATACCTTTTTATTGTTTTAAAATTACTATAACATAAAATCAATGGCTAAAACGAAACTAGTTGAGTAAAATATTCTCAAATGTTATTTAATCAGGGTGATTTTTAGCATGTATATCATCTCTAAACTCAATCTCCTCAACCATACGAAACTAAGATATGGTTTCAGCTGAGCCGTGATCGGTAAACCTTCTGAACTCAAAAATGTGGCATCAAATGAAAAATAAAATACGCGGTAAGTAGTTGATTAAGCGTCACCTTCTGAAGCAATGCAACATGGCTATCGGCGAAGGTGCGGGATTCATCTCGAAGTGAAAGATATGAGGACAAAGCTTAGTCATTTTGAACCAAGGTCAGATTGACGAGGTCACACCCGAGATGTCACTCCTGCTACAGACTTCCACACCACGCAAAAGTGAGGGTATCACGGCATATTCAACGCGCACCAGCCCCCATGTGCACAGCGGTCTTTGGCTGGATCGAGTTTCGAACTCGCAACGGTTCCTAATATACCATCCGGGTTACCGCTGCCCAAAAAATGTACGAAGAGAAAGGTTTGAACTGAAACTCTTGATGTATACAATATTCACATATGCCACTCAGTAAGAGTGGTTTAGTATAAATTATCTCGACAATAAAAGAACCACGGTAGCCCAGTTGGAATCTAAAGGATTAGAAACCAAATGGCTGCGAGTTCAAATCCAACCAACGATCGTCGTGTACAAAGAGGGGGGCTGGTGCTAATTAAATCTCGAAGGGCCTCAAATGTCTTCACATTGGCAAGATATGGAAGTTTGGAGAATGGACTGCGAGCTCAGGTATCGACCTCAACATTTGACCGTGGTTCAAACTGAAAATGGGTTGTCCTCGGTTCTTTCTCTTCGGGATTAAACCAGGACCGTTGCCAATAGCCCGTAGTTTTGCTCCAATGTGACGTTATTTCAACTACCCGATACCCGCATCGTGCTTATCATTGCTCATTCCGATATCTGAATAGCTCTACTAATGTGCGAATTAATTTCTGGTACTGTTTGTGAGGTCTTGTAGATTTTGTCAAAATCAATCGTTCTAGCGATATCAGTGAAAAGGTAAATTGATAAAGCGTCAAGAGGATGATATAAATAATTGCAGAAAGAAACATCATCTTCTGTGAGGACGAAGAAAATTTCCTTACAACAAGTTATATCACCTTTTCCAGAGTATGACGTATTAACTTTGTCTACAAGAACTTATCCAACCACAAATTCTACTCCTGCTTGTTGCGATAGAAACGAACCTTATTCCATTTACTATAAGGAACTTCAATGAAGAAATTTATTGAAGAGTTATATAGAGGCATTTAACGAAAAATAGGAAATGTTTTGATACTTATGTTTTAATATATTTTTATAGATAGTTGAATCTTTTTAAACCGGCAACGTTCGGATAAAATAACATTAAACAGACTTCCACCAATCACCCCCTACTCAAAATGAGCGATCCCCATTCTTATAATGATCAGTACAGTCAGTCATCTCAACTGAAAAGTTGCGAAATCTTTTCCTCTAGTGACCACCACCATTAGCAGATCTTGTGTTAGGCAAACTGTTGGCTTAGATTATAAATAGGAAATGTTTCTTAGTTAATTAAATGTCGACTTAGCTGATACATTGAATAAGTAGTTAAAAAATACTGGTATCTACTAATTTCTAGATTCAAAATTTATATTTTAGTACGTAAGCGAATCGAAAATAAAATGGAACATTTTACTTTGCACCTTATTAGTAGAATAACCCGTTGTACTCTGGTTGAGTTGCCGACCAACCGGTATAGTGGTTAAGGTGTTAGCCTCTAGATCGGAAGGTCCCAGGTTCGAATCCGGGTTCGGGCATGGATGTTTGTAAGCGTATACCAGCTCAGGTGTTGCTTCGTCATCTGAACATGGTGCAAAATTGCGAAGTAATTGTTAGGAGCAATTATGGTCCTCCCACTGGGTGCTCCTTCACAAGTGGCCATCACTTCCGGCCTTGTAGTGGCCAATGACTTCGGTCAAATGTGCCCGCCATTAGAAAAAAAAACTCTGGTTGAGTTGGTTAACTAACTCCGTTTCCGTTAATAAATTGTAATTTCTACTATTATAAAAGAAAGTGTTTGTCTGTTTGTTTGTTTTTCGGCCGCAAAGTCTTGACGAATCTATGGCATTTATAGTAATGGGATTTGGCACACAGGTAGACCGAATGTTCTGCAATTTTTGGGTCGCGACGAATTTTAAAATTCAATTTAGAACAATTTTAAATTAATTTAATAGTTTTTGTCACCATTCTTTTTTTTTTTGGAAATGATAAAGCACCAAAATTAAGAATTTTCTCCCCCACGTCACTAATGGCCTCAGCCTTTAAATTTTACAACTGTTTTTTACACTTTCCGTTTCGAATGGTAACGAACAGAATTGAATGACCTTCGTTTGATTCGTGATTAATTCATTTTGATTTCCTAAGAAAAGGATTCGAGTAAAGCAAAATAAATTATTAAAGTAACTCTGGCGTAATTCAGTGCTTTTTTTTTTTCATCTTAACGATCGTTAAAGATCGAATGAAAATTTTAACGGTTTTGATATCTACGGCAAATTTTACACCAAATAGATACCTTATACGTTTGATTTTCTTTTTATAAATAATTTATGAATTAAATACTTATATTTTTTGATTTGCAATGCAAACCAACTCCACGGTCAACGCCGTTATGGCTGTTATCCAATAATCTACGAATTCCTATTTATTTTGCGAAGCAAACCAATAGCCCCACGAAAGCAACTGGCACGAGCAGCGCCGGGCAAGTCATGCAGTGGCTAAATCATCACTTATAACAGCTACCACACTCTATTAAGGGTACACAATTGTTAAATACACAATTGAAAATAATTGTCATTTTTAACATTTTATATTTGAGTAGAATATAAATTTTTAGTAAGATATAATAGTCTCTAGAAGTGCCGATGTTACTCAGAATTCATAGAACAGAGTTAAGAGTATAAATATAAATGACTTTTCATCATTTATAAACAAATGCGTTTCCCAAAAATATCATACAATGATTAAAAAAAATTTTAAACTAATTAAACCTTAGCTAACCTTGATTACAGTAATTGAACGAAAAACAAATTGAAAATCCTGGATACATCTTAAAACAGATTTAAAAAAAAAGCATCAAACGAAAACTAATGACTGAAATCTATGTATGTCTTTTTTCACTACAAAATAGATTTATTAACGCGGATACAAATGTAAAAAAGCAAATGATAAAAAATACCTAGGTTGCCATATTAGCAAACAGTCCTTTATGAAAAACAACTGCTCTGTAAACTTTATTGACAATGTGCTATTGTCTTTGTCGTCTGTCCTAAATATTCAGAACTTTTTTATATTTCGAGAAAAAAAGACTCAAAATAAATAAAGTGTTAGAATTAAATTCCGTGAAAATAAAGATTTGGAAAAACAATTGACTTTTCAGCAGCACTGGTAAAACAATCCAAGTAATTCCAATGCTCAATATATCTTTCAGCTACTCCAAAAGTACTAAATTATGATTGATTTAAGTATGGTTAGGCCCGATACACACATCCGGTTTTTCAACGTGCTGCGCCGTTGCAGCAATGCAAGTGCGGTCTGAGATACATTAGATCCAATAGAGTAGTGCACACATACCTCCGACGCCGCTGCGGCGACGCACTTCCAACTAGCGTGCAATTTTTACAACAGTTCCCCACGGTACAACAGCTCTCGCACACACTTCTCGGGTCTGAAGTACCTTGTTTTCATAAATAAATGGAATATAAATAATTAATTAATGTATTTATCCAGTAACTTCTATTTTTTTGTTACAAAATATATTTTATGTACATCAAGTTAGCGAAATAATCACGTTTTCTTCGATAGATATTTATCGTACATGTCGCGAAATGAGTACTTGTGTCATTTCACGGTTATGTGTGCATAGTTGGGCTTCGGCGTCGCTGCGGCAACGCACGTTGAAAATTCGTATGTGTGTACCGGGACTTACTCAGATGTTTTAACATGAAACTTGCTAAAAATATAAGCAAAGAAATTTTAAATAAAGTACATTAAAGTACAATAAATTATGTTTTATCGAACCTAGATCATTGCATTGAAATATATAGAACAAACACACAGGCCCAAAATCAAACAGAAGATGAATAGACGTGCACAACAAAGTTACGTCATAAAATTAATGTAAATACTCGAAGTACAGAAAGTTTCATGAGAATATTTTAAACCGTTTCGACTTAGTACGGGCGTTTTAATATACAGATTGAAATATGGAGATGTGATAAACAAACACCAGAACCGCAAGAGTCGGATTTTTGTATAGGAAGTGGATAAAAATCCAAAGCGGATAAAAAACTTGAAATGGGTCGAAAATATTCAATGCCAAATTCTCCATTTTTATTTTTATAGATTACCACTATCTTGGTAAGTGACATATTTCATATTTTCAGTTGACATCGGACGTCTGCAGACTCTATTTTGAGGATCACTTACAGCAATAGAGCTCTATCGAAGTGCGAACACTTACGTTTAAAAAACTTAAAAATCAATGGAAATGTATAAAGGAGCATCATCAACAGATTTTAGATACGAGAAAACCATAGTATATTATTCTATTGCATCATTCAGCAATAAACATTCTGATTATTGAAATACCTCATTAATGCATTATCAAGTGCTATATCAGATAAAAGTCTCTTAACGGATTATTTGGAGAATTATGGCAAACTAAAGGCGAACCTAATCATTAGTTAGTCCATATTGTATATATATCTGGTTATAGAAAAACTTCGTTGTGGGTTGCTTTAAATCTATGAACAATTTAAAATATATTTACCTTTGAAAAAATGATCAAGGTCCCCCACGTAGAAAATTGAACAAACTGTGCCACTGATGCCAGGTAAGGAAAAGAAACATTTTGCGTTTGCATACAATATGCAATTAGCTGTTTTTATCATCCATAACAATTTTTCCTCAATTTTGTTTGTTCGTCTGGTGAACAGAAATATGGACCTTATAGTTTTGGATGGTGTTTGAAAGAAAAAAATTCAGCGAGTACTTGGGGTAAAAATTGTACTATTGGGTTGTGTTTTTAAAATATTAAGCAATAAAAATAAAAGAAGGAGCATTTTCGATATATTATGCTCTTTTATTTTCGAAAAGGCAAGAATGTTTCGCAAGCGTTAAAGAAGATACAATACCCTACAATAATGGTCGGGACGCCAGCGGATTTGCTAAAAATCCGAATATTTGTTTGGGGGTGTTTTTCGTGGTATGACCTAGTACCTTTGCATGTTGTTCCTGATCAATGGAACTCCTGCATGAACGTTTTGGACTATCAGGTTCTTCCTACTCTCTGGCAATTTTATGGAATGGACGTATGTTACTTCCTGGACGGCAACGCTCCGTATCATGTTGCAGTCTCTGTCTAGCAGTAATGTAATAGTATAGTATGTATAACTAGTATATAAAACGTCTTCCCTGGCCTGCTCAGAGTTCCGACAAAACTCCATAGAACACTTGTGGGACGAGTTAGAGCGACGCTTACGGACTGTGAACCACGTCCGAAATCTACAGCTGATCTGGCGACATTCTTGCAGCAGGAATGGACAGAAATAGCCATAGCTGTGCATCAAAACCTTATTGAAAATAAGGCAGAAGGGTTGCTATTGTAATTGCAGCACGCAGGTGACCACCCCCCTATTAAAGCAAGTATTATTTCACTTTTACCATCATATATTGCAGCTATTAGCAAAATAAAGCAATGATTTGCTATTTTATTAATTTTTTTCGATAAATGAGTATCATCTAGGAATACCTGTTACTTGTATCTGGCCTGAGGGCCAAGTGAGCCTAGGAGGAAGGCATTATATAATCTATGAAGCGGGTAAATCTATCTGGAAAGTGAAATTTAGATTGATGGATGGGAAAATCTATCCGGATGGCCGAAACTAACCTATGGCCCGCGTAATGCGAGGAGGAAGGCATTATCTAGTTTATGAGGAGCGTAAATCTATCTGGAAAGTGAAATTTAGTGTGAGGGATGGGAAAATCTATTCCGATGGCCGTATCTAGCCTATGGGCCGAGTAATCCAAGCAGGAAGGCATTATCTAGTTTGGAAGCCGGGTAAACCTAGGAAGAAAGCCTAATCTGGTGAAGAACCGAATAAACCTATGAGGAAGGCATTATCTAGTCGGGGAACTGGGTATATAAATCTGGAGGAACAAATTTAGTTTGAGGGATGGGTAAATCTATCCGAGAGGGCCGGTATCTAGACTAAGGGCCGAATAAACCTAGGAGGGGGCATTATCTAGTCTGGAAGAAGGGTAAACTTAGGAAGAAGGCATTATCTAGTCGGGGAACTAGGTATATCTATCTGGATTAACAAATTTAGTTTGAGGGATGGGTAAATCTATCCTGAGGGCTGGAACTATTTTTTAATCAGTTGATTTGATTTTTAATTTCAAAAATTGTAGAATTGTACATATACAAAAAATAATAATTTGATTTTTCCGGATGTTAAAACTGTATGTTTCTAGTAACAATGTTTATTAACCAAATGTTTATTTTTGTTTATTCAACGCTTTACCTAAATGTCTTGTTTGTTGTATGGTATATATCGTATATATCACTTTTATAAACCTATATGAAGTATATTTTAAGATTAAACTATTGAAAAGGCTTCAAATCATCTCGTCATTTTGAACCGCGGTCAGATGAAAATTAAAATTGGAATATTTAATTAAAAAGGAAATGGTTTAAAGTTTTGATCATGTCATAATATCTTAAACGAATAAAATGTCCTCATTGACACCTTCTGAAGAACTTAAATTTCTTATTTTATTGTCCCACAATTGAATATTATACCACTCTCACATTTAAAAAAGTTTTATCTGTATTACTTTTATGGCCATGGGAGCCCGTTTGGAAGACTAACGAACTAGCAACCGAATGGTTGTGAGTTCGAATCCAACCAAAGACAATCGTGTACTGTAACGTAGTGGGCCGAGTGGTGTGCCTTTCTAGAAAAAGAAACAGCCTAGTTTAGAAACTTACATTTATTTTGAAAATAATTATATGCACACTAATTACACTTGAGATTTGCATCCCTAAGTCATGGGTGGTGCGAAACAGGCAAAAATTCAACAGCCGCGGCCTCAGGAACGAGCACCGCAAAAACAAAATTAAACTCTCATCTCTTCGAGCCCTGCAACCGATCTTCCTGTGTCGCCAGACCCCTCATTCAGCCAGCCACAAATCAATGGAACCCCCGTAACAAACGGGACAGCTGTTGCGACATTCATCAGCAGTGCTTGGACATATGTTTCAGAAATCCTCGTTCAAAGGTCAGTGGCGGAGTTTGCGACGCCACAGTACAAAGAGGGGCTGGTACACTTTAAATCTTCTGTCATGATCCGCGCATGCGCACTTTAAGCCGAGCTGGCTCACAACGCTTCACTGGGAGACATAAGAGGAACGATGGTCGAGAAAAGAACGCTGAATGTCGTCTATTCGGCTAGAAACGTAGAATGTGTGTTGATGATTGTTCCTATCACTTTAAGTCCACCCTGCTGTACATAGAATTTCTGTGTGTGCGTCGTCATTAAATAAAGGTGTAATTCATCTCAAAATAGTATGTGTCATTAACGAAGTTTCCATTACGTCACGAAAGAACCCAAGCCTGATATTACGAAGTAAGTAAATGTTCACACTGTCGTGGTCTCAAAAGTATTAGCGTTGGCGTAAATGTTTGAAGAGAGTGGATTGCCAGCTCCAGTGTTACCTCGCCATCTGACCGTGGTTCAAAATTACGTGGTGTTGTCCTCGAGCATTTCACTTCGGGTTTGCTCCCGGATCCCGGCCAATATCCCAGTATGTTGCTCCAGTTCTGCGTTAATTATATATCTATCTACCTACACTATGTCGCCAAAAGTCACCGGACACCCCTTCACTTCGTAAGTAAACGATCCCAGTATGACGTCAGTACACCTCACCGACGCTATATAAGGGAATGCAGACATGCTGGATCATCAAAGGCATGTTTTCTGTCATGATGAACCAACAGAAAGAGTTGAATGGATTCGAAAGGGGCATGATTGTAGGTGCTCATAAATTTGGGCATTCTTTCAGAGAGATTTCTCAGCAGTTAAACGTGCCCCAGTCCACAGTTAGCGATGTCATTGTCAAGTGGAAACGCCATGGAAACACTGAACCGAACTATCGCTCTGGTAGGCCCAAGAAACTAACTGATCGAGACCGGAGAACCCTGAAGCGTGTTGTGCGAAACAACCATCACACATCTTTGTCGGAGGTTGCAGAGGACTTCCGTCTCAGCTCAGGTACACAGGTCAGTGGTATGACTGTCCGCCGAGAGGTGATATCACATGGTTTTGAAGGTCATGCTGCCTCCAGAAATCCATTAATCACACGCACCCATGCCCCAAAGCGTTTGAAATGCAGCAAAAAGCACCGTAATAGGACTTTAGACCAGTGGAAGAATGACATGTGGAGTGATGAATCACGATACATGATCTGGCACTCTGATGGGCGTGTATGGACCTGGCGAATGCCTGGCGAACGGTATTTACTGGAGTGTATTGTGTCAACTGTGAAATTTGGTGACTGTAGTGTCATGATTTGGGGCTGTTTCTCCTAGTTTGCGCTTGGCCAGTTAGTTTTAGTCGACGGGCCAATGACTTCTGGTGTGTACGAAGACATTTTAGACAATAACATGCTTCCAAGACCATGTCAACAGTTTAGAACAGGTCCCTTTTTGTATCAGCACGATAATGATCATGTTCATACAACAGGCGTCATTGCGTCGTGGTTTCACAATAATCAGGTGGAAGTGCTTGCCTGGCCGGCTCAAAGCCTCGACTTGAACCCTATAGAACATCTTTGGGATGAGTTGGAGCGTCGGTTGCGTTCCAGACCAACTCGACCTTAAACCAAAAGTGAACTGTTCACCGTGCTACAGGAGGAATTGACCACAATTCCGACAATAGTTTACCAGAACTTAGTGGATGGCCTACCCCGAAGGGTAAACACTGTAATTAAAGCAAAAGGAGGCCCGACATCCTACTAGTTATACGTCTGGTGCCTTTCGAACCAACAGTACCGGGTCGGTGACTTTTGGCTACATAGTGTATATTACTTTTATTTGTTTTATCTTGCGCTCGGCACAACGTGTTCGTTTTAGGATCTTGCGCCATAAAACCCCAAAGTCAAATACAATCCTGAAGATGTCTACTCTTTGTGTTATCACAATCCTAAATACGAGACGAAACCGAGAAATAAGTAAGACAATAGACAGGTGCATAGCTTTACTCTAATGTTGCATATCTTTACTTGGCGATAAGTGGTGCTTTGTGCGAGAAATGAAATGAGGTTCGGTACACAATTCAAATTTATAGGCGATTTATTTACAATCATAATTGATAGGGTGACAAATAACGACACTCTACAGATGGAATGGAATCATACACGTAAAGGCAATGATATGAGAAATATCACCCACATCTTATGTGGAAAGCGTAATTACCTTTCAGCTACTATGGTGTCGACATCGAGAAGCACTTTGATTACTACTTGCCCTAGTTTCTTTTAAAGTATATTTATATATGCAATAGAAAATGTTTTTAAATTTTGACTTTACAAATCCAAATGTTTTACATGCTTTCATCATGCTTTGTAACTCAAATAATTTCAGTTTGAACAATTCAGATTAATCTAATTATAAAGAAAAGAAGAATAGAATAGAATAATTAATAAGAAAATAAATAAACAATCTAATTTAGATATAATTAGCTAATTAACAGGATTTTTGAACGGTGATATCTCAAATTCACATCATTAGATGGGAGAAGACGCCGATAAATTGATTGATCATCTGATTAGTCCATTGGTTGATTATCTGATAGTAGCAGATTTTGACGATTTCACCAGTTTTGTCACCACTCTGTAGAAATGCTCATTCAAGCACCTAACCTTTGATGTTATAACGCCAAGTGAGGCGATAAATACGAAATCAGCTGTCCATATTTCACATAGCAGACACGTGACTATTACTCAGTCGTTTTGAAGTTACTCTCAATAGTAATGTTATTACATCTCACATCAATAGCCCTCACTCGAGTATCAAACTCAGTTGAAGCAGCAATTTCCACAGAACAGTATTGATCTCACTACTTTATTTTCTTTCAGAGTGAACTCATATCTAACAAAGGCTACCCTGTCGAGAATCACGTCGTGCAGACCAAAGATGGCTTCTTACTCTCCTTGCAGCACATACCTCACGGAAAGAACAATCGGAATATGGACGGAACGAAGCAACCTGTTCTTCTGCAACACGGTCTTTTGGCATCAGCCTCGGACTTTGTAATAAACTATCCTGAACAAAGTTTAGGTAAAATGCGTTGATATCTTTCGGTGCTGATATTTTATTTCAGATGAGACATTCATAAATGACCAACGGAATTTTACCCGTCGTTTCCTGGTGTTGGAGTCTACGAGTTCAAACTCGCGATTTAATTCGCCCCAATTAACTTTCATTTTCGAATTTATCCTTTGCGAAACTTTCGCTCACGAATTTAATACTAACTTTAACCAAAATTGGAATTTTGATTTGAATAAGCGATAGTTCTCTGATTACAGGCATTAGTTCGACGAATGTTGTTACCATATAAATATGTCTATGTCTGTAATAAATTTTTTGTTTGAAATGCAATTTTAAATCCAATGTTGCTTCTACATGCACAATTTAGCATACGAGTTCACTTACAAACTTCGAAGGACACTTGGGTCCTTGAATAGAATAGAAGGCAAAAACACACTCGTTGATTTAGTTGAAATCCATCTTAATATTACTCAATTCCTATGGGAATTTCAAATTGTTTTAGCTTTCTCTGCTGACCCAAGACAAAATGAACCGGGGTTAATTTATAGCCTATGTTTCCCTCAGGATTCTAAGGCATAAATGGACCAAATTTGGTGTGTATGTGTGTGTGTGTGTGAATCGGTCAGACTAATGATGATAAAAGTTATTCCTATGAGAACTTTGAATTATTTTTATTCCCCCTCTGCATACACAAGTTAAATACCCCCGAATGGAAATTCTTATGTTTCCTGCAAGATTCGAAAGAATAAAGGTACCAAATTTGATGTGGATTGGTCAAACCGGGATCGTAATGACAGTCAATATTATTCCTATGGAGATTAGAATTCGCTTTTATCCTCCTCTGTAGACCCAATACAAATAAATATAACTGGGGTTAATATAGAGCCTATATTTCCCACAGCATTCTAAAGAATAAGTGTACCAAATTTTATGTGGATTGGTCAAACGGTGTACATTTTTAATATTGAACAGACAACTGTCAATTCTACTTAATACATAAAAAGAAATTTTAGTTTCAAAAAGGAACATGTACAAATATTTTTGTAGGTTAAAAACAATAATTGTGTTGTAGCACCTTGTCATATGTTCATACTTCAAAAGATTAATAAGCAAAAATTTTACCGTCAATATACACTCTATAACAAAAAAGACCGACGCACCAAGAAGGAGTTGTACAATTGTGATAAAAATAGGTGGATGTGAAGAACATACATAGAAAAATAAAAGATTAAAATTTCAGAATAATTGAATGATTTATTTTAGAGTTTGACAGTTACAAAAGAAGGAAGTCAATAAGGCGTTGGTCAACCTCTGGCCTGTATGCAAAGTGACAACCGGCGTGGCATAGATTGCAAAAGTTCTCGGATGTTGTCCTGCGGATTTTCTTACCAAATTGTCTCCAACTGTCGGGCTAAAAGGTCAACATTCCGGGATGGTTGTAATCGCTTTCTCATAACGTCTCATATGTGCTCTATGGTAGAGAGATCAGGAGACCTATATTGCCAAGGAAGTGTTGGGAAAGCTTCAAGACAATTCATAGCAACACGAACAGTGTGCGGCCGAGCATTTTCTTATTGAAAAGTATGTCCGACGTGTCGCAAAAGGAACGGTAACACAACCGGTCGTAGAATGTCGTCTATGAACCGCTGTGCTGTAAGTGTACCATAAAGGACTACCAAAGAGGTCCTGCTATTAAAGAAAGTGGCCCCTTAGACTATAGCACCCTGTTGCAGGAATAAGTTGCGATAGTAAGGACAGGATCCCCATGCTGCCCTGGACATCTCCAGATACGTCTGCCATTGTCGTCAGGACACAGTTGGACACTGTACTCAGACGTATGAAGTTGTAGTGGAGCCTTTTCTTTTCGAATATTTTTTTTTATTGGGATGTATAAATAGAAGAAGAAAAGAACACAATAAAAAAATTAAAGGATATTTACAAAATTGACATTGATGTTTGCACTTTTGAAGATGAATTTGACCATTTTTTAATATTTCTAAAGAAAATGAGGACACCATAAAATCCACACCATACATCTATCGAGCCGCCAAAGAAATGTCTTGCACATTTCCGAATGATGAAAGAGTATTTAAATTTTTTTTTAACAATTCACTTATCTAATACCTTAGTAGAAAGGTCGTTTTTAGTTTTAAAACGTGTAAAAATTATTTAAGGAGTTCTATGGGAGAAGAAAGATGAATTAATACGGCCATTCTGTATATAGAGCAAGAAATTGTAAACCAAATTGACACTGCCAAAATAATTGACGAATTTAAAAAAATAAGCAAGACGGAAATTCATGTAAAAAAATATTATTTTAATAAATTTATCTAATGTGTTATGGTGTGACATTTTTGATTACTTGAAACTTTTTTTTCTAACTTGAGTTTGAGGCTCCGAAATTTTACCGCTTAGGGCCCCTACTTGATTTGATCAGCCACTGCAGATAACGAAAGTTGGGTTCCACCCAGTATACAAAAGCAGTTTAAGAGACACGTTACAAC
This sequence comes from Metellina segmentata, assembly GCA_947359465.1. Classification (NCBI taxonomy): domain Eukaryota; kingdom Metazoa; phylum Arthropoda; class Arachnida; order Araneae; family Tetragnathidae; genus Metellina; species Metellina segmentata. Next base: position 83,699,935 of record OX375882.1, on the reverse strand, counting down.
TAGTTTTGTTACATGATCCTGGGAACATTACCATTGATCACTCTACTTTTATATTTCCTCAATGGATCCGTTAACCACCTCCTGATTTTGAACTACGTCAACACTTGAGCTAACATCCCACTCTCCAAACATCCCCGCCACTCCACAGAAAGAACATTTAGGCCATGACAGATTTTATGTGCAGCAGCTCCTCTCCTCACATAAACGACGGTCAACGGTTGGAGAGAGTTTCGAACTCGCAACACTCTGGTTACTTATTCGGTACTCTACCGACCGGACTACAGACTCAAATAATGAGAGACTTTTTTACATAGAAAAATGAATACCTCCGTTTGTGTAAATATTAATGTTTCAAATTTCTCTCCTAGGTTTCCTTTTGGCTGATGCTGGCTATGATGTATGGCTGGGCAATACTAGGGGTAACACCTATTCAAGACACCATATTAAGTATAGTCCAGATATGCAGGAATTTTGGGATTTTAGGTAAGAGACCTACAGCACAGAAAATAGACGATGAGTTTGAGAGCAACGATTTTCAACAAGTGCGTCACACTTTTGCGCATCACATCGACTTTTTAATGGAATAGACGGATCCATATGCGGGTAGCTTCATGCTATTTCTTGCGGTCGCCCATTTAGATATGTATTTTAATCAACATTGCACTAGAGCAACAGAACTAAAAATGGTATGAAAGATTATAAGTTGTTTTGAATTAGTTTAGTAAAATTATTGTAGGTGAAAGTGAGGCAGAGTGTTTCACGTTTTTTATTTTCAGCTGTGCTATCAAGATATACATCTATACGAAGCAAACAAAGCCCTTAAAGTTATCTTTGATCTCTTACACACATGTTACTTATCACAAAAATTAAAAATAGTAACATTTATATCCCGAATTTAATGTTTTTAGCAGTGATGTACTTTGTAACATTATGCCCCACTGTCGGGGTACAGTGTTACATACTGGTGGATACAGTGTTACGTTATAGTAACAAGAGTTGATATAAAGAATGGACTTTTATCAAAATTATAAATCAAAATACACATATATACGAGTACAATGATTCCTTAAGAAGGCTTAAAATAAAATACCACGATTGATTAGTTTACGCATAATTGAACAGCTTTAAATGCGAGGGAAAATACAGAGAAGAAATAATAAAATTTTATGACAATCTTTATTGTTATGGCCTACACAGTTGAGAAAAGAAAACATTAGCAATAATTGTAGCCAACAGTTACAGAGATGATAAAATAAGATTAAAGAAATTCTAAACTTATTTTAGATTTTTAAGTTAAATCCACAATGAAAATCAGCATTTAAAATGTATAAGATAGAAACATTAGTTTGACGTGTTTTTTCGAAAGCAACATTGTTTGGATTCGCGACTTCCCCAATAGAGCGAATTTTATGTTCTTTAAGGTGTTCTTCAAAACTATAACAAAATCACGATTGTTAATTGTTAAGGGATCAGAATCTACAGCAGTCTGAATGCAATTCTGAAATAAAGATGTTATCATCATTATCAGCATAAGATGGTGAATCTTCATCTTATGTTGATGATATATCGGTAAATCTTTACTTGATGTTCCCTTTGGCCCTTTACTTAGACATTTCGTTCTATTTGGGGTTTTTGGTATATTTTTCCTCTTTAATATTTTCTCTGTAATCCTATTTTGAACTGCTGTATCAGTCAAGATTCGCTAGTTCACACGTCGTCTCTTTTATGCAGTTTTTCGTGATGGGGCTTTAGTGGAAAACCTTACTTCTTGTGGAGACATAATGTCGTTAGCTAGTGAATGTTTCGAATGAATTAACAAAAGAAAAATGCTAATCATGTGTAAAGATTATAAACATCACTTAAAAAGATATACAAACCTATATGGGAAAAAAGCTTTCAGAAAAATCAACCTATTTATTTATGTTATCATTCATATTTATAATAATAAAAATCTTTAAATGAAAAATGCATATATATCTTATAAAATAAACACCACTCATGAATAAAGAGGATTTTATTACAATTACAAACTTTTACTTTTACCTTACAAAAATAGAGATTTTCTGACAGGAATGTAACTAATGATGCAAATTCTTCAAAAACACATGGACTTCTGCAAAACAAGAGGACTAAAAAGAATATAAACAAATTAGAGCTAATTTTGCTGCCACTTTAAAATGAAATTATCTGTGACACTGTACCCCATGTAACACTGTGCCCCTCCTTCCTCTACTTAAAAATTATGTCTATTTGTTCAGATAAAAAACAAAAAAGTATAAGAAAATTAAACTTTTTTTCCCATCAAAGCATTTTTCTTATTTACTAGGGGGCCTGCCCCCTGCTCGCTAACGCTCGCCAACCCCCGGAGGATTGCTTCGCAATCCTCATTGGTTCGCTGCGCGAACCTATGCTCGCTTCGCTCGCCTCAATGAAGACATCTGTCCTAGCAGAAGGGATTGTTTACAAAATATGTTACCAAAAAAATGTTTTTCAAATCTAAATTTGCTGTATTACAGAAAAAAAATATACAGTATCTCTAAAATCAGAATTCAAATGAAAACTTTGTGCAAATTTTGACTCGAAATCTGAGCGTTGCTTTGGAAATTGAATACCCAGCATGTTGTTCGTGTGAACATTTTCCCAGCACTGAAACGACCCACACTTTTTCATTGAGTTTGTTGCCGAAAGTTGTAGTGCAAGCGTCTTGTTGAACTATAATTGTTTGCCCTGAAAAGGACCGTTTTTTAAATGGCCCTTAAAAGATCCTCCTCTTTCTTTGATTTCTATTATAAACTAACTGCAACAGCTCATTAAAATGTCCTTTTTTTTCAATAAAATTTCATCCGATAACGCTATAAATTCAATCGATGCGCGAGACTTCGCGATAAACAAACAATCGTACAGTGTTGCCAAAACGCGTTTACAAATAACGTCTTTTTCGTGAGCCACGTAAGAGAATTATATATATATATAGATTGTCATGTCTCATAAAACTATGTATTACACTTGTCATGTGTTTAAACTCATAACTGATGAATTTTACTGATTAAATATAAGTAATAATGAAATGCTGTGTGATTTTTAGCATTTAATGTGAATCCTCGTAATATAGTAAAGTAATATAGTAATTATTATAATACTCGTATTATAGTAATAGCAAAAATATTATAACTATATAAGTGAAGAAATACCTATTTCATAATTTTCTTTTGAAATCTTTAAAAATAAAATTTGAATGTCTGTCATTCATTTTGAAAATAAAGGATTTGAAAATAAAGCCTAATTTGTAAATTATCAAATAAAAAATCTCAATAATTTAATTTCTGCAGTTACATTTTATGAGTTGTAAAGCTTTTAATCGGCGAATTTTCTTCAGGTATTCATTAAAAAATTTGCAGACATAAAAAAAAACCAGACGATTTTTAAAAGGCGTATATTCAGAATATTTTGTTGATTTAAACACGGAAATATATCCGTCGACACTAAGAAAATAAACGTATGTGTAATGTCAGAATCGCGGAAATCTTCAGCCTACATCCATGACGTCACGGAATCGTAGATTGGCCTTTTGTTATAGGAGGCGTTGCAATTGCCCGTTGTGTTGCTCTAGTACGACGTTAATTAAAAATTATCAAGTTACCAAATTACCAGTAGAGCTTAAAATCCACGAAAAATTGGAAGATCGAAGGCTGTAGTTAACCACTTTTCTCATTTTTCTTGGTAGTTATGGCACAAAACAGCAAACAGGAAGGCTAAAGTAAATTTCTTCATGGCAAGAGAGGCAGATCCAGAGACTAGCCTGCAGGGGGAAATGTCTTACTCGCAAATTAAAGATGAGATGCAGTTGCCCGGTACCAGCCGAACAATAAGAATTGCACTGCATAGAAATACTAATGTTGTGTACAAGAAGTTAAAAGGAAAACCTCCACTTTCTAAGTGGCATATTGAATTGATTCACGTTTTAAATTTACCCGGAAACATTTAACGGCTGGCACCAACTAGAATGATCTGGTATTTTTGGATGAAAAAAGTTTAATTTAGATCGACCAGGCGGATTTAAGTTTTACTAATATGATCTGGCGTAAAGAACTCCACCTTTTTTCAAAACGCCAATACGGAGTGGGGTCTATAATGGTTTAGGCCGCATTTGCAGCCGGTTGTTCAACTAAAATTGTTTTTGTCGATAACAAAAATAATTGAGTGTTGTATCAGGACATGCTGTGTGAGGAATCAAATAATGATTCCCACGTTTCTAACACTCCTCGAAAAAAAACCTCAAGTACCGCCGCAAATTCCTTGCGACAAGGCACCCGGGTCCAGACAAGATGTCTGGACTTTTGACACTATATTTCAATAGACTATTCATTTCGGCACGCCTTTGACGAAACAGGTGTCTCGAGGCCTGAGAAAGACTTCAGACTGAAAAGGGCGTTACATAGACTTCTTGTCGGGAGCGAGCTGGCAAGTAGGGTTCTCCGGAATTAGCGCTCGCCTGCCGTCACAGCCAATCAGGGAGTACTAATTCGACATGACGTCAAGACCCCCAAAATTTCGAGCGGACAACGAGAAGAGTTTTTCAGCAGACGACGTTCACGCTTGGAATTAGACGACGCTTCCACTTGTGGAACAGAAAGAGTCGCCTCGGACCTAGAGTCCTAAAACGGATTCCCAGGACGCAAGTGCCTGCTAGATCTTCGGATCGAATCGAATTGTGGAAACACACCTCTAGGAAATCGTTCCTGAAAGACCCCGCGGTCTGGAGCTCGTTCATTCTTGACTGCTGCGAGAATTCAAAGATCTCCGGTCCATTCAACCTGAACTCTCGTGATTCCACTGCAGGAGGCCATCTCCTGTATGTTTATGTTCACCGTGGACTCTTGTTTGATTTGTCTAGGAGGCCATCTCCTGTGAAAAGATGTAAATAGTTTTCTATATTAATCCAGAAACCCTGAATAAATCTCACCTTATTCCGGGCAGAATCAATAGTGCTGTTCACTGCATATTTTGTTATATGACCGCTACCCAGGGTTAGGCGAGTACGTCACAGCTGGCAGATAATTTGCTGCTCTTCAAATTACATCAGGAGATTGGACTTTTCAACAAGACAAAGCTTCTGTGCACTCTTCGTGCTCCACAAAATCCTGGATGAAGGCGAACGAAGTAAAAACTCTTCAATGGGCATCTCGGAGTTTCGACTTCAATCCAATGGAATACTTTTGGGGCATTCTAGCTCGTGATATTAACAAGATTGCGGGGACAGTAAGTACAGCAGTAAGTCTGATCAAAGAACCTCAATTTAAAATTTGCAGAACATTGCACCGAACACCTTCCAAGCTCTATCTGGTTCTATGAACCGACAATTAATACAAGTAATAGAAAAAAGAGGTTCCCACATATATAATTTACTAAAGAATAAATAATATTAACTCAATATTTTTTTCTTTAACTCTTAATTTCTTTTAAAAATTTACATAATGTAACTAAACTTAATAATAAACTTAAATGTATTTTTACTGTGATTTTATTACATCATAAAGTATCCTTACATTTCATAAAAATGTGATAGATATTTCTTGTTTTATGACACCTTTTTTTGTGACTTCATACATTTTCCAAAGACTGTATCTCTCCTTAAAGTTTGTTGAGGAAGTTTTGAAAACCCTAGAAGAGTTATTTATTAAACTCACGTCGCACCTTTTACAGTTCAACTAGTTACATTTCTACCCAGTGTTGCTACTGGGAATGTCGCTAATGCAGTCTTTTTTTCAGCTTCGACGAGATGGGAAAATTCGATTTGCCTGCCATGATGGATTATGTGTTGAATGTAACGCAGCAGGAACAACTGTTCTACATTGGACATTCCCAAGGAACCACTGCAGCTTTTGCGCTGTTCTCTGAAAATCCCGAGTACAACAAAAAAGTAAGGCATGTGTACAGACTTAATTTGAGGTCATAGAAATAGTCGGTAGTTATTTTAATTAACGTCCCACTGGAGCAATACAATTGGCTGTTAGCGACGGTCCGATATCAATCCAGAAAGGTAATCCGAGGACAACACTTATTTATTTTGGACCTAGGTCAGATGACGAGGTCCACACCTGAGCTGGCATCTCACTCTCCTAACTTTCACTCCATGCCTACATGAGTTCATTGGAGTCCACGACAAATTTGACGTGCACCTTCTTCCCTCCTTCGGCACACAATGGTTTTTGTTGTTTCTCATGCCTACACTGGCAGACCAAAGGAGTGCCAGGCCCTTCGAAAACGGCAAGAGGCGAGGGGGATGCGCGTTCCATGTAAGTGAGCGTCATTGGGAAGAAGTCCGACATGCATGACACATCTGCTTTACAGGAAAGTTCTCTTTCATACATGCATTCACTCACTCATATCGTAATTTAGATCCCAATCAGAGGCCGATAACCCCCTAATCAGGTACCCCCAGAGGTATTGATTTGGTATGGGAACATGGTGGACTTTGTGACCACGACCTATTTAACGTGCCCCAGTCACCATTAGTGAACACGACGGTCTTTAGCCAGGTCCATGCGCCGATCTCGCTATGATCAGAATTGTAGGCTCCGCCGAGGGCAGAGCCCACAACCCATCCGATGCGAGCCCGAATCTCTTTTGACTGAGCTATAGCGGCTAGCCCTGCTCCTAGAAATAGTCGGACTCAAGAGTCTTAACACGTCTTTCCATCTTGTCGTTAATACTAGCTTTTGTACAGCTGTCAAAAAAAATAACGACTTACCCTATCGCAATTGCACAATTTACATCACAGAACAAAACGAAAGGTAACAATCGATAGTGATGAATGTTTTCTACAAATGCCAGTATTGAAAATTAGTCTAAGGGCCGTCTTGATATTAAAGTGGGTGCTTGCTCTGATAATTTCAATACGAACCCCCATCTTTTATCACAAATTTGGAATCTACACACAATTTCAGACAAAAATTTTAAAAAAGTTCATCAATATTATTGCATTTTTCACCGATTTGTAAGTGTTTGAAAATTAAATCTCCTAATGTTAAATTGATGTTTCACGTTTTTTGTTATATTTGCTAAAAACATTAATTATTCTAGGAAATTGTTTTTCAATTCTTTGCTACCCAAAAAGCCAAACACAATGTACAAACATTTTAACTTTAAAACCGAATTTTACTAATTTTTTATTAATTATGAAATTAATATTCATAAAATTATGAAAATAAATATCGGTAAATTTTGACATTCTGTTACTGAAACATCGGAATACCAAATAATTAAGTAGAGCAGTGAAACTGCTAAATTCGATGATTATTATCGTTATTGGGGATCGTTTACAAAGTGAAAACAGAAATTTCTCGGAAATAGAAATATATTGCAAATTTACATATTGGTGACTGTGTGGAAATGTTAACAAACTTTCAGCTTCCTATAAGAAACAGTAAAATCATTGACTGAGACGGCCGCTATACATCTTATTAATATTTATAATGTGATTGCATAAAATTATTAAATTATTTATTGTAAAGCACACAATAAATAATTTTTACATTGAATCATCTCAACTCATCACGAGCTTCACCTTCATATGTTTTTTTGTAATTGTGTGATTATTATTTTGTAAGATGTGGTCATACTTAGTACTTTGTGTTGGGCCTATGTGAATATACTGTGTGGGGGGCCATTGCTGGGTTCTTCACGAGCCACGGCCTGCGCGGCGTTACCTGAGCAGTGTTTCTTTCCTGTCTTGGTTATGGCTCGTACAACTAAATCTTGCACTCCTGTATCGACGCCCTTATTGCTAAGTTTCGAAAAGATGGAGATAGCTAGGATGCCAACATTAGAGGGACTCTGAAAGAGATTGCTTCCCTTTGTAACCTTAAGCGCACTAGAAAGATGGAGAGTGACATTTTACAACTTGACCTCGCTACCCATTTGGCTGTTTGAACTGATATCTTTTTAGAAAGTGGTAAGAGGGATACGTCTCGGCAAGTACTCCACGGAAACAGGAATACTAAAAGACCCACACACTTCCCCGACCTTTAGGGCTAGAAAAAGACAACTTGAAACTGAGTTGAGGAACCTCAAGGTTGCCACCTCCATCCGAGAGACCGAAAGGAGAGACTTGGTGGGAGATGGGAAAACTGGAGATTCGTCAACTGAGAGACCAACAGAAGGTATAAAAGCTTAAATTGGCCATGACCGACTCTGAATTGGTGATCCTGAAAAGGTAGCTGGAGGAGTCCTATGCCTCTTGTAAAAGCGAGAAGACTGCCACTGAAACGATGAGGGAGGAGATTGCCGCCTTGGGTTACCGGCTGGAGATGAGGGACTCCGCAATGAAGTCGATAGAAAGCGAGAGGGATAGATTGGTGCAGATTATTGCGGGTTAGGATTTGGATCTTCAGGCATTTGTGATACAACTCAATGATAGTGAGCGAAAGTCCTCCAACATAGTCGTGTCCAGGAGGAGAGAGATAGAACCATCAGGCAACTGACTGAAACATTATCAACTGTTAGAGAGATTAGGGCTTCTTGTGTCGTACAGAGCCCTGCCATGCCACGATCATACGCCGACGTTGCCTCCAGAAGCGTGGATGAGTCCATCTCTCGTAGGCCGAAGAGTCACGTTGTCCTTTTGAGGCGGAGGGGCGAAAGTGATTTTTTGAGCGCACTCTCTGAAGTTGTGACTGTAATTGAAGGGTCCATACAGAAAATATATATAACATCCGTAAATTATTCTTCCCGGGATGAATAGACCTCGTATCATTATTTACAACTAAAATTATGATGTTACTGCCGAGGGCATCTCTGGGGCTCTAAATTTAAAGAGCGAATATTTTCAAACACTGATGAATTCAAAATTGAATTTAAAATCGGAGGCCAACGACTTGATTCTTTCAGTGGCGAGACGGATTTTTAAGTGCTTATTGATAGATAAACGTGTTTTATGGGTTCTTTCGTATTAGGCAGTGCTCCGGGTGTGGCTGGCTGTAGCATACCCGCGGAAGATGCACCTTTGATAAGACCTGTTTGCGGTGCAGCGGAGTACACTGCCCATCCGGATGAGCTGACCCTAACTGCGAAGACTGTCGCGCCCCCAATGGTAGACTTGGTAATTATGTATTGAACCATAGCTGCATGGACCGAAAATGCCCTTGCATCCAAAAGCAAATTCACTTAAATATAACTAGAACCGATTTGACGGGCCCTTTTAACTTCTCAACTTTAATTTCGGACAAGACCCCCTCTTCTACGTTTGGATCGCTCTGGGCAAGGTGCCCGTTTCGGTGGAAGTTTTTGAAGATTTAAAATTTTTAACGCTCATATGTATTTTATTGGAAATACCATTTAGGGTTCTTTTAAGGTGTATGCACACACTAGAAATCCTGAAAATCGACCAGAAAATCCAAATTTTCTTTATTGTTTCAAAATATACTTACATTTTTTATCTTTCAGACGATACCAAGATGTTGTAAATATTCGGAATATTTCTCTAGTTACAAGGGTTTTTCGTGAAGTACTGTCACCAAAAATGCTAGTTTAGGTTCTCAGCAAGAAGTACACAAACCGAATTTTCTAGAATTTTATTTATGTTTTACTTAAAAAACTTTTTATTTGAAATATTATTTTTTCATTTCTTTCAAAAAGAAACGATATTTAACTGTAACTTTATAGTTTAAGCACATGTTGTTTACTTCATCACACGTTTATAGTTGTTATTATCTTCATTTGTTGTGCGATACTTGCGATACTTACTTTGAATTAAAATGGGTTTTTCATCTCGAAATAAGCGTTCCAAGAAAGGAAATTTGTTAAAAATCAGCATCTTAATGTTGAATCTACTTTCAAGCCTGAAAATAGTCCAGAAAAATCGTCAGCTTCGAAGGTAAAGCTGGGCAACATTACTTATAATGCAGCGACTAAAGACTTACAGGGACAGTGGTTTTTTTTTGTTGTTGAACTTGACTGCATTTATCTGTTATTCACTTTATTAAACTGTCCAAACTACACATTAAAAACACTGTATGTACAAAGCAATGTTTCCAAGAAAATGGGATGCTGTGTGCAACTAAACCTTGCATGCCATAATTGTGACTTTGTAAGTGATCCATGTGCAACTTCTAAAAGACATGGTCAGTTTTATGAAGTAAACAGACGTTTAATGTATACCACGAAGTAAATTGGTTGTGCCACAGAAAAGCTAGTCACTGCATGACTGTAATGAACATGCCTCCTCCGCCAAATCCTGTTCCGCACATGAAAGCTTTGCTTCGTGTCGTGCAACCACTTGCAGATCAAACCAAGCAAATGGCTGCTCATCTCTTCGATAAATTAAAGGTATTTCTGAATGTGGAGTATCTATCGATGAAACTTGGCATAGGCGAGGCTAATCCTCGTTAAATGGAGTAGTAGATGCCATTTCTATCGACACAGGAGAAGTGCTCGATGTTGAAGTCTTATCGAAGAACTGTATTGGTTGTCGAAAGTGGAGCAAGAAAGACCAGTCTTCAGTGCGACTCCAATCATGGAAAGCCGACCATAAGTGTTCCATCAATTATAAACGATCTACCACTAACATGGAGCCTATCAGTGCTGGAAGAATTTTCCAACGGTCCTTTTACACCAGAGGATTGGAATACTTGGATTTTTACGATGCTGGGGACATATATTCTGTAGTTTCCGAGCTGGATCCATACAATGTAAAAGTCATACAGAAAATAGAGTGCATTGGGCACTACCAGTAAAGGCTAGGAACTGCATTGCGAAAATTAAAGAAGACCGTCAAAGGAATTGATGGAAAAGGAAAACTTACAGATGCAAGAATAAACATAATGCAAAATTATTTTGGACTTGCTCTGAGGAACAACACCGGATTAGTGGAAGACATGTCAGATGCCATTTGGAGTACCTTTTACCATCTGTGTGAACGAGACAGCCATCCATTCCACACCAAGTGCCCAAAGGGTAATGACATTTGGTGTTCCTACCAAAGTGCCACAGCTCGGGGGAAACAAGATGTGTACAAACACAAAGTAGGATTGCCATTCGTCCTTTTGAAGCATATCAAGCCTATTTATTTGAGGCTGACAAGCCCTGAAATGCTACAAAAGTGTTTTCATGTCAAAACGCAAAATGCCAATGAATGCCTTCATTCACTGATCTGGAAACGTTGCCCGAAAACAAAATTTTCAAGTGCCGATGCTCTCAAACTTTCAGTACTTGATGATGTAATTCACTTCAATAGTGAGTATAAACCTGAAATAGAGATTATGGTCATTCGTTCGGGACATTTAATGAACAAAGGCCTTGAAAATAGACAGCTTAAGAATTTCGGAAAGTTTGCATCAATCAACACCGCTCCAGAAACTAAGAAGGAAATGTTTACGAGGGATTAAAAAAAGAAAATTTAAAAAGAATGTCTAACTTATGTTTCAGGAGGCTTATAATTCATATTAGGTATCATTTTTATCCATTTTAGTATTATTTTACTCTGAAAACATGTTTCCAAGACTTTAAACTAAATTTCTGAAAGAACAAGTACTCGTACTAATCCTCCAAATTTTTATGGTCTTTCTCAAAATACACTCTATGACAAAAAAATCGACGCACCAAGAAGGAGTTGTCCGATGGAGACAAAATTTGGTGGATAGGAAAATTATGTACAGAATAGAAAATGATTAAAATTTCAGAACAATTGAATGATTTATTTCAGAGTTACAGTAACGAGCTCAATAAGGTGTTGACCCGCCTCTAGCCTGAATGCAAGCTGCCACACGGCATGGCATAGACCGATAAAGCTCCCGGATGGTCTCCTGCGGTATTTCTTGCCGAATTTGCTCCAATTGTCGGAATAAGTCATCAACATTCCCTACCGAATGCAGTCGCCTTCCCATCATATCCCAGACATGCTCGATGGGAGAGAGATCTAGTGATCTGACTTGCAAAGGAAGTGTTTTACAAGCTTGAAGACAGTTCATAGCAACACGTGCCGTTTGTGGTCTGGCATTGTCTTGCTGAAAAATAAGCCCAGGGTACTGCGAAAGGAATGGTAGCAAAACAGGTCTCAGAATGTCGTCAACGTACCTCTGTGCAGTAAGTGTACCTCTAATGACGACCAAAGAGGTCCGGCTATCAAGGGAAATGGCACCCCAGATCATAACTCCTTGTTGAGGGCCCGTGTGGCGTGCAATAGTGAAAGCAGGGTCGGCACGCTGCCCTGGCGTCTCCAGTAACGTCTTCGATGATCGTCAAGACACAGTTGGAAGCGGGATTCGTCGCTAAAGACTATACGTCCCCAGTCAGCATTATTCCAGCCTGATCGAGCCAAGCATCACTGAAATCTGTCTCGACAGTGTGCAGGCGTGAGTGGCATCTGGCCTAACGGTCGGTACGAGCGTAGATTTCGCTATATCAGCCGTCTGTGAATGGCCATGGTGGACACTCGTGTGTGGGTCGCACGACTGATGCTTGATAGCGATGAATCAAATCGCTGTGACAGCTGATCTGACAATCACTCTGTCCTCGCGATCTGTTGTGGCCCTACGTCGATCGCTACCATCATGACGCTGAAATCTGCCATTGTCCGCCCACTCTTGCCAGCATCTTCTAATCGCCGCATCGCTTCGACTCACATGACGAGTGATTCTCCTATTTGCCCAACCTGCCTCTTTCAATCTAATGATACGACCTCTTTCAAACTCTGAAAGTTGCTCGTAATGAGCTCAAATCCTGCGGCGAGGCATTTTTTCAGTCGTTAAAAGGTATCCTAAATCGCAATGCAACATAAAATTTTAACAACAGTTCAAGACCAACTCTTTATATACATCTGCTGGATGCGCAGTTCCGATGCGCAGGAGATCGCACTATTCATTCATTGGACACCAAATTTTAATCATATGCATATTTGGTCAAAACATTTTTGCATACGAAATTTCAAAGCAATCGGATGATTCCTTCTTGGTGCGTCGATTTTTTTTGTCATAGAGTGTACTCTCCATTACATGCAATGGACTTATCCCACCTCTTTTCCAGTCTTCAAACACATGCTGGAAGTCATTTTTTGACAGGTCCTTCAAAATCGCATACGCAACTTTTACCACTGCCTGTGATGATGAAAACCGCATTTCCCGGAGATATTTCTTCAAATTCGGGAAAAGAGAAAATCAATCGCATGGGATACATCAAGACTATATGGAAGATGTGGAACACACATGACATTGGTTTTTGGAAGATCTGACGATTTTTTAAGGCGAAAACAAAATTTCAATGTAGTGTATTGCACTTCGCGTGTCACGTCCATTTCTGCCGTAGGCGAAAGTAAAACAAGACCTCAGCAATGACGTCATGACCGTGAAACTTGCGCTTTCTATTCTCCACTTATCCCGCTACACATTCAATATGAATTTAAATTTCTTGATTTTTTAATCACCTTTAAAAAAATTTATGATTTTTTTTTATTAAACAGCCTTTGTATGTTCCTCTATTTTTTATGTTTTGCGTGCTCTCTGCCACTGTTACATCAAATATAGATATGAACCTTATTAAATTTTACACGGTGGAAGTCTTATCGTTTTAATATTTACAATTTTTACCAGATTCTAATACAGGAAATTACACTGTTAGCATAATGAAGCATATCGCTTATCCGAATACAGAAATAATTCCCAGAATATTCACATGTACAATGTGGACAGAAATCCATCCCAACAAAACATAAGCCGTGGTCAAATATGAAGAGCAAGCAACCCGGGAATACGAATCAGAGGGGAAGGTGCGATCGGTGAAAACGCTCTGATTGGTCTTCTCGCTTTGCGCTTCCTGTTTGACCACGGCTCTACCTTTCAATTCACTCGAATGCATTTCAAGTGGAAGTGTATCTGTGTTTTCTTAAATTACGCTATGCATTTTGTGTGAAATTCCGAATCTACTTTCAGGTAAAGCTTTTCGTTGCCTTAGCACCTGTTGCAACCGTTGGAGAGATAACTAGTCCCATCAGATTCATAGCTCCCTTTTCCTATGAAATAGACGTAAGATGCTCCTTACATTTTTCCGATGCTTCTCTCTCAGTAGTTGTACTGTTTCAATGTCTTAACCTCGGTTTGTTTCTCATTTTTAGTTGGTATCGAAATTGATCGGCGCCAATGAATATTTCCAATGACCCCCTTTTCAAGTTGTTGAGTGTGCTGGTTTGCGATACAGAGATTAGATACCTGTGCGAAGAGGTCATGTTCCTTTTCTACGGAGTAGATGTACAGCAACTAAATCAGGTAAATGTGACTCTTCAAATTCAGCTAGGGAAACAGAATCCAGGGAGAAGACTTTCTTACTCTCTTTCATCACAGTGTGGATGACGGTAAAAATAAGTGGATATTTCGGATGTACAGGGTGGACGAAATATCCCTGACGCATTACAAAATCTAATATAAAATCAACCAATTGTCATGCGGTTTTCACTAAATAGATTTCAAGGCATTTAAAAGGACGAAATGTTTTTTCGTTCTTCTGGCGTTTAACAAAAACTAAGTATTTTACATGCAATCTAAATAAATTTTCAAAAAACAAACTAATTATTCCACATTCAAGTAGACGTTTCTTCTGAACTATGCTCCTTTTGGGGATGGGGCACTTTTAATCTCTTGTGGCCTCTAACGCCCTCACGCTGGTGTGGTGTGGAAGTTTGGAGAGTGGGGTTCCAGCTCAAGTGTGACCTCGTCATCTGACAGCAGTTCAAAATTACGTGGTGTTGTCCTAGGATCTTTCCCTTTGATCGAAATCTGTCGCCAATAGCCCATTGGTTTGCTCCAGTGCAAAGATAATGAAAAAGAAAAATACCAATACCATTTCAATTTTGAACTAAATCGACATCTTTCAAAAATTAGTTATCATTAAATAATACAAGTCGCGAATTTGGAAGTATTAAGTTTATTTTGGTAGCTCGATAGGTAGTTGAACTAACCATCGCACTGTAGCAACACAGCCGTCTTTTAGCGAAGGCCCGTGATCATTTCGAGAGGGAAAGTTTCTTGGACAACACATCATTTTGAACCACGAGATCAGATGACGAGAACAACACTGATCTGGCACCAAACTCTACAAATTTCCACACCACGCCAACGTGAGAACATTTGATTCTGCGACAGATTTAACGTGCACCTGCAAACTTTCAACACGACAGTCTTTGGCTGGATTCGAACTCACAATCTTTATAAGTGATATTTAATTTAAAAATTAGTAGCGTTATAGTTAAGTAGGGATTTTTCTGTTGTTACTAGGGTATGTCAATGAGTAACGCGCGTGTTAATGTTTATGTAGGAAAATAATTAGTCAAAATGAAACTATTTAGTAAAAGGGACCTAGAGACTGTGCACAATGCAAGATCTCGTAATTCCATGTACCGGTACCGTTCGTCAGTCACCCGTAAAATGGCGTTAGTGATTACATCGTGAACTGTGGAGGAGCAACGAGTTTGGTCGATGAAGTCCGATATGGGAGGCAAGTGTCTTCTTCAACCTGTTCAATTGTTTTCTGAAATCGACAACGTTATACGAGAGAACGGTCGAACGTTATTGAATGAAATATAAGAACGTTACAACATTTCTTATGGATCTGCCTGGAACATTGTTCATGAGAAACTAGGGTACACGAAAGTTTGTTCTCACTGGGTACTAAAACAACTGTCGGAACAGCACAATGGATACAGAATGGCTTGCAGTCTGAAACATTTGCAGCGGTACCATGAAGAAGGTAATCAGTTTTGGGCGAATATTGTCACGAGAGATGTAACCTGGGCTTTACACTAGACACCGGAGTCAAAATCGTCAAGCAATATGGGGACACATCATCGGGATACGGTTGGGAAGTTTTGGAGAACCCTCCATACAGCCCGGACATAAAACCCTCCAATTTCCATCTGTTTGGACCCATGAAGAAGTTCGTTGACGGTAAGAAGTTTGACTATGACGACGCACTCAAACGGAGACCGTGCGAAGATGGCTCTTCTAGCAGCCGACGGAGTTCTTTGAGACCGGGATTTTCAAACTCATCCACCGTTGTGACAAATATCTGAACATGCATAGTTCTTGTGTCATAGTGTCGTTAATTGATTTATTATTATTATTTTTTACATTATGTGTGCGTTACTTTTGACATGCCCTAGTATATTGTAACTTCACTTAACCTGCGACTGCTCATCGTAATTTCTGTACTGTTCAAGATCTTGTTTGTGTTAAATCATTCTGACTTATTTCATATATTTTCAGACTAGAATCGGTGTTTATACAGCCCATATTCCAGCTGGCTCATCCGCTAAAAGCGTTGTACATTACGGGCAGGTATAGTTTGCTTCCCTTAGCTTTATTATCTCCCGTCTTAAAGTCCCCATAAAGAGGTCTTTAATTCAATAAACGCACCAGTTTCTACAGAGTGTCCTTAAAGTTCCCGTACTGACGATTTGTGAATTTATCATACAAAAACAACAAATTCTAAAACAATTATTTTTATACATTTAAAATAAACTAGCCACTGTGTGACTAGCACGGCGTTGGAAATGTAATCTGTTTCTATTTTTTTTAAGGCGAAGGGCAGAAGATGCAATCGGTTTATTTTCGGAAAAAGAAAGTTCAAGGTGACGTCACAATTTCTCTTGCGAAAATATAAAAGATTTTTCAATTTAAAAATTATTTATTTAAAGAAAATCATATTTATCGATCTAAAGTGAAATTTTCCACAGATTTCAAATCCGTTGAAATTTTTTACTCTATCTTTAACGGTCTAGGAGATAGGAAAAAGGAACTAAGTGACTCCAGTCAAAAGATTATTCGTTTTTATCGTCTGGATGGAAAATCATTCCTCCTCGCGAAATTAAAAACGGAAACGAAAAAAATAAATTTCGAATCTGATATCTCTTTTATCAACACCTCCTACAGCAGGTGTTGCTACTATGCTGTTGCATTCAATAATTATTAAATTTCATTAAATTCATTTTTAAATGTTTTAGATTGAATTTTAAAATTCGCCTCGACCCTAAAAATGCAAAATATTCTAACTACCTGTGTGCCAAATCCCATTTCTGTAAGTGCCATATATTGGTCAGGACTTTGATCAGAAGAAACAAACAAACACTTCCTTTTATAATATTAGAGATGTTCAACATTTCTGTCTTTTTCTTGGAGGCAAAGCTGAAGTCGTGTGCGGATATGTTTAGAAACACATTTCAAGATGCTGGGATAGATTTCTTGCATCCTATGAAAATTGAAATTTTTAGATCATCTATTGTTTAGCGACTATCTTCAGAAACTTTTTTCATTAAATATCCCCACAAATAAAGGTCTGGGATACTCAGATCAGAGGAACGAGGTGGCCGAAGATTTCTTGAGATGAGTCGATCACCAAAAAAAAAAACTTGAAGCATGTCCTTGGTTTCATAACTTGTATGTCAAGTTGCACCATCTTGTTGCAACCAAGAATCTAGTTCATTCACTTCTAATAATGCAACAAATTGTTGGATAAGTTCTCTGTATGCAGTGCCAACAACAGTTGACCTGAAAAACTGAGGCCCAACAATCCTTTTGCGTGATACGGCACACTAAACGATAATTTTTGGAGAATGTAAAGGTTTTTGCATCAATGAATAGGGATTTATCGTCGTCCGAATGCGGGAGTTTTACGTGTTCACGTAACCGCTTAAATGAAACCATGCTTCATGGGAGAAAACATTTTGTCCCAAATGTTGATATTGTTGAGAATAAAGCTTTAGAACCATCGACAGTATTAAAGCCGCTTCTCATTGTCCGGTTACTTTAGCTCCTGTAACATTTTTAGATAAGCACGAGAATGCAAAGCTCTTAATGCACGAAAATGTTAAGCTCTTAAAACCTTATGTGTCGATCCATGTGATGTGGTGCTCATTTGTTGCGACAGACGCCTCACAGATTGATGAGGAGATAACAATATCCTCCTTTGAGTTTCTTGCACAAAGTCTGGTGTAACGACTTTCGGTCTTCCACACTCCTGTGTTTGTCTTCCACCTAACCTGTCTCGCTCGCGAAATCTCTGAACGAGTTGATATGGCATATCTTTACTAGGTATTACATCAGTTGGATATTTATGTCTCCAAAATTCTTTACGTCTTTTATATGATTTGCATTCAAGCAGCGCAATTCTCTGAATGCGAGATAAACTCATTTTGCAATGAAGAACAAAATGACGTAAAACTTTATTATTGCACAACTTGAGCGCCAAGAAAACCCAAACTACAAAAATTAAAGAATTGATAAAACTATAAACATACGATAAAATTCAATAGTTAAAAAAAAACACTTGAAATATTTTTTTAAAGTTGGAGTACGGGGACTTTTAGGACACTCTGTATGTCTAGGCGTTAACAAGCTCCTCCTTTATTTGCAGATGGTGAATTCAAAGCGGTTCACGAAATTTGATTACGGAAAGAAAGGAAATCTGCAACACTACAATCAGGTCAGTAAAAATATAACAGCTGCTCTTATCTTGAAGTAGCTGAATAACCCGACGTTGTTCGGGTTAAAATGGTTAAATGTTGATTGAAAAGTGAATTAGAATAATCACTTTTCTTACATAGAAAAATGCAATCATTTAAGTTGTATGGAAAATACTTTTAACCCTATTTATAGCAGAATAGATCATAGGCTAGCACAAACAGCGCTCCACCTATGCGCGGAGGCATACAGTCTCAAGTCCAACTCCAACTCCAACTGAGTCAGGAATATAAAGTTACGGTTAGTTCTGCTCCGCGAGCTGGGCGCGACATCTGGTGGTGGTATGGGGATGGACATCACATATATTTAATTCCTGAATAATATATTGCAATATGCAAAATACTGAGACATATAAAAACAAAAACGAAATTCCGTTGAAAATATGCATAAATCTGAAAAACGAAAGATGTGCAAACTATCGAATTCCGACTTCCTGAGCTGAAATATATGCAATTCGAAAAAGACATAATGTTAGACATTGTTAAAGACCATAATGATTTACGATTTATGAAATTTAGTAATGCTCAAATTTCCCTGTAAAACGCATTTCCTTGTCAATATTCATTTATTGCAAGAAAACAAACTTAAGAATTTAAAATTGGGGCTTCGAGAGGAACTTTTAGGACTACCTGTGTGCCATTTTTCATGCTCGTAAATGCTATAGATTAGTCTGATGACCGGAAAGTAATAGCCTATGTTTTCTACAGTGTTCAACAGTATAGTTCACCAAACTTGGTGTGGATTGGTCAAACGGAAAAGATTTGCAGTAGAGAATATACACACACATACATCCTTTATTATAAATATAGAAGATTCTCATCTTTAACCAAGGTTGAAACCGCGCGAACTTATCCAATACCAAATGTGAAATTAGCAACTTTTCAGATAAAAAACAACACCTTTAAAATGCGAATAGAAGATCAGAGCAATGGGACAAAAAAAATATGTTATCAAGGTTTCCGTGTACACGTGTTAAGACTGATATTGTGATTTATCGATCAGGTAATTGGTACTTGACAAAAATACAGTAGAACTCCAAATAACCGAATCAATTGAGACCAGACCCCATTCGGATAATCAAATATACGGATAATTGGATAATTCACGAAAAAAGGTTATTTCTTAGTAAAAAAAAATAATTTGGTTTAGCATGTGTTGTAATCTAATGTCTATGAAAACAATTTTGTTTACATTTTATAGGGGAAGGTAATGCTCAGAGTCACACGATTTTTTTTAGCTGTGGCATCAATATATACATCTAGTTAAAGCAAACTAAGCCCTTAAAATAATCCTTTATCTCTTACATACCTCCTACATGAAAAATAAAAGAGTAACATTTATTTCCAGTATTGAATGCTATTGATAGTGATGTACACTGTAACACTGTGCCTCACTGTCGGGGTACAGTGTTACATACTGTGGGATACAGTTTTACGTTATAGTAGCAACAGTAAATATAAAGTATAGGTTTTTATTAAAATTAATTTCAATTGAAATATACAGATATCTAATGATTTACTCAAGCAGGCTTAAAATAAAATACCACTTTTGATTAGTTTACATATAATTGAACAGCTTTAAATGTGAGTAAAACATTAGCAATGATTGCAGCCTACAGTTATAAAGTAGATGATAAAAAAAGAAAGTGTAAAATTATTTTAGATTTTGATAGGAAGTTAAATCCACAGGGAAAATCAGCATGTCTGCTTTTCTCATTGTCTCTCTCCTGATAGAATTGGGAGAGGTGGTTTGGCAATTATTTTTGATTTTTCAAATGAATAAACTTCTTTTGTCCGTGAAAATTTATAAGATGGAAAAATTCTTTTGACGTACACTTCCAAATCAACGGTTTTCTGATTCACAACTTCCCCAATAGAGTGAATTTTAAGTTATTTAAGGTATCCTTTATAGTTGAAAATCTTAAAATTAAAAATGAAGAGCTATAAGAATAATAAAATTTACATTGTGAAATATATGCTTGTTTGTAATGTGTTAATTGGACAAATTATATATGTAACAGTGTGTCCCATTTCATTCTGTAACACTGTACCCCATCTGACATAGCTTATTACACAAAAATTTTAATGACAACATACCATGAATTTAGATCATCCATTTTAACTCAACATTACCTTAACACAATTAGCTTGACTAATGAAATACTATTCATTATAAAGTAAGCACCACTCATGAATAAAGAGAATATAATTACAAACGTAATATTTTACTTTTAACCAACTTTTACTGCAAAAAATAGATTTTTGCTTACGCAAATATAACCAATAAAGCAAATTCTTCCAAAACTCATGGACTTCTGGAAAACAAGAAAGTTAACAAGATTGTAATGAAATTGAAGCTAATTTTACTACCACTTTAAAATTAAATTCACTGTAACAGTGTACCCCTAGTAACACTGTGCCCCACCTTCCCCCTACTTGCATATTGTGTTAAAATGTATCATTACTGTAGAATCGGAAATCGCTTCTCGCGAGGAATCATGTCCATGACCTCAATACACAGCAAGTGCTTGCACGTGTGAGGCTCCAGAAGCTAACGCAAATGAGCGGTTTCATGAAATCTATAAATGAGTGTGATCCCTGAATGCGGGACGATTCTTTTTCTGGAAGCTGAGTGCTTCAGTCGAGCAGATTCGCTCGTTATTGTCCGCGGGTGGCGTTCCCGTGATGACATTGTAATCCAGAAATTATGTTTGATATATTTCATTGTATATAATTCACAATCATTTAGAAGTAAAATTTAACAAAGTTTAATCGTGTTGTTCCGACTATTTAATCATACCCCACCGAGCCAATACTACAAATGGGGTGTCCGCCCGGGATGTGGCCTCGAGAGAGAAAATTTTCTGAGGAATAAGTGCGTTACTGGAGATTCGCTAGAAAAAGTATTCAGTGTTTTATGAATGGGAAGAGTGATTTTCCCCCCAGTGATTATTCGTAGCTCTGTTGTGTTGATTTGTGATTGTGGTTATGATTTGTTTTAAAAAGACTCAGAAATCTAGTTCAGATAATTAAATGAAAGATGTATTAAATAATAATTCCAGATGAGTGGAAAAAATATATTAGGTGTCTTTTTAAAATAGTAAGTGCCTTCTTAATTTTCTTACATGTGTAAAAATTAGTACAAGAACCATGGCCTTTTTGGCAAGATCTCGCAAATGTGATCTAATTGTACTTGTGGAGGAATTAAATTTAGCTCTCCCAGTAAATGCGAAAGTAGTCCAGCTAACCGATTTAATAGTAAAGGATACTAATTATAATGAGGAACTGGTTAAGGGTCTGCTCGCGAGAATTACCAGTGAACGAGAAGAACGTGAGGAATCGACTGAAAGGAAATTAGAGGAAAAAGAGAAAAGGGATTTTGAAATTAAGAAAATGGAGCTTGAATTAGCTTTGGCCAAAAGCAAAGATTCACCGATAATAACAAACACTACTAAAGATCCAAATTTACTAAAGTTAATGAACAGATATGAAATGCAAAATGATATTAGTGTTTACTTAAGTCTTTTCGAGAGACAAATTAAGCGAATGTCAATCGCTAAAGAGAATTGGGTAACTTATTTATTAGGGTTATTGCCTCTGGAAATTGTTAATGTCGTATCTCGAGAACCGGAGATTCACTCCAACGACTATGATTATATCAAAAAAGTATTGTTGAATCGTTTCCGTTTAACTCCCGAACAGTTTCGTCAAAAAATTTTCGGCCATCGGAAAGAAAATTCGGTTTCTTGGCGCGACTTCGCGTTTGAAATAAATAGTTTTTTGGAAGAGTGGATCACCGGGTTAGAAATCTCAACTTTCGATAACTTAAAAGAGATTCTTGTAGTTGACCAAATTCGACGAAAACTTCCAACTGATATCAGAGAACACTTTATAGATGACTTGCCCAAACTAGTAAAAATAGACGATTTAATAAACAAGTTAGATGACTATGAGTCTGCGCGAAATAACCTAAAGAGTGCGTTTAGTCCTAAATATTCTAGTCCTGATACAAGAAAGTCTTTTGCCCAAGGCAATGAGAGTAACAGATATAACAGCCGTAATACTAATAATAGAGTCCCAAATAATTTTTCACAGAATCGAACACAAGAGAGGAAAAATTTCTATAACGCGTTGAAACCTCAAGATCAAATACAGGGTAACTACAAAAATTTGAAGTGTTATACATGTGGTGAATTTTCACATAAATCTGTGCATTGTCCCCGTAAGAAAGACGGTCCCGTGTGTTTTCGGTGTGCCGCCCCAGGTCACAAATCTGACGTTTGCCCAATGAAAGATGCTAAAACAGCTTGTAGTAATAGCTCCAGTTCTAATAAAATAATGAAAAGTATAAAAATTAAGGGTGAAACCGCGGATGCATTGATTGATTCCGGAAGTGAAGTGTGCATGGCCAGTTATAATTTTTATGTTGCCCTAGGATGTCCAGAACTGTCAAAAAATTCTATAACGTTGTCTGGCATTAGTGGGAGTACAGTTTCCCCACTAGGCTTTTTCAATGCTAATATTATGGTTGATGATTTTGTGGTAAAAATTGACTTTTATGTGTTGAAAGATTTAAACAATGCTATAATTCTAGGCCATAATTTTTTGAATAAGTTAAATTTTGTGATAAATGAACATGGTTTTTCAGTTACGGGAATTAGACAAAATTGTGTTAGTGAAAATAATATTGTTGTTAATTATGTGTATGTTAATCAGGTTAGTCAACAAACCGCAACGAAAAACAATTTCTCACCTATTGCAATGAGTAATGTGATCGCCCCCATAGAGGAAAAATACGATAGTCACAACAAAGTGAGACTCTCTATCTCCGATAGTCTAAACATTTCACCGGCTGCAGACAGTTATTGTAAAAATACCCGAGACTATAAAATGAAAGCAACTGTCGAGAATGGAGGAAAATTGGTATACTTAGCAGAGATGGCTAATTGCGTCACTATAAATGAGCTTGATGTTAGTCATGTGTTGGACAATAACAATAGAAAAACGTATAATAAACAACGAAAGAAAGCCAACACCTATAAACCAGGAGACATGGTTGCAATACAAAAAACTCAATTCGGAACTGGAATGAAATTACGTCCTAAATTTCTTGGCCCTTATCAGGTGACCAAAGTAAAGAACAACGATAGGTACGATGTTCAAAAAGTTGGGTGCCATGAAGGCCCAACCCAAACTTCAAGTGCAGCTGACTTTATGAAACTGTGGACTGTCACATAAATTTCATTTATTAAATTTAATTGAATATTTTCATTTGATATCATTTTAATATTTAAAAAAAAAAGTATTGTGTTTCATTTAGTAGCATCGTGTTTAAAAAGTATTGTGTTTCATTTAGTAACATTGTGTTTAAAAAGTATTGTTTCATCAATTTATGCTTATAGTATAGTAGAAAATATTTGTTTTTGTGTATTTTAGTATTTTTCATGTAATTGAGGTCTGCTGGTTCTTGATGTGGTCATGAGGCTTGGTGAAGTCTGTGAGGACACAGGACTAGCAGGAGGGCCGAGTGTAGAATCGGAAATCGCTTCTCGCGAGGAATCATGTCCATGACCTCAATACACAGCAAGTGCTTGCACGTGTGAGGCTCCAGAAGCTAACGCAAATGAGCGGTTTCATGAAATCTATAAATGAGTGTGATCCCTGAATGCGGGACGATTCTTATTCTGGAAGCTGAGTGCTTCAGTCGAGCAGATTCGCTCGTTATTGTCCGCGGGTGGCGTTCCCGTGATGACATTGTAATCCAGAAATTATGTTTGATATATTTCATTGTATATAATTCACAATCATTTAGAAGTAAAATTTAACAAAGTTTAATCGTGTTGTTCCGACTATTTAATCATACCCCACCGAGCCAATACTACATTACTTAAACGTATCGGTCAAAGTCAGTTCTATTGCTCTTTACTAGCTTCCGTGCAGCCAAGTCTAGCATGCCCATGACGGTGAGTAGCTGTAGATGGTTGCACTCAAGCTGCGGTACCATCCATTCCAGCGCTGTGTTAAGGCCCTCAAATGTCTTACTAGCTGACGGTCCTGCGTCTGATTTAGTAACAATGTCGTCGTCATCTTTCGGATCATTAATGAGTTCTCTCATACTAATAATGAGCTCATCGTAACTGAGATTTCGCTATCCAGGGTCGGAAGAATCATACACCAGCCACTCGCGTACATCCTCTGCACTACACTCGGAACATCCAGGAATTTTCACTATGATGTTCCTTATGTCCTCAACTGACTCATCATCCTCTTCGTTTTTATCATTCACCGATAAGAAACTTTAAACGTGCGGACTTTGCTGATTTCTTTTACTCTCAGAACGAGCCGGATAATTAGCGATTAGGATAACTAGAGTTAGGATAATAGGAGTTCTACTTTTATCACATTACTTTGGTAGTTCATGGTTTTCCTAGGCTCTGTGTGTTGAAAAGTATGAATGTGCCACATGCAGGTAGGTAGATATATGTATTAATGTCGCACTGGAGCAAAACAACGGTTTATTGTCGACGGTCCGGGATCAAACCAGGGATTGGCAAGTAGGGCGCGGAGCCCCCTAATTAAAAAAAAGCAAGGCAGCGAAACAATTTATTCGACACCTCAAAAGATACAATTTGAAAAATTGCACATTCGAAACTTAGTCGTAGCCATTTCCGGACTTCCAAGCAGGCTGTAAATTCGACTACAGGGTAACCCTCGTACTGCAGGGTTAATTGGTACCGTGCTATAGAGAATTCGTGTTATGCGAAACTTAAAAGTCTCACAAATTTTGATATTCCGCAAACTGTGCTATATGGGAATCGTATTTTACTATACTCGTGCTATATGGGAATCGTGTTTTACTATACTCGTGCTACATGGGATTCGTGTTTTACTATACTCGTGCTATATTGGAATCGTGTTTTATTATACTCGTGCTACATGGGAATCGTGTTTTACTATACTTGTGCTATATTGGAATCGTGTTTTACTATAGTGCTATATGGTTATCGTGTTTTACTATACTCGTACTATATGGGAATCGTGTTTTACTATACTCGTGCTATATAGAAATCGTGTTAACCAAAACTCAGAGGTCATATATATTTGATAATGTGTGCCGTGTTATATGGAAACCAAAGGACTCTTATATGTGTTATATGGAACCCATAATTTTCATGAAAGTATATTAAACCGTGTGGACACACGTCCACACGGTTTAATTAATACTTAATTAATAGGGCACACACATTTAGACCAGGCACGAACTCTTAATTATTAGGGCACACACATGCAGACCAGACAGACGAACAGACAAGACAGACAAGATAGTCAAGATAGACAGGACAAACGAATAGACAGACATAACAGACAGACCAGATAGAACAGATAGACCATATAGACGTACAAGAGGCGGATTTGTCATCAGAAAGGTTCAAAACGGATAGAAAACTTCAAATGGGTCGAAAATATTCAATGTACAAACAAACACTCTATTCCTATTTACATTACTAGGGGGCTCCCTCCCCTGCTCGCTTACGCTCGCCAACCCCCGGGGATTGCTACGCAATCCCATTTAGTTTGCTTCGCAAACCAACACTCCTTTTACATATGGCATTTGGTTTGCTTCGCAAACCAACATTCCTTTCGCAGAGTGAAACTATCTGAATAATTTGTATTATCCTGATTTCCCTTTACGGTCCATCACGTCAGAGTGAGGGCTTCTCCCCCTGCTCGCTTACGCTCGCCGACCCCCGCGGATTGCTACGCAAGTGGTTTCACTCTTTTTTGCTTTAACACTTAATGCACCCTAAACTAATAGCCGCATCAGTAAAAAATCTTCTGCATCTTGTTCCCTGTACAATTTTAAGTAAACCCTGTTAATCTCCAAACTTTACGATGTGTACTTTGTACTTTCTCGGTAAAACGTCTGAGAACAGAGGGAAAAAAGCGAGCCTTTTTCCTCGCCAAATAAAAAGAAATCGTTTTTACGGCAATTGTTGCTACGATAAATTTGATATCTGGCAAACCCGATAGTCAAACATACAACCCTCCGCGAATACAATGCTCCGCGAATTTGCTCCGCGAAATAAAAAATACGAAATTTATGTCACTTACTTTTGATTGCATCGAATTTATTTATGAACCAATTTTAAAAATAATGGTACCGTAAGAAAGAGTACAGTCTGAGGTATACTGCGCTATTTTCAAAATAAAAAACTAATAGTAATACGATATAGATATGACAGTTTTAGTTAACGGTAGTAACAAAAAGTAGCGAAAATATCCAAAGATTCCGAATTTTGTATGACCCACTTTTGATCGCATCCAATTTAATTATTAACCGATTTCAAAAATAATAGTACCGTAAGAAAGAGTACATTCTGAAGTATACTGCTATATTTTAAAAATTAAAAAATAATAGTAATAAAATATAAATACGGCAGTTTTAAAAAAAAGTAACAAAAATGTCCTGATTTTTCCCGAATTTCAAAAAAATATTATCAAGAACCAAATTGAAATTTTAAATAAAACTCGACGAGCTGCAAAAATTTACGTTGAGAGGTACTCTTAAAAAAAACTCAAGACTCAAAACTCAAATTTTGTATGTGTTTTGCTCACTCGCGGAAGAAATTTCGCTTCTTCAATTTTAACATTTAATAAACCCTAAACTAATAGCCGCATCGGAAAAAAATCTTTATAATTGTCCAGGGAATACGATGAAGAACAAACCATGTCAATTTTGTTTTTTTCCGATCAGTACTTTCTCGGGAAACCGTCTAAGAATCGAGCTAAACAACACAGTTTTCAATTCTGCGGCGGCGGCGGCGGTAACATTTTTTTAATATAGAGAGATACAGATTATCATAGTTATTGTAAACCGTTTAATATGGAGAACCTAGGCGTGTTATATGAGGTATGTCGCAATTTTGGAACAGTGTTATAGAGAATCCGTGTTATAGAAGTACCATGCTATACGAACGTTACTTGTATTTGCATTCGGCCGTTACGAACATGCAAAAACTATTTTTCTCAGTTTATTTTGACAGTGTGACATGGTGTCGACGATATTAATAAATTACGTGACGTTTGGAACCACGGATAATTAAAATTTTTTTTTCAGACCACGCCTCCCGAGTACGACGTGTCCAAGATAACTGTTCCCGTGGCTCTCGCATGGTCTTTGAATGATGCGCTGGCCGATCCCACCGACGTGAAACTTCTACGACAAAAACTGAAAACGGTCGTTTCCAGCTACTGCGTTCCGTTCCCTCAATTCAATCACATTGATTTCGTCTTAGCTGTGGATGCCAAGAAGCTTCTCAATGATCACGTGATGTCTCTGCTGAAGAACGCGAAATAGACTTTTTTGCTGGTGGTCTTTGTATCCTAATCACAGTTTTTAGTTTTATTTTAAAAAATTCGTTTGAATTTCTCTGCTGGACAGTGCTAATTTACTTGACGAAATCGTTTGTTTCTGACTTTTAAGCGATGGAAAATAAATATTGTCATGTCTTCCACGTGTTTTGTTTTGAAACTTAATAGAAATATTAAGAACCCTTTTAGAATTTTAAAAAATCTCTCGATGGAAAATTAATCTGTTTGCAGGGTTTTCCATGAGTTTTATTTTAAATCTCAATAAAACCATCATTCATGACTTATGACTGATTTTTAAATTTATTTTACAATGGTGGGCACATATGAACTTAATCATTGTCCACTACCGGAGGTGAGAGCCACTTGCGAAGGCGC
This sequence comes from Metellina segmentata, assembly GCA_947359465.1. Lineage (NCBI taxonomy): Eukaryota > Metazoa > Arthropoda > Arachnida > Araneae > Tetragnathidae > Metellina > Metellina segmentata. The sequence goes on along the minus strand of OX375882.1, from coordinate 83,671,689 downwards.
ACCCAGTGCGAGGACCATCATTGCCCCTAACAAAGGACAGCACTACTTACATCCATGAACTGGCCCTAGATTCGTATTAGGTACCTTCCGATCCAGAGGCCAATACCTTAACCACTAGACCGGTTGGTCGGCTGATTTTTAAATAAAAACCTCATAAATGTGTCATTGGGTACTTGAATGGAAATTCTAATATTCCGATTTTTGTATGCAACTTGGTAACCAGAGACACTTTGCACCTAACAGAATCCGAATCAATCAGGTAGGTGAGTAGTAAATTAACTTTGCACTGCAACAACACAACGGGCTATTGGCTTCAGTCCAGGATCAACCCCCCCCCCCTCCCAAGGGAAAGACCGGGCAATTTTCAACCATGGTCAGATGACGAGGTCACACCTCAGCTGCCACCCCACTCTCCAAACTTCCACACCAACGGAAAGACATTTGAGGCTTCGACAGATTCAACATGCACCACCTCCCTTTGTTCACTATGGTCTTTGGTTTGATTCGAACTCGCAACCCTCCGGTTGCCAGTCCATTGCTCTTCCAACCTGGCTACCACGGCCCTACGTGTTGCTGGAGGAGGTACTAGAATAGAAATTGTCATGTTCCACATTTCCAACAAAATTAAACACAGAACCAGCACAGAGAGAGACTGATCACATTTTACCTCAACAATTTCATACAGAACAAAGACACTTCGCATACCACCTTCTCTTTCCATTCCATCTACCTTTACAAAAAAAATTTCAGTTTTATGGAACTCTGTAGAGTTTTATAAAGACTTCTATAGGGAAGCGAAATTTTCTACCTATAGTAAATCTCTACTATTACGAAAAGATGTGTTTGTCTGTTTTCTGCGTGCATTGTACTGACGAATCTATGGCACTTACAATAATAAAATTTGGCACACAGGTAGTCCTAATTTTTTGGGAATTTCGTGTCCAGTCCGTTTTTTTAAATTTAATCTAGAACATTTCAAAATTAATTTATTAGTTTTTTAACCTTTCTTTTCATTGGGATGTGGCATCATTGAAGAAAGATGAGTATTTTGCGATTTTCGATCGGTGACGTCACTAGCGTTATTCGTTTTAATGCCTTTGGACCCATGCCTGGCTTTCCTATTCTAGCGTGTTTTAATTTACGTTGTTGATAATAGCCTCTTCGAGGCCATCACTGCGTTGCTTGTGGAGTTCGTTTGCGAAGCAAACCAAATGGGAATACGTATAAATCACTGGGAGCTGGCGAGTTTCACCATCTGACCCCACGAAAAGAATTCTGAACTGTCACGGGTAACGCCTTGCTGACCACGCAGTGGCTAGTAATTCTATTAAGATATCTATACAGAAAACGAACTATCATTCACTTAAAATTAATGTTCTATAGAAAAGCAAAGTTGTGAAACAAAAGGAATGAGATTCTATAAAATTCTATAGAGGTTTAGATCATAGATTTATATAGAATTTTTATAGAAGTAACTGTGTAGAGCTTCTACAAAACGGACCATAATTACACAGGATTCTGTAGACTACATTCTAAAGAAATGCTTATTGAATTCTATTAAATCTTCTAAATTTTTCTGAAGAGTTGGAATTCGTGTAATACCACATAATACGTAGAATATATTTACAGTTATATATCATACTAGCAAAATACCCGACCTTACTCGGTTTGAATTGGTTTACTCTAGATTGAAGAGATAATCAAAATATATAAGGACTTACGTTTTTTGTAGAATAAAAATTTATTTTAACACCTTTCGCCATCTTTATATTTTCTACAACTTACTTTGGACACAAATCCTACACATGCATATCCATTCTTGTAATACATTTCACATACATCGAACAATTGCTGTATGACAAAGCTACAAAATGACGAAAGGTGATACTAAGGTTACTACTATAAAAGACGATTTTGAGGGAGATTTGGAGGGGGGTTCTTTTCATGTTGAACTCAATTAATTAAAATTACGATTGAATTTACGGCGTCAACTCATAGTCAACAAAACAATATTTTTTTTTACTTGTGGCACTCTTGCCTCCGGTATGCGACATTGTGAAATTTTGCAATCTTCTTCTGTCATTATTACAACTAATTTTTTAATGATGGAAAAAGTTCTAGTTCGGATTTTTAAACATTATTATTCTTTCATTAACGGCATTATTCTTTCAATAACTGTATTATTCTTTAAATAACGGCATTATTCTTTAAATAACGGCATTATTCTTTAAATAACGGCATTATTCTTTCAATAATGGCATAATTACACTTAAAATTTACTGAAAATTTATACTGACTTACCTAACATTTTTAAGTCTAATACTTTGTGGTGCTGTTGCGTGTGATGAGAAGGAAAACACATTTATTAAAATAATAAATATTTAAAACAGAAAACAGTGGAATAGAACAAAATAAAAGATGTCGGAAAAAATTATTGTAATGATATTAATTTGTGATTCATTTTTATCTCTTGATCTCGCACAGTTGCCACAATTTACAACTAAAAGTGCACAAAATTTAGAAATGTAAAATTAATTCAGAGCGAAAGAACCAGAAAAAATATCACTGCTCACGCGATCTTGTTCATTCTCGTTTCGTTAAAAAATATCGTCTGTCTCAAATATTCCGAAATCGTATTTTCAAAGAACAAAAATATGACTCGAAATAAATGAAGTATCAAAGCTGAAATCACATTAAAAAATATAATTTTTTGAAGAATAATTACTTTTTCAGCAGTACTCGTAAAACAATCGAAGTAATCGTAATATTCAATAGACATTCCGATTTTTCCGAAACTACCAAATTATGGTTGATTTAAGTATACTTACTCAGGTGTTTTAGCATGAAACTCATCTAAATATACCAATAAAGACATGTTTTATATTGCACTCACTAAACTAATAGATAATGTATAAAATAAAATACTTTGCAATCAAATATCTGGAATACAATTCATGTGATGCCTACACAAACACAAAATCGAGCATAGAACAGAAAGACGGACAGACAGACTTTCGCAACCAATTCCACTCACTAAATGAAGATAAGTACTCACTGTATGCAAATTTCCATGAAAATATCTTAAACCGTGTGGACGTGTATAGGGCACAACATACAAACAGACAGACGGACAGACAGACAGACAGACACCAAACGAGAAAAAGGCGGATGCGGCATCAGAAGGGTCCAAAACGGATAGAAAACTTGAAATGGGTCGAAAATATTGAATGTACAAACAAACACTCCATTCTTATTTATATAGAAGAAACCCTTCATGCAGGAATACAGATGTCAGTTAAATCTTGCGAATAATTGTCTTTTAATAGGTAAACTGTAAGTTAAATTTAAAGATAATGTGTAAACAAATTAAACAAGGAGCTAGACGAAAATACAGGGTGGGCTATGAAAAATAAGCCACCTATCACTCCTACTTTATGTGGAATATCATAAGAAATATGGTCTAACGACGTTCGTGTGGGGAAATTTAAAAACGGAAGTGTGTGCCAAAATTCTCAAGACAATCGAATTACCATTCAGTGGAACCAGTCATTCGGTCTTGAAATGAAAGACAATGTTTTAGAGGCAACAGAGGTGGCCAGCTGCTCTGATTGAGCTCTGGTTTGACAGTGTAAGTCGTACGAGTCTCGCACAATTATCAATGTATATTACGAAACACCATAAAATAGAATGCATCTGTAACTTTTAAAAATATACTAGAACATGTGAGAACAAGTCAGGAAATGCACTTACCAGAATTAAAAACAAGTGCGATAATCAATAAAATGTAGTTTTAAAACAGCATGTCAATAACAGTATCAAAACAATATGTTCTACACAACCTACTTCTATTAAACATTCGAAATGTTTCTCCGTATAATAAAAATTATGTATGCTTGATAATTATTCTTATAATAGATAGTTTTTTAATATGAGTTATTTAAATGAATACATACTAATTGACATGCTTAAAATTTTTATCGAATTTCCAGTTATAAAAAATTTGCTGCATTTGAAGAAATCTTAGGAAAATTTTCTAAAGAATGTGGTGTATAGAATCCTTTATATATTTATGACCCGTTTTTGTATAAGATCTATATATCGTTATGGAAAGTCTTTAGAAATATCTCTGTAGTAATCTATATAGAATTCTATAGCTCATTTCTTTAGTTCCCCACGTTTTGCTTTTATATTGAACTTCTATATAGAATTCTTTAAAAAATACATTTCTATAGAATCAGAGTTCGGTTTCTATGCAGTATGATTTGCTTTGAGACTTTTTTAAAATAAAAAGTAACTAACGAATCAATTCCATCTGCTACATTTGATTTGTAAAATAGGAAAGTAAATTGGTGTTTTAGTTATTCTTTCTACACCACTTGTTTCTGTTCTTCTCACAATCGTATCGATTCTTTCACAATGAAATTCGTTTCTTTCGTTTTGAAAGTCACGAAAACACTCAGCCGAAAAAACAACTTTTTACTTACGTTTTGTCAGATTTGTGAAACACGATGAAGGCGAAAAAGATAACTAGAAACAGTCAAGAAATAAGCAACTGTATATTACATTCATGACTAACTTTGTTACCAAAAGCCAATCGACGAATTTTGTCATAGTGTAAAAACCAATGCACGTATTTGATGATTATACATTTTATACACTTTCGGGAGATATTTTTTCATCCTGCATTTTTATACTGATTACCTTAAAAAATTCAGGTAATTATTGAAGAAATTAACAAGTAAATCGACAAAACAGAAGTTTTTGTCCTTTCTTCCAGAGCTCTTTGAGCTCTTACTTCGGTTAATTCTCCATCTGGTTTTGAGGAGATATATTGTTCATTAATATGTGATCAATGACGAGATGTATAATCAAAAAGATATTGCCGATATTTTTATTATGACTAGATCACGATCTGCTCAGTTTTCTAACGACGAAATATCTCGTTCATCAAAATGTACAAATTCTTTTCCTAAGGACAATATTCCTCGTATACAGTCAACAGGAGAAATACAATTAGAAAATAAACATAAACAAAGGTTTGAAGCTGTGAGTCCACAGAAACCTTTATCCCGAATTCAAATACAATTTGTACTTTTCTGCAATAGTTTTGAGTGTTTTCGAGAATACGTTATTGATAAACGATAATTAATAAGCTACATTCGATTAAAATCTTTCGATTGAAAGCTACATAACATTAGCTTAAAAGCACCAAGTACTTCATTTCCCGATATTGTATTAAACTTTTAATCTTAAATAGAATTCGGGCTGTATGCAATTTATTCGAAATTGAAGACTCTTTTTTGAACCTCCCGCCATGGATTTAATGGTACAGTCGAGTCACCCGTCTTTTGTTCTTGAGTCAATCTTATACTTTAGACTAAAGTTTCAGCTTTTTATAGTTTCCTTTGCGATTTCATCACCATCTGTTCTAGTCGTCTCGTTAGGGCGCTGCAGATGCATACAGTAGGACAACAATTTCTGCAAATGATTCAACTCTAGGACGATGTCTCCACTGGTATCCAAAACTTGGACGACAAAACTTTTGTATTCCCATCTTCATAGTCTTGAGTGGTATGGCATCTTTGCTTTGAGCTGGCCACAATTTTGCTTTCAGGACCACAGCAATAAGCTACAGCAGCATGGCGCTTTACATTGTGATTGGCGTAACCAATGTCATGTTAAAGATTGTTTGGTCAGCTTCGAACGCCTCAGAGTCGGTGACAAGAGCTCAGGAGTATTTGATGGAACTGCCAGGGATTATATTAGTACGATACATGGAGCTAAAAACGCGCCTTACCAAATATTCCATTTGAAAGTATAAACTCACGCTGTGGAAGATGTATGACTTACATCCATCTCTCATTATTAACATTATCGGAACTCTATTTACGTATAGGATTCTCTTAGGAATATTAGGGAACATACAAGAGGGACATTGATACATTAACACATTTATCGATCACGTTTGATTTATTGAACACATTTTATGATACACATTTATTAATTATCTTTGTCGCTAACCTATGTCGTAGTGCTCTATTTTTAATTTTCTTTTGTTTTATATGCTGGTTTATTGTGTACTAAGGTTTTGTGTGCATGTCGTTAAAATTCCCTTTAATTTTTGGTGCATCTGGAACATTTTGGATGGACCTCTGATTCTCGGGAACTGGAGCACGTCATACGAACTAAAGTGTAGCCAAGGAATTTGGGGGGATGCTCCTCTACCTTCTCATCTTCTGCTAATGACCCTGCCTCTATGCGGTGGTGGAAGTTCAACATATAGGCTTTACTGTTAGAGGCCTGTATTGATTTTCCACTACGAAATCGAGTTGTTTCACTTTTCTACAGACTATTTTATCTATTTATACACCCGACTGCTGATTTATTTATGCTGTTGGAACTTCGGTGAATTTCAACTGTCCGCCACTTGTGAACTTTTAACTAATGTATACTAATATGTAAAATCGGATTCTGAGTTCGCACCCTCATGCTGGCGGGGTTACGCCAATGAAGATAGTAATTTTTCGGGGGCACTACCCTGAAGTTTGTTCGTTTTTGTTCCGTTGGCTATGTGTTCTCTATTTAAAGAACAATAAATGGTGATAGCCCTGGGTGGGACGATCCGTGCACGCTCGGAGTGGGGGTGTACTCTCCCGCATCGGTGGGCTGATTTTACGTCTGCTATTCTTCGGTGTAGGGAGTCGTTCTACAACCCGCCCTTCACTTCAAGGCTCTACATTCTCTGGGTGAGTCTGAGGGGTCTAGAACGAAATGTTCTACACTTTGTAAATATTGGCACAACCTCAGCATACGAAAACTACTCTTTTCATTTTACGGCACATTATAATGTGTAGGAACCTACGAAAGAGATATTCTCGGAGTTACATTTTTCAATACATACTGGTCTTTCAATAGATACGGGTCATTCAATAGGTACGAGTCTTTCAATAGATACTGGTCTTTCAATAGATACTAGTCTTTCAATAGATACTGGTCTTTCAATAGATACTGGTCTTTCCATAGATACGGGTCTTTCAATAGATACGAGTCTTTTAATAGATACGGGTCTTTCAATAGATACGAGTCTTTCAATAGATACTGGTCTTTCAATAGATACTAGTCTTTCAAAAGATACGGGTCTTTCAATAGATACGAGTCTTTCAATAGATACTGGTCTTTCAATAGATACTAGTCTTTCAATAGATACTGGTCTTTCAATAGATACGGATATACACTTTCAACACAATAGGTTATTGGCAATGTTCCATGATCAATACCCAAGAGAAAGTTCCGAGGTCAACACCACGTATTATTGATACATGGTCAGAAGACGAGGTCAAAACCTAGGCTTGTTCTCCACCTCTCTAAACCTCCACACCACGCCAACGTAAGAATATTGGAGGCCACGACGGATTTAACGAAAACCAGTCCCCATGTACACCTCGGCCTTTGCTCGTACCGAGTTTCGAACAATTTTAAGACAGAAAGAGTCAGTTCAAATAAATTGGTTCCATTAATATTCTCCAAATAGGAAATTCTATAGGGCTAAATCAACTAAATATTGTATTTAGAACCTTATTTAAATCCATGTATCTTTATTTGGTAACTAAAACTACCAGACACTTTTTTATCTGAAAGATTATTGTCAACTACAAGTGATGATTCCATTTTTCTTTGATCTTTTCGAAGTAGAAATTGATTTTTGGATCGATTTCGTGTGCTAAATTTGATTTGTAAAATGAGAAAGTAAATTCGTATTTTAGTTAGTCCTACCCCAACTCTTGCAAAACTCACTTGTTTCTGTTTTTCTCACAATCGTATCGATCATGTTTTCTTTCATGTTGAAAGTCACGCAAACACTCAACGGCCACCAACGTTTTTGTGCTGCTCCAAAAAACAGTTACGTGTTTATCAAAACCGTAAAGCACGATGAATCTCAAAAACATATCTAGAACAGTGTCAATATTAGACATGAATCGTTGCGTTTAACCAAAAACCAAAGTACGATTTTTGTTATGTAAAAAGCAATGCACTTATTTGATGTGAATAAAAGAAATTTTACACTTTCGGAAGGAATTGTTTTAATCGTGCAATTGCATAGTAATTTAATTGTTATAAATCAAGTAATAATGGATAAAACATGCAGTGGAATTAGTTACAAATTATAAGCAACTTAACTTAACAACCGTTTTGAGCTATTTCGCCACTAAGTACGTACTTCGACAAGGGTTAACTCTACAAGTGGTTTCGATGAGTTATCTTACTCATCAATTTCTCACTAATTTTGCTAATTACAAGATGTGTGGTCATCAAGATGTTGCCGATATTTTTATGATGACAAGATAAAATATCTACTCAGTTTCTACTATCGACGAGATATCGCGTCCATCTAGATGTGCTAATGCTTTTGCTTTTTTATGACGAGATACCTCGTCAAGGCATCCTCCAGGAGAGTTTCGATTAGAGAATGAAAATAAATGAGAGGCTAAAACTGAGTAAATAGAAACCTGTACCCCGAATTCAAAAGCAATTCGTATTCTTCTCCAAACATTTAGGCTGTTTCTGATGATTCGTTATTGATAAATGATAGTTCAAAAATTTCATTCGAAGCTTTAAAAGACTTAATGGATACATTAAACCAAGTCAATTATTAATGCAGTGGAAATGTCATTTAAACCGAAGACATAGAATTGATCGTAAAGTATTGAGTCATTACAAAGATCTATCAATTAACAGAACAGTGTGTGTGGGGTGTTCCTAACACATCAATTTAAACAGACTTAAATTCTATTGATTTTTAGAAATCCTGTAATGGTATTGACAAAGAATTATTTTACTTTCATGCAGGTGATTTCAAACATATCGCAAGTGAATTTGAATGTCGATCATTATACACAGCTGAGAGACTGAACTCCATTCAAATACTGGTGCAAGTGAATTTGTATGTGGTTTATGGTATAGAGTTTAGAGAAGAACATCCACGAAGATAGTGATGCAAGTGAGTTTGATTATACATTACAATGTTGAGTTTAGAGTCGAAACTCCTTTGAACACAAAAGTGCAAATGTTCTTAATTGTGGGTTATAGTATTCAGTTTAGTGAAGAAACTAGTACAATTGAATTTATTTGTGTGTTAAAGTGTTCAGTTAAGAGGCAAAACTCTAATTGATGCAGGTGAAATTTGATTATGGATTGTAGTGATCACAGTTAAGAGACGAAACTCCGTGAATAGACACTAGTGTAAGTTAATTTAATTGCGGGTTATGGTATTCAATTTTGAAAGACGAATCTTGATGAAAAAATTGGTGCGAGTGAATTTAATTACGGATTATAATGTGCCGATGAGACGAAATTCCATTTAAAAAAACTGGTTGAACAGTAAATTTACGTAAAAAGGGTTATAATACGCACATTTTCGAAACTGAAGAAATTGCGAGGTACAGCAGAAAACTATAGATAATAACAGAGATACTTTCAACAAAGTTTTTTAAATGCCGACTGTTCCAACTCGATGTGTTGACTGTAGCAGTAACATCTTTCAAAAGATGTTTTTCCCGGCTTTGATTCTACTGAAGATAGTAGGAGATCCTGTTTTATCGTCGAAGAAGCTCGACGAGTGAAACAACGTACGTCATTTCATTTATAAATGTCCGAAATACTTCTTTATGTTCACAGACATGGGGGACGTATCCTTCTATGCATACGCATTAGCGACTGGCTTTGATAAAAGAAACTAATGTTAACAATTAATGCCATAATTCGGGTTACAATATGCATTCTCATCAGTCATACATGTGAGAGAATATTTTCAACATTTGAAGTCTTATCGATGATACTTTGAAAGATATCGCTCGTCAATGAGTTTAAAAATATCATCTGTGTGTTCTATTTCACGATATTCCATTGTACTTTTCATAATATGAATCGGGGCGTTTGTAATTTATTTGAAATTGAAGAGTCGTATCTGAACCTCCCACTCTGGGTTCAATGGCTTCAAACAATCACCTGTTTCTTGTTTTTGACTTAATATGTTATTATAATCTACAGATTCAGCTTTTTATACAGCTTCCTTTGTGATTTCCTCACCATCTGCTCTGATCAACTTGTATAGAAACTGCAGATGTATAGAGTTGGATAAGAATGTCTGCAAATGAATAAAATATACGATAACATCTCTGTCGGTATCCAAAGCTTATATGAAGTGTTTTGTCTACCCATCTTTATAATAGTCTTGAGCGGTATGGCATTTTCTCTTTGGGTTGGCTACGATTCTGCTTTCACGTTCACAACAATAAATTATGATAGCATGGCGCTTTACATTATAATAGGCATAACCAATCTTACGATTTTGTTGAAGATTGTTTGGTCAGCTACGAGTGCCACAGAGTCGTCATCAAGGGCACAGGAGATTTTGAAGGAGCTGCCTGGGAAAATTCCAGAACGATACATGGAGTTCAAAGCGCTTCTTACCAAACATTCCAGGCTCAAGAACACTCACGTTGTGGAAAATGTATGATACACAGCGAACTCTCTTTCTGAACGTTATAGGAACTCTACTTACGTACGGGGTTCTCTTAGGAACACTATGGAACGACAAGGAGGACACTGACAGCTAGAAATACTTTTCTGTCCATAATTTCCAATCAAATAATGAGAGGGACACAAAATGGAGCGAGCAGAACTTGAGATAACAGGATCATTAATTTTATCTATATGTAATGTAAATCTGTGCTTCTGACAACAAAAATAATGTTTTGAAAAATAATTTATTTATTGGATGATTACACGAAAGCCGGATTTCATGTTTCGTTTTTCCTTTCCAAGCTATCAGTTAGAAAACTTGCAATCTTAGGAATACCATGTACGTCTAAACAACTGCTAAAGCTTTCTTCTGTCTTAAAGATTTGACTGGATCTTTGAAGTAGACCTTAGAAGAAGAAAGAGAGTTTGAAATTTTTTATTAAGTGTCAACGTGAGTGCTCGACAGAAAACGGAGATCCAATAAAGTATCTGACATGTTCATACTTTTATCGCAGTGATTCATAAAGTACTTATTGTCCCGATCTGATCTACGTGATTTCGATCTATTACTCATTGAAAGAATGGAATCACCTATCACAGCACCAGTGTGACGTTATTTAAAATACCTATCTACCGACTATAGCATTGTAAAGCCTCATAAAACTGACAAATGTCTTCAGACCATTAACAAATTCAATAAAAGAACACATGGAAATGAGTACGTTCAGTCAAAAAGTTTCAGAAAAACCGTGCCATTATATATTATTTTCTTAGAATTTGAATTTTAGAAAAAAATTATAAACTGTTTCAAAAGCAAATTGGTATAAAACTAATTTAAATATACTAAGCACGCCTGAGCTTGAATTCGTACCTCAAGGATACTCTTCAGGTTATCAATTTTCGAGTTACAGGTAGTGCAGGTTCGATTCCTGTCAGGTGCATTCTTTTTTGATGTATTTTTTTCTGTGACGGTAAAACTAATTGTATGTGTACGTATATTACGTACGTATGTGTATGTATATTATACTATCGTATGTTTTGTGTCTGGCGCATTATGACCAAATACGGCCATTGAGCTATTACCCCCCTAACAACCAACCAACCATGCCTTGAATTAGATTGTCAGCCACTCTAATTAGGATGTAAGTCCTTGTAGGCTTTGGCACCTGTTAAAGGTCGTACAGGTTTTAGAGAATTGACTGATATCTTTTCTTCTAAAGTGGTAACATAGAAGTTGAAATTGAGTTTGACATAACATTTAGGTTTATGGAGATGAGGTCAAATGAAGGATCTGACAAGTCAATTTGCTGGTTATAAAGCTAATCCATAAAGTACGTTCTGTCCCAAACTGAGCATGTTGTTTTTTTACATGAATACATCTTTAAAATTGGTCCGGTGATCACATGCATGAGGGTCATTGCTAGAAAAGTGCTGATATCTCAAAGCCCCATACCTCCAAGGGGAATCAGCCTATGGTGATAAATGACACCATCGTTTCGAGGAAGGTGAGTTGCGTCGACTAGGTTGACCAACCAACCACTTCTTCCACTGACCTTCGTGTTACGTATTGGGGGAAATGAGTCACATTTCGGTCATACGCTGGCCTGTTTAACCTCTGTAACTTTAGTTCGAATCGATGACTTGTGGCTAGTGCGTGCTTAAATTGAAGAGAACGGCGAGTTTTCTAATGCCATTTACACAGTCCAGTCACATTAATGTGACCACCACCTACTTTCGACGTCAACGTAAATTAACCAATCACAAAAGGCAGGTGGCTGCACATTGCAGTGGAGTGTATATAAAGGATGTCCTAGGGCAACGGAAAGCATTTCAATCGTTGGCGTAATGCAGAAACGTAGCGATTTATCCGACGTCCAAAAGGGCATGATTATTGGCTTTCGGGCCAAGGGTGGAAGCATTTTGGAAACGGCTAATTTTGTGAACTGTTAGCGTGCCGCCGTGGTAAAAGTATACCGTGCATGGCAAAATGGCACTATCCAAAATCAACGGCGTGGGACATGTGATGCACCACGGACTATAGATGACAGAGGCGAACGAAGGCTACGGAGATGCGTTCGGGCGAATAGACGTGCAACTATTGAGAAACTGACCGCCCAGATGAACCAATGGGTTACCAAGGGTGTACCAACAACAACGGTTCAGCGAACGTTGCTGCGCATGGGCCTCCGCAGCAGACACATGGTTAATGCACCTATGCTGACTGCTGTTCATCGGAGACGAAGGCTGGAATTTGCACGCCAGTACCGCAACTGGACGTCCACAGAGTGGCGACTGGTGGCTTTTTCCAATGAATCACGTTTTATGCTCCATCGGACAGATGAACGTTGGCGTATACGGCGTGAAACATCTGAAAGCAAACACCCTGCAACAATTGCCGGAAGGATCCAGGCTGGAGGAGGGAGGTAATCTAGCGCATCTGGCCATGGCACTGGAGTCGGCATGGCTCAACATCCCAGTGAACACCTTCAGAAACCTAATTGACTCTCTTCCTGCACGTCTCGCAGCGGTCTGCTCTGCTAAAAGTGGTTATTCTGGCTTTTGACAGGTGGTCACATTAATGTGACTGGACTGTGTAACTAGTTGACAGTTTTAAACATTCTTCAGGAAATTGTGTGGAGTGGAAAGGACGATTTGTTGAAGATTTCACTATGATGCTAAAAAATGACTCTAGAGTTCAATTGCTGCATAAGAAACGTTACAGTTGAAATAGCAGTTCAAAACGAACAGAATGGTACCAAGAAGTCTAAACTTTGACATGTGTGGTGAGATCTAGAGCTATGCCACATCATCCATAAAGTCGCCATATAGTACCAAACATTGCCAACACTTTCACAACATTGTTATGTATCCACCAAAACTGGCTAAATAAATAAATGTCACAAACAAATACCGGCCGTCTTCATTTCACCACCGATCCACTCTCTCTTACCAAGTGTTCCACCGATAAGTATTCGCGAACCAAACCTTACGGTACAGTGGAGAATGTGCCTACCCGCTTCTTTACTTTTTATTGTCATTAAAATAAATGAATCAACTACTATTACTTCCTCTTTTGATACTCAGGTGGGTTTTGAAGAGTAAGTGCTTATAATTTTTAGTGAGGTACTTATTTAACATCGCACTGGGCAAACACAACTGACTATTGGCAACTGTAACGCTAATATCAAGCGTTACATTTCCATAGTATCTAACGCACGTCAGCAGGCGCTAAAAACCTAAAAATAAAACTCACCCCTTAACAAACTCCAGACATCAACTTCTTTAGAGCATCTCGTGCTACAGCTGGGGAGTTTATATTGCCAGAGCTGGAATTGAAACGGTCAAAGAACCCCAGCGCATACGTTCTTTCGGGGAAAAGTCTTTATCAGCAAAGAGCGTCACCCATCTAAGCTAATTTAAACTGTCAGATAAATCGTAATTCAACCAATTTTTCCGTAGAGGCTTGGAACCACTATCGAAATACTCGTCAAGGCCAGACAATAATTTTGATTGTAATTTCGGACTCCTAAGACCAACCAAAATTTAAGTATCCCGATTTATTCAATTTGCCACTTTTTAGTCCGGAGAAGAAAGCGAAGGGGGCTGTATTTTTGGTGAATTCCTGGCGATTCGTCTATCGAGAGGGACCAATATTTCTGGGGAGCACGGACCCTCATGGCATTAAAATTAGCGGAATTTTCAAAGTTTTGTCACTGGCAACTAAACCGATAACAAAAGAGAATATCGCCATTCACGTTAGAAAATCAGAAACCAACCGCATCGCAGTCGATCGTTCTTCAGATTTTTTTCTCCGACCACATCCCCGCACTCCACAACAGTTAGATATCTCTCTCGTTTATCGTAATTGCGGAAAGTATGTTAAATGATTCCCTCCGTTCGGAGAGTCCGCCGTTGTGGGATCCCATCTCGCTCATGTTGTCTTGGAGGTGTCATCAAATGTTCCTGTGCATAGGCGCATTCGTTCAATATCCTTACGTGCGCAAAAATCCTCTCGCCTTTTCTTTGACATGGGATTATGTAATCGTCAGTCGAATAATTTATTAATGATATTGATGTATGGTGCGAATTCCTTTTTGGACAATTCTCCTTTATGGATTGCCGGTCTCCACTTACCCCTATTTCTAGACCATTATTTCCGTTGTTCGTTACTTTCTTCTGGAGATGTTTTATCAAGAATTAATACATCACATTCAAACAAAGCGCGTAGAGATTTTTTTTTCTTATGATCAGATCTTATAAGGCCCAGTGCACACATCCGATTTTTCAACGTGCGGCGCCGCTGCGGCACCGAAACCCAACTATGCACACATAACCGTGAAATGACGCAAGTACTCATTTCGCGCCGTTTACCATAAATATTCTATCTAAGAAAACGTGTTTATTTCGCTTACTTGGTGTACAAAAAAAATATATTTTGAAACAAAATAGACGTTACTGGATACAATCATTTATTAATTATTATTTATATTCCATTTATTTATGAAAACAAGGTTCTTCAGAGCGGAGAAGCGTGTGCGGCAAGCTGCGGCACTGTGGGGAACTGCGGTACCAATAGCACGCAAGTTGGACGTGCGTCGCCGCAGTGACGCCGGAGGCATGTGTGCACTACTCCATTGGATCTAATATATCTCAGACCGCACTTGCGTTGCAACAGAAGTACGTTGAAAATCCGGATGTGTGCACCGGTGTTCATCACCTTAATCGCACATTTTTGACTAGGAGACTTTCTATCAAAGGGATGATGAGCACGATTGAACTAGATTTCTCGATCATATTATTTCTTTTTGATCTTTACCAAATTATTACCAAAATATCCTGGAAATACCAAAATATCCTGGACCTTTTTTTTATGTAACGAGATAGACACGTCAATTGTGAAACTTTGGTAAATCACGAGAGGATCAGAGCCAGCCACAATTTTTGAGACAGTAAATAAAGGAAGTATGATTCAGTATCAGAAGGATTCGTGTAATTTTTACTTCACTAAAAATATGATCGATTCGTCCGACCGCACCAATGGAACCCAAGGAATTTTATGCTGAGCCTGAGTGATGTACCTTCTAACCTGTAATTTGCTGTATGGAACTGTTAGAGCCTCTGGAGATATCGATTACATTGCCACGTAGATTTCTATCATGACAACAGTTGGTGAGAACACCGTCGATCATCGGAATGATCATCTGAACTCACAGGACATATCAATCTAATTGTTGGACCCTTGGTGATGAGGTCTACATCAACCATCATATTACCTGTCCCAAAATTCACGTGCGCTGAAATCTTACTATAAACCTTTATCTACACGGATCTTCATCACTTATATACAGGTCGTATGAAATTCTTTCGTTATCCACAGTTTAATAATTTCAAGGGTATCATTCATTAATTGGGAAACCTGCTGTCTTAGCCTGGAGGTCCTATTCTTATACTAATTGAAATGCTTAATGTAAAAAAGGGATCAAGGGTCATTTTCTAAAGTTTTCAGTCGAAAGGGGAAAATGTCTTCTCCAATAGTATGTGTTTAGTAAAAAAATTAATTGTAGTGTCTTGTGGAATACAGACACATCTAGAAGCGAGACTTAACCCATTTTGTCATTAACCGACGCATTGGCGTATCTATTACACAGATAAATCAAAACATGAAAATTGATAAAAATGAAAAAAAGTACTAATTTTTATCTATTTTATATCGACGATCACTAAATCCAAATATTATTATCATTCCAAATCTAATCAAATAAGTTTTAAATCAACGTAACATTAACCCTAATTCCAAGCGTTACATCTTTTTTAATCAGTAACACGCTTCAATGGGCGCAAAGTACCTCAAAATAAACCAGTCGCTAATTCCACTCCGTAAGACCTTCTAGATAGCGTTTTCTGAGAGCGCATTCGAACTCCAGCGTGGGAGGTTTTAATTACGAACAATGCGTCTTAGCGAGCCGAAAAAAGTTGGAGCTTTCGCTGAATTGGGGATCGTCTACCTGTCAACAACAAAAAAATATTTATTCAAAGTAATATTAATCCTTAAAACAACACTAATTTTACCAGTTTTCGTCGTAGCGGCTTGAAACCACTGTCGGAATATTCATCTGGTCCAGACAATAATTTTGACCGTGATTCCGAACCCCTACGACTAGCAAAAATAAATTATTATTTCAAATTATTCAATCCGTCAAACCAAATTGGGAAGAGTCCAGACAATATTCCTTGGGTATATTCCTTCCTAAGGGTTACACTTTTGGTGTTTTTTTAATTAAGAGGGATCAGAGAATCTGGGGGGACGGACCTATCTTGGCACCACTTTTGGCACGAATTTCAAAGCTTTGCCGCAGGCAACAAAACTAGTTGTGAGGTAGAAAATCGCCATGTACTCTTAAGATCTCATGCTCAGTACATCCTGGAAGACGCTCATCTGATCTTCTCGGATGACGAGAGCGTCCGTTCTGAGTCCCCGCTGATTTGAGCTCCTTCTCGCTTCTTGTGCTTCTGGAAAAGGCGGTGGATGGCGTCGTGAGTGATCTAGTGAACTTTCGAGAGTGATACTCACTCATCAGAGTGATAGATCCCAATTGAGAGTGATACTCCCTCATCGATTGGGATGCATCAGGTTATGGACGAACTACCCACATTGGAGTCATTTCTAGTTGCGTGTCTCACCTTTTGATCAACTGTGCTGAACAGTAGACTTTTCTGCCTGATTATTTTGACCATACATCATATCATTATTTCAAATTCGTGAGTGATGATTTCTTGATTTGTATTACAATCATGATGACTCAGGATTTTTAATGACATTCGAGGTGAGCCACCAGACGAGCCATATTGACCTCAACTTTTGGAGATGACGAAAATAAAGAAATAATTCTTGATGCCATAACTTTTGTGTAACTTTTTGTCTCATTCTTTTGATTACACAACAAATTTTTTCTCAAGGTCCTGAGCGAACTCACTATCGAAATGCTGTTCCTAACTGATATATACCTGCCTGATCTTGTTAGATCCTTGATCGATCCCGGAGAAAACATTGATTGAACATAAAAGGACAAAACATAACAGGACTGGACATAAAATGACTAAACAGAATTACTAAACATAGAAACGCGTCATCACAAAACATGCGTCTTCGTATCTGGAATGAACGCGCGGCAGCGATATCATTCTGCGGGGTTTTGTCACTACAGTCACAGTTAATGATCGCAAGGGCGACGATCTAAATCGGCAGAGTTACAGTTACAGTTCGATGGGAGAACAATTAATACGAGACATATATCCTAGGGAATGTCAAAAATATCCACACTTTATTTAGTCTATCTGTTTTCACAAATGTAGGGGTTGAACAAGTTCGTCATTTTTCTACGTAGTCTTCTTCCTTTATCGATGCACTTGGTTCAGCGGTCCACAAGCTTGCGTACTCCCTCAAAGAAGATGTTTGGTTGGTCGCCCAACTTTTTATGATCCACTTCTTGGACCGTCTCTGCAGAGGACACGTCACAGTGCCTATGGTAACTCGCCTGTATATCAGTACCATTTCTCTAGCTTGCTGAATTTTCTAGTCAGTGGTGGAGGTTGACGGACGTCCTTCTACTTCTTCGTGCATCACGCTTGTCCGACATCTTTTAGGCTTCTCGATGGTAGGTTACTCTACATGGTAGAACACTGTCCCGTATTGTGTTATTAAACCTCCAATGAATTTCAGCCCCTGGTACACCGCCCCTAGAAATGGGATCGCTGCTCTTTATCGTGTACACTGTTAGCGGAGCGGCCATTTTTATTCTGATTCAGAGCAAGAAAAATGACTATCAAGGTCAAACTTCGGTAACGTGACCACAATAGTATCAACTCTAAGGACCTCGAAAACGCCTCATATGAACAGAGCCTCATATGATCATGCATGCGCAGAAAGTAGTGTGACAAACCCAAAGATGTATTATCACGAAAGTGCGGATAATTTTTGACTTACCCTCGTACGATCATATGAATGGTATATTTCCGATAGAAAAAGTAATTATTTCAAAACAACTGAAACTTTTTACGTGAATGAGCCTTTAAAATCGGAACTGCACAGAAGGCATTGCATGAAAAATCGAGTATTACGAAAAAGCGTCGCGACTTAGGATTTATGATCTAGTCCTAATACTAGCTCAAAAAAATGAACACAGTGTCGTGTAGACGAAATATGTCCTTGTATGATATTACCTTTGAACCGAGTGCACACTGAGATCCGGAGGAAGTCCACAATATGTCGAAATTCTACGGTGTTGGGCGAGCTTTGGGCCAGTGTCACTTTGGATTGCGTGGAGGGAGGACTGCGTAAATGGTGTCACTCGAAAGCCACAAAGCTACGCTGCAATTAATAGAATAACAATTGCTCAACAATCTTAATCGTCCAAACTGTAAATTAAATGTTGAGTATTCACATTACATCGTTCAAACTTCATATGACGGTTTTATCCATTCCACAATGTTACATCGGGCAGATGTATTCATGTCAAAATAACGTTTTATTTTACATAGACTGGATATCTGTTACCGAAATTTTACAATTTGAGCACAAAAATATACGAAGGTATACCCAAAAGAAACAGGACAGATGCTCTAGGGTGCAGAGCTTATGTAGTCCGGGGTTCTGACGCTGGGTGGATATCGATATTTGTCTGCCAAGCGGCGTCATCAGATGTTGACCTTGAGCAAATGAATGAATTTTTTTCTAAATGAAGTTTATAGGCGTTCGTCGATTTTGCTGATGACGGAAACACGGAGTGCGCTACAGTTAAATTTTGTTTTATGTTGGGAACATCCGGTACCGAAAGTGTTGAAATGATACAGACAGCTTACAAAGATGGTGCTATGAAAAGAACGCAAGTTTATGAGTGGTTTGCTCGTTTTAAAACGGGTGAAATGCCGACTGTAGTTAAACCTCCGTCGAGTCGTCCTTCAACATCAAAAACGGACGAAAACATCCAGAAAATTTGCGAATTGGTGATGGAAGACCAACTGAGAACCATACACGAACTCTCGAATTTGTTTGGGAGTGTCCTGGAGTTTTTGAGAGCGCATTTTGAGTGAGGTGAGTGTTGGAAAAAAGAAGAGATGCCTTTCGAAGAAAACGGCCCGAAATGTGGGAAAGTGGGAAGAGATGGTTCCATCATGACAACACATAGGCACACACATCATTAATCGTCAAGCAGTTTTTGACCCAAAACAACATAACCCCATTTCTCTACGCTCCCTATTTAACCAATCTAGCTCTGTGCGACTATTTTTTATTCCCAAGGATAAAAAAGAACCTTAAAGGAAAAGTTTTGTGGACGTGAATGAGTTTAAACAAAAAACGGCACAAGCTTTAAGAAGCATATCTTTGGCGGAATTTTTCAAACTGCCTCCAGACATGGAAAAAACTTATTGACTATTGTATTGAGGCACACGGAGAGTACTTTGAGTGTTACTAAAGTATGAACTTGTAAAAATAAATACTTGATTGTTTTTATTAATTCTGTCCGGTTTCTTTTGTACCCCACTCGTATGTCGAAATATGTCGAACTGCACTCAAAATTTATCTGTCCATTTGAAACTTGCAAATGCAAGGAGGAATCACAATTTGTTTTTTATCACTCTGTGTGTTGCCAAGAGTTCCGATGAGGATACCGTAAGTCAGGATAGTTCCAAATATATTAATCGCAAGAGGTCTTTTGATCTCAAACATATTCCACAATGTCAGACTGATTTCGTGCTTGCAAGTCTTTCTCAACAGAGCTTCGATTTCCCTGAAATGATATGGCAATACTCCTGGTAAGGACTTCAATTCCATTCGTACTTCTTCGGCTCGCTCGGTTGCACTTGACGCATGCACTATCAACAGAATGAGAAGGGTCAGACTGAAGGTTATCGTCAAGATGTAGTGAATTATTATACTGTAACTAGAGTGCTGAAGAAATACGAATCTATAACATGACCAGAACAGGAGGTACATGCAGAACGAGACCATGAAGAATAGTGGCTTGGAGAAAGCGTCGTCCAGGGACTTCATTGCAAAAGTCGTATCATAGTGGACTTCCATCATATGCTGGTAGATCTGTTCCACGTTTGATCCACGCAATTTTATGAGGATGTCTTTTGAGACAGCACTCAGAATTTTACAAATAAAACTGTAGTTCAAAATGAAAGAGGAGTAGAGGAAGCAAAAGTGTGCCACAAACAAAGTGTCTATGACGCCAAACAGTTCTAGAACTTTTCCCAGTGGCATGTTTACTATGTTTAAACTGATAGTGGAATTAGGCAGATTGTTCTCCGAGTGTTCGTTCTCCTGCAAAAAATAATAGCTGGAATTAATTCCAACAGTGCCACCGATAATGACGCAGGCGCATATCCAAGTAGTGAGTCGGATTCGTCTAGTCAATTTTAGAATTTTTGGACTCTTGCACAGTCTTGCTAACTGTTGATTGACCAAACGGAACTGCCGACGAGATTGAACCAATAAACCAAAAGATACGAGGCTGAATAGAACGGCGATTGTCGTCATTATTTCGAATTTGATGTCGGGAAGGATCATCATTCGTAAAAATCCGTACATAATTCTCAATACGTACAAGATGACAACGACGAATTTCGGAGACTTTGTAAAAATACGACAGGCGTATTTATTGATAGGCACATTACGAATTGGTGAAACTTCTATTCCTACTGCCTGAAGAATCAGTGATATGGGTAAAAATGCTTTCTGAATGGGATTATCAAAAGAATTATCCGCATTGACATTAATTTTAGCCATTATTCTCATATAAGGTCGTCACTTTTCAATGCGTTGTGCTCAAGCTATTGCCGTTTGGATCTTTGATCTCCGTTTGCGGGTAAAAAGGTTCCATTACGTTTTCGAACCCTAATTTTCGTGACGGTAATTCTCTCAAAATTGCCCGTTGAATAATTGATAATGTATCCAGTAATGTATTTACCAGAAATGATTTCTCATTATTTCTATGCTACGAAGTGATATCCAATGACATTTAACGTAACAAGCTAGTTCAATCAAAATCGATCCTCAAAACAAGATATTTTGGGTGATTTATGTTCCATAATAATAAAATATTCAAACATTTTCAGGAGCGCCTATATTGTTTTCTACGACGAAAGAAAAAATATGTCAATTTCATATGATCAATTATTATTTCGCTACATTCCCTTTTCATGGCTGGTCTAATTCTTAAATTATATATACAGTAAGATCCCGTTACAACGAATACCGATACAACGAAAAATTTCGTTATTACGAAAGTCATGGAAGTCTCCATCCGAAAAGCAACTAAAAGAATGTTAAATGAATCTCAATATAACGAAATTATCGATTTTTGAAAATCCCGATACAACGAACTATTTGTACAGGCAAAAATATGTTTTCCTTTTATGGTTCCCTCGACTGATAACAAGCATGCAGTTTCTTTAGATTCAATGAATTTCGTTTTAGTCTGGCTGAAAAACCAGCTGCCAAAATAAAGACTGGTTTTCTAAGAAACAAGCAGAAATTTGTCACTGTCGTAACCGTATTTCCCGCCTAATTGCTTGGCAAAACTTCAACTTCTTGACCAAGGCATCATCAGAGCTGTAAAATCGCGCTACAGAACCTTTTTGTTACGTCAATTTCTAAGCGATTTGGAGAAAAATATCCGAAGAAAATGCAACGTGAAGGAAGCTATCGAATGGGTATGTGGATATTGGGATGACATCAGTCAATCAACAATAACTAACTGTTGGAAACATATGCAACCACAGCCATAGACGCCAATTCAGTTTCAGAAGAATCCGACTTGAAAGTTGAATCAAATACGCACGACATTCAGCAATCTGAGTATTGGAAATTTGGAACGCTTCAAAAAATAAAACTTCGGTTCCTGAGGACGTGAATTTTAAAAATTATCTCAGTGTAGATGGGGGAGGGGAGGACAACGTTTCAACATGTTATGAACTGACCGAAATAAACATCATCCAATCCATTAAAGACAGCTAATATGAGGCCAATGAAAGTAGTAAAGATGAAGAGATGGAGCTGTGGTTGGAGATGATGTGCGCAATGTCGCTTCTTCAGAAGCCTTAGCAAGTTAGGAGACAATGCGGACATTTATTTCGTCACAAAGCAATGTGCCGGACTTTGTCTTTACAAATATTCACCAACTTCAAAATTATTTACTCTCAAATACAGCAGTAAAAATTGGTCAGAAGAAAATTGTAGATTTTCTGAAATAAAGTTTTGTTTCCTCGCATTTTGTTCATTTATGGTTAATGTTTCCCAAAAGAGGCAGGTTAATTTTTTACAGGTTTTTAAAAATGCTATAACAATGGATTTATTTGAAAAAATTATTTTTCTCTGGCTGATTTCAATGAATTGCAATAAACTTTCTAATTGCAGCAACTAATCATAGTATTATATGTAGTCTTCTTGCGAAACAAAAACCGAATTTACGTATTTAAAATGCTCTTTTTTATTCGAATTAGCAAAATTTCGTTACAACGAAACAATTATATATATATATATATATATATATATATATATTTGTGTTATACTTGGAGGAGGGGGGACTGTTATCAGAGAATCAGTATGGGTTTAGGAATGGCAGATCCTGCTCTACAAACCTTTTGAAGTTCTACGAAAAAAATTACTGAGGAGCTGGATAATAAGAGCAGTGTGGATATCATGTACATAGATTTTCAAAAGGCTTTTGATAAAGTACCTCATGAGTCATTACTGTTTAAATTGGAAAGGCTAGGGATTCAGGGAAAAACATTAATATGGATAAAGAATTGGTTATTGGGTAGAAAGCAGAGAGTGCAGGTAAAAGGAAATTATTCACAGTGGACAGAAGTTATAAGTGGGGTGCCTCAGGGATCAGTTTTGGGACCAATTTTATTTATAATTTTCATAGATGATATAGGTCAGGGGATCAAGAATAGAATCAGTATATTTGCAGATGACTTAAAAATATGGGGGACAGTGGATACCAAGTTACAGATAGAAAATTTACAAGGGGATTTTGATAAGATATCCGAATGGGCTGTAAAATAGGGTACGTCATTTAATATAGGGAAATGTCAAATTCTGCATATGGGTTACAAGAACAGTGGAGCCGAGTACAGGCTGCAGGGAGTAAAGGTAAAGGAGGGAGAAACAGTCAAGGATCTTGGGGTGATAATTCACAGGGATTTTAAAATGGGTCACCAATGTTCAGCTGCGGGTAAAAAGGCTAATATGTTATTGGGGTGTATTAAAAAGACTGTAACTTCAAGGTATAAGAATATAATCTTGCCGTTATATAAGGGTTTAGTAAGACCACATCTAGAATATGTTGTACAATTCTGGGCTCCATATATGAGAAAGGACATAGAATCAATTGAAAGGGTTCAGTACAGAGCTACAAAAATAATAAAGGGGCTAACAAATTTCGACTATAATGAACGTTTAAGTAAGCTAAGTATGTATACACTGGAAAGAAGAAGAAGGAGGGGGGATTTGATTCAGCTTTTCAAGTTTGTAAAACAAGGGGACACAGAGGGCTTAAATTTCAATAGGGATAATAGAACAAGGGGCCATGGGTTTATATTGAATAAGACACATTTTAATCGGGATTTAAGGAAAAACTACTACTTTAATAGGGTAATAGACAGTTGGAACGCGTTGCCAGAAAATATAGTTAATTCAAAGGGAGTGTACGAATTTAAGACACAATTGGACAGTCAGTGGGAATTGGAGAATTCATAAACAAAGGACCAGCCTTGTTGGGCTTGAGCCTGTAGCTGGTCGTCAATATTTGTATTTGTATATATATATATATATATATATATATATATATATATATATATATATATATATATATATATATATATATATATATATATATATATATATATATATATATATATATATATATATATATAATATATAAAATTTCCATGTCACAATGTTAGTTACCATACTCGTCCGAAACGGCTTTACCGATTTTTACCAAATTTTATATGCGTATTCAGTAGGTCTGAGAATCGGCTACTATCTATTTTCCATACCCTTAAGTGATATATTTTTTTTTAAGAAAATAAACATTTATTTTTATTATTAAAGTTTAATCCTGATATATGCTTAGTGTTACCAATCTTAGATTCTTAAAATTTGCCGCGCGTGTCTTTGGCACGATTAGTTCAGGATTATAGCGAAAATATTAGTTTTGTGAAAAAAAATTTGAAACAATAGTTGTAAAAAATTCAATGTGGAATCAGTTAAAACAAGTTTTAGTTAAACAAGTGATTTACATAACCTTAAAAGTACTCAACACGTGTCACGAGCTCCAACCAACAACGGCTTTTGTGTTGTAAGTATACTTTTTTTATATAATTATTTGAATTTTTTACAACTATTGTTTCAAATTTTTTTTCACAAAACTAATATTTTCGCTATAATCCTGGCCGATGCTGATGCACGTGTGAACATGCAACAATTGCTTCAAGAACAATCAGAAGATACACGAGCTGAGCGCAATGAAGTTATTTCATTAATTCTATTTATATGTGTTTTGTACAGTGAGCAATGCCAAGAAAACGCAAAGGGGCTGATTTGAGCCGTAATACAAGTAGGTCCAGAAGTATGAGAGATAAAAGATCCCGAAGAACAAGTCCAGCAATAAAATGCTGATGCACGTGTGAGCATGCAGCAATTGCGTCAAGAACAATCAGAAGATACACGAGCTGAGCGCAATGAAGTTATACGTTTAGAACAACGACAATCACGCCGTTTTACGGTTAATAGACGCAGAACAAATGACCAACAATGCCAACAGGTACATCGTGCATTTACATCTGATTCATTTTTGCGTCTAGCATTCCAGTATGAGCCCGATATTGAATATTATGCTCATTCAAAAGTGGTAATTGGTGCTATGGATAAGGAATGTCCGCATTGTCATGCTCTCAAATTCAAAAATGAGCCACCTGGGATGTGTTGCGCGTCAGGAAAAGTGCAACTACCTGAAACTGAAACACCACCTGAACCATTGAACGGTTTACTTATCGGTACGGATCCAGATTCTAACGTATTCCTGAAGTCAATTCGAACATTCAATTCATGCTTTCAAATGACATCGTTTGGAGCAACAGAAATAGTTCGAAATACTAATGCTAATGGTCAACAATACAATTCTACATTCAAAATCAGAGGTCAAGTTTATCATAAAATGGGCTCATTGCTGCCAATGCCAAACGAACCACATAAATTTTTACAAATCTACTTCATGGGCGGCGAGGATTCCGGAAGCGCACTTGCCAATCGCGTGAATGCACGTTGTGACTATAATAACCTTGATTCATTTTTTGCCAGGCGCATCGTCAGCGACTTGGACGCTCTATTGAACGAGCACAAAGAATTGTTGAAAATATTCAAATCACACATGCACAAATTACAAAGCGATAATCACGCTATTGTCATTAATCCTGATAAAACACCAGCTGGAGAACATATTCGTAGATCCAATGCACTTGTTGTTGAAGACGTTGCTGGAATCATGGTTGGCGATCCTACAGGTACACGAGAAATTGTGATTCGTAGAAATAATCTTCAGTTCATTGCTGATACACATCGTTCATATGACGCTCTCCAATATCCGCTAATATTCTGGAAGGGGCAAGACGGATATTGCAGCCAATTCAATTCAAACGAATTCAGTTTCCGATTAGATTGGCATTTGCAATGACAATCAACAAATCCCAAGGCCAAACGATGTCTGTTTGTGGCTTAGATTTGAGTACACCATGTTTTTCACACGGGCAATTGTACGTAGCATGCTCTCGAGTCGGTAAACCATCCAGTTTGTTTGTGCTCGCTAAAGATGGGCTAACAAAAAATATTGTCCACGCTATAGCATTAAAAGATTGATGTTGTTTGTAAGTGTTACTGTCGTAATTAATATGTGATATGTAATTTTAAGAAATAAACTATAATAACTTGAAAATAATATTGTTTGGCGTTTGTTATTTTTATATTCCCTTATCGTTCATAGCGCTCCATGCCCATTTCACGCATATACCACATACTTACACACTTATAATAAGTAAGTTACTTTTTGTCTACACTAGAATTTATCTAGAAACTAGAAATAATTTATAAGGCAAAACAACGTTTGCCGGGTCAGCTAGTATATATATATATATATATATATATATATATATATATATATATATATATATATATATATATATATATATATATATATATATATATATATATATATATATATATATATATATATTTATATATATATTTATATATATATTTATATATATATATATATGTGTGTGTGTGTGTGTGTGTGTGTGTGTGTGTGTGTGTGTGTGTGTGTGTGTGTGTGTGTGTGTGTGTGTGTGTGTGTGTGTGTGTGTGTGTGTGTGTGTGTGTGTGTGTGTGTGTGTGTGTTCTGGTTGGGTAAGTCTAGGGGTGTTTTATGAATGAAGACAAAAGAAAAACTCGGTTTCAAAGCAATGACATTGTATTGGATTAATCATATATCTTTAGGCTGTAATAAGCCTAACTAAAGGAGATGTCACGACGAACGCTTCGATGTAAGCTTAGCAGTTGATGACTTCGCTCTTCCTGTTGCGGCTTCGCTCCGCCTTTAGTACTCTGTGGCGCTGGCATCGCTACGAATGTTGCCACTGTACAGGTAGCTCGGTGGATGGGGGTCGAGTATAGTGCACTCGTTCATTCTGACTGGTCGGTCCGTCGACCTTTGCTGTGAAGTGAGGATCTGAAAATAATCAAAAGAAAAAGACAGGAAAAGGAAAAGCAAATATTTACAAATTCTCCCTTGCAGGACACAAAACGTTTTCTTATAAGTTCACTTCTTAAATTGTTCATTTATTGTTATAAAGTCTGATGAGAGTGCATCTGGAAAAGTTTACACTTAAAGTGAAAGAAAGAAAAAAAAACACAAAAATTCAATTTCAACATTTCAAAAGTAGTTTTCTTACTACTAACTAAATAGTACAAAAATATTAATGCACAAGGTGCAAATTCAACAATTTTCTTCTTTAACAATTTCGAGCAAAATTGCAACATAAAGATAGTGAGTGTTTCAGTACAGTAAGTAACCGTAAAGACAGTAATTAAATCCTAAAACACAGAGCAAAAAGTAAGCTTGTCAGTTCAACATTCAACAATTTTTAACAACTTCATAGTTCAAGGATTCAAAGTCAATGACTATTAACCTGTCAAAAAGATACATAAGAAGAACTGTTCATAATTAACTTTTTTAACATTATTTAACATTTTGAAAATCTGACAATCACGAATCTTAAGCAAGAAGCATATTAAGAGACAAGAGTTCAAGTCCAGTTGAACAATTTAGGTCCATATATAAGCATCCCTTGTTTAAGCCCATAAACAGAGCTATTGTTAACAGATTTCAGAATTAGAATTATATTCAAGAATAAATCTTACATTTCAACTAACTAGAGTGAGAGTATAAAAATTATACAACCAAGTAAAATAAAAACCAAAAATTCAAACAATCAAACAACAACCGTCCCACACTCTACTCTGTTCAACAATTACAAATAGGCATATCCAATTCCACCCGGTTGACAATTCCAACCATTTTTCCTAAATAACAAAACATATAGTGTAAATTATTTTGATCAAAGCTACAAAATATAAAAATTGATGCCGAACTTGACATTTACAAAAATACTCAGTGTTTATACAAATAACCCCAAAATTAAAAATATATATGTAAAATTTTTCCTTTAATTTTGGCAAGTATTGGCGATATAATCGAGTCAATAAATTAACATAATAAAGCTGGAGTACATACTCAATATAACAATTACCTAATGAACAACAGATAGAAACCATTGAGTTGAAGTTTAAACCATAAAATCCAATTTTTATGGCCTTAAAGATTATTGTATAGATTCAAATAACTATTAAAATTTTCAAATGTTATTAAATAGCGCCAAACAACAGCAGATGACCTCCCCCCCCCCAAGTCATTTCGGGTTCAGAGGCAAAACATAAAATAACAAAAGGATCCAAGCAGTACTGGATGTGAACCCAAGAAATTTAAATCTTAGAGATTAGTTCTCTTTCAGTAATTTTAACTAGCTATAATAATAAATAAATCCCTTTATAATATATAGTTGATGGAATCTAGACCGCTTCCCCACAACAATATTGCTTGTCCATGGACACGCGAACAACAACAGTTGATCTACAACAATTCAAAATATAATGAGTCAATTTCACGTGTACTATAATCAAGGTACAAATACCATAAAGTTCCAAACTGTCTAACCTTCAGCAAAACCAACCGAATCAATAAAGTCAAATATACAAAATTGGTACCAAAAATAAAATTTCTAGACTTAAGTCCAATCTTTAGATATATCTAATTAACTTCTGTAGTGAAACAAAAATGTATTTTCCTTGAATTTTGCAATGATCTCTGAATAATGATTTTTATGTTAATATAATAATGTAGCATTACATACATAAATATAAAATGTTGATATGAATAATATATGAGCGTAAACGGAAATATATGTTGATTCCTTTTTAAATCAATTAAAGGAATAACCATATTACATATACTGTTCTCAATTACTTCAATATGCCATACATTTCTTTCGAATGTAGCATTGCAAAACGTTAAGCTTGGAAGGAAAGCAATACAATCAGGAGGGCTACAGATTACACATAGAAAGCCAGTATCACAGATCGGAATGAACTAAAAAAACAGAACTGTTTCACGTTGGTGTGGTGTGGCAGTTTGGAGAGTGCGGTGCTAGCTCACGTGTCAACTCGTCATATAACCGTTGTGTTGTCCTCGGATCTTTCCGTGGGGAGTAATTCCGTCACCAATAGCCCGTTGTGCTGCTTCAGATCGGTATTAATATACCTACCAAAAATATCCACAAGCAATGGATGAAACTACATACTGCAAAGCAGAACGTACGCAAAGGAACGTTGAACGACGGTTTCCAGAAGAGAATATACGATATCCAACTGTCCATCCGGCAACTACCACTCCCATTAGATCGAGTAACCATGACA
The DNA here is from genome assembly GCA_947359465.1 of Metellina segmentata. Taxonomy (NCBI): domain Eukaryota; kingdom Metazoa; phylum Arthropoda; class Arachnida; order Araneae; family Tetragnathidae; genus Metellina; species Metellina segmentata. Next base: position 83,642,069 of record OX375882.1, on the reverse strand, counting down.
ACAGTCTTCTTTGTAAGGTATTCAAGCCGATTTTAGTGTTGCTACACATAATAGGAATCGACAATTTCCGTCGTAATTCTTCATACAAAGAGAGAAAAGTAGTGTCGATCATTCGTAAATTACCAAAGTACGTAGTATCTCTGTTGATTGTATTAAATATAATTGGAATTACATCGGTACTATTCCATCATCACGCTGATTTTAAGTTTGGATTCTCGTTGGCTGGCGATATGTTCCTGCGCGTTTTGCTCTATTCTTCAATTTACGGATCCCGAGTCAAAATTAAAGGCATCGTAAAAGTGCTCTCAAGAATATCCCACGGTTTCATGCAACCTAAACACATTGACAAGATAAGGCGCGTTATAGTTGGATACTGCCTCTCAGTTTCAATACTGTACGCAGCTCGGTTTGTTATTCACGCAAGCCTGCATTACATCAAACTTGAAATTATTCGGTCGAATACCGACGAACCTGTTAAATATTCGTTTTTCAAAATGATGATGACGGTGTTCGGATCTACAGACGTGATTCACAAGGTGTTTGTAGATCTGACCATTTGCTACTTCAGCCTGTATTATAGTTTCTTGTGTGAGTACCTGACGTCGTGCTTCAGTGTTGTCAGCGAAGAGGTCGACAGGGCTATCGTAGAGGAAACGTACCCGCGTGTTATTCAATACCACGACGACCTGAAAGCTGTCGTGCAGTCGGTTGACGACGCGTTTTCCTTTCCTGTCTTCATGTGCGTCCTGATTCGGATGACTCGTATATTTGTACAGGGGTACGCGATGGCTTTCAGTCAGACTTATCGAAATCGCGTCCGTTTCACTCTCTTCTGCCTGGGTGTGGCATTTCATTTCACCCTCCTGTTGAGGTTGCTGTGGCCGGCATCTAAGACCATGGAGTCTATGGAGCAAGCTGACAGTATGGTCAGGTCCTTGCCAGGAAGGGTGCCATCCAGGTACCTCCAGCTCAAAATGATTCTCCGAAGAAATTGCAAACATAAGATTCATCTGACGCTGTGGAAGATGTATGTTATTCATAAATCGCTGATAGTCAGCATAACTGGATCTCTTTTAACCTATGGCATTCTGCTGGGATCTCTGGGAAATGTTTAAGAAGTACTTGTTTAATGGAAGTTTGAATAGTATTTATTTAATGGATTCGCTGGAATGTGGACTACTACTATTCAACACAAGCACACACGTATAAGCAACTCAAGCGCAAACCAATGGAATTAGTACCTTCTGGCCCACTCAAAGAAACAAACATTTTTGCGGTTATTAAATATTACCTATCGCTCTCTTCTCTATATTTGATAATTCTAGGAACGTTTTGACTTTTGTTCTGTGCATGTATTGAGCATCCTGTTGAGGTTGATGTGGCCGGCCTCTGAAGCCATACAGTCAATGGAGTAAGTGGGCAGTGTCGTCAGGACATTGCCAGGAAGGGTGCGATCCAGGTACCTCCAGCTAGAAATGATTCTCCGAAGAAATTGCAAACATAAGATTCACCTCACGCTGTGGAAGATGTATGTTATTCATAGATCGCTGATAGTCAGCATAACTGGATCTCTTTCCATCTATAGTATTCTGCTGGGATCTTTGGGAAATGTTTAAGTACTTGTTTAATGGAAGTTTGAATAATATTTATATAATGGATTCCGTGGCATGTGGACTACTACTATTCAACACAAGCACACACGTATAAGCAACTCAAGCACAAGCCAATGGAATAGGTACCTTCAGGTCCACTCAAAGAAACATGCATCTTTTGCGGTTATTAAATATTACCTATAGCTCCCTTCTCTATATTTGATAATTCTACGAACGTTTAGACTGATGTTCTGTGCATGTATTGAGCATCCTGTTGAGTTTGATGTGGCTGGCCTCTGAAGCCATGCAGTCAATGGAGCAAGCAGACAGTGTCGTCAGGTCCTTGCCATGAAGGGTACCATCCAGGCACCTCCACCTCAAAATGGTTCTTCGAAGAAATTGCAAACAGAAGTGCTGTGGAACATGTATGTTATCCATATATAGGCTTCTAATCAGAATAACTGGAGCTCTTTTAACCATTCTGCTGTAATCTCTAGGAGATTAACTAGAGTACTTGTGTAATGGATTCTGAGGCATGAGGACTACTACTACTACTCACGAGCACCCATGTATAAGCAACTTAAGGACAAGCCAATGAAATAAGTTCAGACCCACTTCAAGAAACATACACTTTTGCTGTTATTAAATATTACGTATAGGTATCATATCTGTATCTGATATCTCATCACTCTGGGCATTTTGCCTGACATTTTGTTCCAATGTATAGAGAAACCCTTGGTATTTAACGAAACGCTAATTTTTCCTTTTAAAGCCATTGGTCTTAAATATAAATGTAATATCCCATTTTCACTAAGGCAGAAAAAAAAAATTTCAATCTGAAATAACTTGGACATTTTAGTACTCTCAATCGTTCATTCAACAAAGTAATCTCAAGGGAAAAATTAACATAAACAAGGGAAAGTCAAAAATCATCCGCACTTTATTTTTTTAATTGATTTACACAAATGTTGGGTTTGAACAAGTTTGTTATTTTTCTACTTAGTCTCCTTTCGTTTCAATGCACTTGTCCCAGGGGTCCACAAGCTTCCGCATTCCCTCCAAGAAGAAGGTTTTCGGTGCTTCGCCCAACCATTTATGAACCGCTTCCTCCACTTCTCTGTTAGTCTAATCTGCAGATAACACGCTACACTGCCGATGGTAACTCGCCGGTGTACCGGATGAAATAGTGTGGTGAGAGAAATGGTAGCTTAAAGAACAAGATCTTTTGGGGTTTCACCACTACAACATTTATTCTAACATCCTACAGCTTGATAAGTACAGCATAATTTACATATATTTTGCGACAAAATGGGATCGGCGGAGGTTTAACTAGCGTCTCCTTGCAATATCAGTTCTCAATAGTTTTGGTTCTTAAGGCGTTATAAGTTGCTTTCAGCTGAAAACCACATGGAATCTTGAGTGTTCTCAAGGGGCTTGAGATTTAGGAGATCGTACTGTCGATGTAACGTCAGATGAAGAGGGTTTGTTTTAAGTACCCAGAACTTTATGACAAATGTAATGTCAAATGGAGTGCTGCAATAGTACTTAGTTATGGACAGTTCATCACTTGAAAGGAGTTTTATGAACTCCAATTAAGGAATTCTTAAATACGTCTGATTTATATTGGCTTGATCAGAGAAGCCGCCTTTAGAGCGTTACGCCTGTTTACCAGTACCCTTTTTCTCGAGATTGGGGAATCTTCTCGTTAGTGGTGGGGGTTGACGAGATTCCAGATCCTTCTTCATGCGTCACGCTTGTCCGGCCTATACACTTCTATGAGGTAGAGCACTGTCCCCGTATTGTGAGATAAACCTCCGATGAATTTCATTCCCTGGCACACCTTCTTACCCTAGAAATCGTATCACTGCTCTTTATGGTGCAAACTGCTAGAGGAGCGGCCATGTCTACATTGAAGCAGAAGCAAAAACAACTGACGCTATCCAGGTCAAATTTCGATAACGTGACTATTGTAGTATCAACCCTAAGCAGGTACATGCTCAGAAGGCAATGTGACATACCTTAAGATGTGTTAGAGCGGAAGTGCGGATACATTTTGACTTACCCACTCGAGTATTTTTTTCAGTTCCTTATACTCATAAACACTTTTTGACCAACCGGTCTGGTGGTTAAGGTGTTAGCCTCTAGATCGAAAGGTTCCTTGTCAGTGCAGGGATGTTTTGAGCGGCTGGAGGCGGCTGGTGCTCCATAAATCTGTCGTGGCCGAAAGTCCTGACGCTGGGTTGATGTGGAAGTTTGGAGACTGTGGTGCCAGCTCAGGTGTTGCCTCTTCACCTGACCGTGACTCAAAACTGAAAAACTCTGACTGTTGTTCTTAGGGAATTGATCCCGGACCTATGTCAGTAGCCCGTTGTGTTTCTCTAGTACGACGTTAATTAAAAAATTACCAATTACCACAAACATTTTTGTTAGTTATATATCTAGTGTAATTTTTATTTGCTCTTAAGTTCGCCTTTTTGTAGTTCTGGATTTATGTAGCTTTTTCTAATTAATATAGTGTCACTTTGAAAAATGTAAAAATAAAATGCTACACTGTTCTGTTCAAATAAAGCTGACACTGGTCAAATTATTTTGGAGTTACTGAAAGGAATCTAAAATTATATGTATAGTTGCAGGAATACACTGTACAGTGTCCCCCTCGTCGAGTTAACGTTCAGAATTATAATTGATACTCGCAATGCTGCTAAGGTAAGAAGATAGTTTAATTAACCATGTTGTTATCTGGTGCTTGTCTCGATGAATTATCTCATCATTAGCAGTACGGATCTTGACGACGAGGTATTTCATCATTAGAAGAAAATAAATTCATTACCATAAAAATTTGCGCACCAAGAAATAATTGTGGGATTGTAACGAAACTTGGCATGAAGGTACATGTTGACAGACATGCAAATGATTAAAAATGCAGCGTTATTGCGCATTGCGTAATGCCACTAGAGGGCGTAGAACTTCGTTCTTCTTGGAGTATAAAACAGGTAAGCAGAGCTTGTTTGAGTGTACTTAATCTTTTGCAAAGGAAACGCTAAGGTAGACATACCGTTACGCCGCCATCGAAGACAATATGAGCAGCTGTCAGAGTTCGAGAGGGGAAGAATCATCGGGATGATGCTAACTGGGTGGTCAGCTCGGTGAGTAGCTCGTCAAGTAGACCGTTCTGATTTTACTGTGAGGAGGTTTTGGAACCAGTGGACAGAAGAGACGTCATTTACACGGCGACCAGGCTCAGGACGCCCTCGACAGACCAGTCGTCGAGAAGACCGTCACATTATACGAAACACACGCGTAGAGCCAACTGCCTCATTGGCCGTTACCCAGACACAGGCAGCACCTTCACTACGGGCCCCTGTGTCTTAGCGAACCATCGCAAGGCGCCTGGCTGAAGGACATCTGGTATCGCGGCGCCCATTACGTGTGCTGCCAATGACACACACACACACACCGACGCCTCCGTTTGGAGTGGTGTCGCGCACGACGGGATTGGACTGTAACGGAATGGAACCAGGTCGTCTTTAGCGACGAATCTAGATTAATTTTGAGCAGTGATGACAATCGTGTTCGTGTGTGGAGGCCCCGTAATTAACGCCTCAATCCTGCCTTCGCTTTACAGCGTCACACTGCCCCCACAGCTGGTGTGATAGTATGGGGTACCATTGCTTACGATACAGTGAAAGATTATTAACAACCTCAGCAATTTCGAATTATCTCTATACTGGCTATCGCTCGAGACCGTTTCATACTCGTTCTGACGTGGACCGGTACTTTGAGTATATGTCGACGTTAACTGAACTGTTTTGCATCTGTACAATATTTTGCCTTCGTCCCACGATTCTCCGCGTGTGATTTTGAACCATTGTATATACATATTCACTCTTTTTTTTCTACATTTTGCGAATTATACTTAATTGTTGGACATGAGTGTACGTCTTCTGACCTCTCCTGATATGTAACACGACTTTATTTAGATATGTTTTACTAAAATTTCTACAAATTTTAGTTCCCAAAAGAATTGAAATTTAGAGTTAAAATTAAATAAAATAACTACCAATTGTGTATATTCTACACACGAGAGCGCAGAAAAATAAAGAAAACATGATGTAATCCAGGCATTACGCATTATCGTGAGAGTTTTTTTTTTGTCTTTGAAACAATAAGACTTTTAAAAAAATTTTACTAAACGTATTTCTGAATGCTTAGTATTTACAGCAATAAGTCACAAAGATTAATATTGTTTCACTGAATTAAGCGAATTAATCTTATCAGAATAGTAGTTGGGACGGTTTATTTTAAGGTTCATCTCAAAGTGTCAATCATCCAACGATTAGAGAGCTCATCATACCTTTTAGTAATATATTTGCAGTACAAATTACTAAAAATAGGATCTAATAACTAATTCGTCGAATGAAAAGAGCTTCAAATTTAGACTGTAATTTCAGTCTGCAATTTTTACTTCGTGTGGAAGTATGGAGAATGAGGTACTAGCACAGGTGTTACTCGTCATCTTACCTGTGGTTCAAAATTACCTTGTGCTGTCCTCGCATCTTTCCCTTCGAGGATAGATCCCACACACTCCCCAATATCTTGTTGTGGTGTTTCAGTTTTGATATGCATGTAATAACCACATAAAATTCACAAGAAACATTAGACCAGTATATTGATGAAGAGAAAAACAGTCCTGCTTAGTAAATAATTAATATGTTTCATATTTGCTGCTTTTTATAGTCGTTAAATTATTTACGCTAACAATATAGATGTATTTAAAATCAATGAAAATTGATATATTGAGTTATAAATAAGTGTTTTTTCTTACGTTCTTTGTGATTGACTTATTTTTTCTTCGGAAATAGCATTTATGAATATGTATAATAGAAGAAAAAGTGGTACTTTGAACTATTCAAAATGGAAAATATCGCTATGTCCTTGCATTTAAATCTGCCCTTAATGCAAGTTAAATTCATTCTTACCAGTAAGCCAGAAGCCGTTTTAAGTGAGATAATTTATTTATATCTGTGATTTCCTTAATATCTTTAAAGTATCATTCTTGAAAAAACTTTTTAATGAAATATTCCGGATTGTGTTTATTTTATCAGTTGTATTACTCTCCTTGATACTTCCGAATCAGAATCGTCACGATGTTCCAATAAACATAGTTTGGTGAAAATAGAGTGATTGGAAAATAGAGTATTTCAATAGTCTGGTGAAAATAGAGTCGTTTGGAATTAATTACCTAATTGATTACGTGATGAAAGGCTAAAGAAGCTTATAAATGGACACAAAACTAAATAATAAATTATTTTTTTTTAATTTTAGAGAAATCTTGGTATGCATATTACTAAATATACTTATATTTCAATGTAAAATTTTATTCAACAGCTTTCATTTTAACTAATGAATTTATTAAATTGTTGGTTTCCAACTGTAAGTATCCAATAACGGAGAACAAAACTATATAATCCATCAAAAAACAAGAAAAGATGTCAGTTGTCACTTCAATTCATACAGTTTCTTAACTTTTATGTTAAAATATTCTGTAAACTGTACATTTAAACACTAAATTTTAATTTATACATTTTCATGACTTTGATGTTTAAATGTTCTGCAAACTCAGCAGATTTGAACAACATTTTGATTTATGAAAATTATGTATGGGGCTGAACAAAAAAGAAATCATTTCATTCGAATTTTATTTTTCAATTGTGGTAACATTTTCACTTGTAACGAGACATGTAGAATGTGAACAGACACACGTTTTATCAATTGGGTAAACATGAGTCAGATTTTTTCATTTTGAGTATTCACAAGAATTCCGATGAGAATTCCATAAGTCAAAAGAGTTCCAAAAACGTTCATGGCGAGAGACCTTCTGATGTCAAACATCTTCCACAACGTCAACCTGATGTCGTGTTTGCAGGCCTTCTTCAGCAGAACCTTGATTTGAGAGTAGCGAGTTGGTAGCATCCCTGGTAAAGCTTTTATTTCTACTCGAGCTTCTTCGGCACTCTCAGTTGCCTTTGATGGAAACACTATCAACGGAATGAAAAGGGTCAGGCTGTAGATTACCACAAAGATGTTCTGAATGAAAAGTGTGTCAATTGAATGCTGAAGGAAAAAGTACGTGTAACTTGCCCTGAATAGTAGGTACATGTTAGACACCACGGAAAGGAATGCGGGCAAACAGAAAGCATCGTCAAAAGACTTCATAGCAAGACTGACATTGTTGTGAATATGTATTATACGAATATAACTCTCTTCGACATTATTAAGATCTTGCAATTCCACGATGAGCTGTTTCGAGGCAGTACTAAGAATCTCACAAACAAAGCTGTAAAACAAAACGAAAGAGTAGAAAAGGAAAAACGTGTGCATTAAAAAGACGCTATTGATGACGAAATAGAAACTTTCCAAACAAACGGTCAGAATGGAATAGAAAGTCGAATTTTTAAAACAATTTTCTACACAGTACCGAATCTGTGAAATGTAACAGTGACAGACACTGCTTACGGTCAAAACCAAAGTGGAAAAGAAGCAAGTTAACATGACCAGCCGAATTCTCTTTAATTTCCAATTTTTCAAATTCTTAGATAGCTCTTCTAATTGCTGATTTAATGAGATAAAATGTTGCCGAGCGTGGAACAAGGAAGCGTAAGTTGAAAAGGCGATCAAGGTGGCGACTCGATTGAGTATCTCCAATTTGGTGTCCGAAGCATGAAGCCACGGAGAAAGGTCGTGAAGAATTTTGAATAAATACATGGCCCGGGTGATGTACTTTGGAGACTTCGTCATGATGCAATGCATCCTACTGATCTGTGAAGTTGGTTCATCGAGAACTGTTGAACTTTCCACTCCTAGCACATGAAGCATGAGTAAAATGGTGTGAAATGCTTTTTGAATTCGATCTCTGCTGGGACAATACATCACGACAGTGTTGTTCTTCGTGCTTTCCGGCATAGATATGAACTGTTCGTCATTCGATAAAAATGTGCCTTTTTGTTTTGTTTTGCTTTTGACATGACACGATTTTCAAACGAATCATGGAATAATTTATTACGTGAATAATTTATTGTCTGAATTTTTTATTATTCTCATATAATTTCAGAAATAAAGCACGTAATACCATTCCATATATATTAATGAATTTATATGTTGTCTATTCCATAGGGAAAATATTGCAATTGGAACCCCGAATTGGTTTTTGTCTTAAAATGTATATTAGATATGAGAAAAAATAACGTGTACACACTATCGTCTAAATCAATTGTCATTACATGCTGATGAGTTCTGTGACATCAAAACATTCTGACATATCCTGAGAGGCATTTTATTTTATCTCATAACCTTTTTCAACTGTATAGATTATATAAAGCCAATTAGCGTTATTTTTCGTAATCATTACATTTAACTATTCCTTTGCATATGATATTCAATTTTATAATTCCATTCAGTACGTCATCGAAAGAAAACTGATAAAATGTTACTTGTACCTGAGTGTAAAATTGAAAATATTGGGTTGAAAATTGTATTATTGGGTTGATGCAAAAGTTCGTCCCGTTTAAGGCGTTAGATAGCATTATATCGCAGAAACATATTATCCACTTCACTCAACACCGACTCTTTTCAAAGCCTCCGTACAAATTTCAGCAGAACCTGTGACGTCACAATTCAAAGTCCTATCGCGAGGCTACTTTTGTGAGCTACGATACGAATTGCAGTTAGTTCAGCTAAATAGATTTTAAGTTGAACGTAAGTATCTTTTTCTTATTTGTCTTAAAATAAATATTAACAAGTTTACTTTTTTTTACTGTTTTAAATATGCTTTAGTTTGTATCATTATAACTTCAAAATTAGCACATGCAATTATTTACATGAGGTAATTATTTTGTTTTCCATTCATGCTCATCCATTTTTTAACAATGAATGTTGTTCTTTAGTCTTATAAGTAGTTTAACGGTCATTTTTTTAATGTGATTCTTAATTCATGATTATCAATGCATATGACTGTTTTTTTTATTTTATATTTTTGGATGCATGGGTTTCAAATTTAAAGCTGAAAAAAATTTAATTTTGTGTGTGTTATTGAATAATAAATTCTCTTAATTTCCTTTAATCTAAAAAAAGGGTGGTAACAAAAGGTGCAAAACTTGTATTTTTTGTAATCTTAATCAAATCAATGTGGATGCTAATCTAACTTTTTCTGTAAAACTTGTATTTATTTATTATCTTGTAAAGTTCGCCGTTACAAATATAAAGGACAAATTTCGAAAACTATTTACATACGTATATATAAATTAATATACACACACAGATGTGATACGGAATCTTTTAATGCAAATAAATAAAAAAAATATTATAATCGTTTTGAAAAAAAGTCATTTTTATTTGGCATACTTTTGATATTATTGTTAATATTCATAAGGTAATAATAAATGAAAGTCATAGATGGTGGTTGGAAATACATATTTACTCATTTTTTTCCTCCATTTTGCGAATTATGCTTAACTTTTGGACATGAATGTACGTCTTCTGACATCTTATATGTAACGCGAATTTATTTAGATATGTTTTAAAATTTCTACAAAGTTTAGATCCCAAAAGAATTGAAATTTAGAGTAAAATTAAAGAAAATAACTACCACTTGGGTATATTCTACATACGAGAGCGCAGAAAAATAAAGAAAACTTGATCCAATCCAGGCAATACGAATTATGGTGAGAGTATTTTTTTTTTTTTTTTTTTTGTCTTTGAAATAATAAGACTTAATAAGTAAGTTTTTACTAAACGTATTTTTGAATTCTTACTATTTACAGCAATAAGCCAAAAATATTCACATTGTGTCACTGAATTAAAATATAACTTATCAATACAATCAAATAACAATCAAAATCGTAGTTGGGAAGGACTCTTTTTAGGTTCATCTCAAAGTGCCAACCATCCAACGTTAGAGAGCACAGCATAACTTTTAGTAATACATTTGCAGTACAAATTACTAAAAATAAGATCTAACAGATAATTTGTCGAATGAAAAGAGCTTCAAATTTAGACTGTAATTTCAGTCTCCAATCTTGGTACAGCTACACTCTACGTTTATGAGTGATGGCAACGGCTAGGCGGATTTTTGGCGCACTTCTAGTAGCGAGTTACGATAAATTAAGGCAACCCATCTTTCGTTACGGTTGTTGTGGTTTTCATGGCAACCTCGGCAAACGGAAACTTTCAATTTTCATTTTGAATATTCTAGAAAGTTCTTCCGAAATCCGGTAAAGTCGTTTGATTTCATTGATTCGTTTGAAATTCGTTCTTTCCTCCCATTGGTTATTATGTTTTTAAAATATCCTTTGATTGCATTGGTCCTTTTAAATCGTTTTCTGTGATACCATTGGTCCATTGATTTGTATTTTGACAGTTGTGGAATTTTTATTTTATTATAATAGTTTTTACGAAAGAATTTAGAGTTTTGTTATTTTTTAACCATTTTCGTTTTAATTATTTTTTACGAAAGAATTCTGACGTTATCAGGTTGTATTATTTCTTGCTTTTTTTCTTTTGTAAATCTTTTTCTTTTTCAACATGCCCACTGTATTTAGTGTAGTTGATAAGTTTCAGGGTATTCTTACCCCAACATTCGTAGCTTAGTTGTTCTGCTGGTTCACAATTGTGTTGTGATATGTGCTTAAGCTTACTACTTTTTGTGAAAGTTTTTTTAAAATATACTTTTTTAAACGTTCTGAAATGTGTTTAAAAAGTGTGTTGTGAAAAGAAAAAAATGTGTGACAGAAAAAGAGTTAGGAAATAATTCTTTAATTTGTCGACTTTAGAAGTGCGCCAAGAAATCGCCAAGGCCGTTGCCATCGCTCATAAACGTAGAGTGTAGCTGTTCCCCAATCTTGACGTGGTGTTGAAGTATGCAGAATGGGGTACTAGCTCATTTGTTACCTCGTCATCTTACCTGTGGTTCAAAATTACGTGGTGCTGTACTCGAATCTCTCCCTTATGGGATCGATCTCAGACAGTTCACAATAGCCCGCTGTGGTGCTCCAGTTCTGAAATGCTTGATAGTACTACACAAAATAAAGAGAAAATAATTCTGCTTAGTAAATAAGTTATGGTTTCATATTTGCTGCTTTTTATACTCGCTTAGTTATTTACACTCAACAGTGTAGATTTAATTAAAATGAATGAAAATTTATATTATTAAGCTATAAATAAGTGGTTTTTTTTAAACATTCGTTGTGATTCACTTATTTTACTCTTCAGAAATAACATTTATGAATATTTCGAAGAAAAGCAGCTACTTTGAAGTATTCATAATGGAAAAAAATCGCTATGTCCTTGCATTTAAATCTGCTCTTAATACAAATTAAATTCATTCTTACCAGTAAGCCAAAAGTCGTTTTAAGTGTGATTATTTATTTATATCTGTGATTTCCTTTATATCTTTAAAGTATTGTTCTTGAAAGAACTTTTTAATGAAATATTCCGGATTGTGTTTATTTTATCAATGGTATTCCTCTCCTTGATACTTCCGAATCAGCAACGTCAAGATGTCTCAATAAACTTGTGGGCAGCGAACTCCAGAAATTATTGCCAATAAGGAAAAGGTATATTTTGTTCATTAAACATTTCATGTGGAATAAAGTCTGGTGAAAAGAGAGTCGTCTGGAATTAACTGCCAAATTGATTACGTGTTAAAAGGCTAAAGAAGCTTTACTGTACAAATCTAAATACTAAATAATTATTTTTTTAATTTCAGAGAAATCTTAGTATGTATCTCTAAATATACTTATATTTGAATCTTGTACATTTTTATTCAACTGTTTTCCTTTTAACTAATAAATTTATTAAATTGTTGCTGTCCAACTGTAAGTATTCTATAACGGAGAACAAAACTATATAATCCATAAAAAAAACAAGAAAACATTTCAGTTGTCACTTCAATTTAAACATTTTCATAAGTTGGTTTCATAAATGTTAAAATATTCTGCAAACTGTACATTTAAACACTAAATTTTAATGTATGCATTTTCATGACTTTGATTATTAAATATTCTGAAGACTCTGCAAATTTAAACAATTTTGATTTATGAAAATCTATATATATAAAATTCAAATACCACTCACTCACTGATTCATCACTGTATCTCAAGAACTACAAGTCCTAGGAAGCTGAAATTTTGCAGGGTGATTCTTCTTATGCCGTAGGGGTGCACTAAGAAAGGATTTAGAAAAATTCGAATCCTAAGAGGCCTAAAATTGACCTAAGGCCTAAGCCAAAAGCGATTTGAAATCGCCATAGAAATAACATTGAGTATAAAACGATTGCTATACGCATCTCAGATTGCTTTACCATTGTTGATCGAAAAACAATTTCCTTAAAATCTATATCTATAAAATTCAAATACCACTCACTCACTGACTCATCACTGTATCTTAAGAACTACAAGTCCTAGGAAGCTGAAATTTTACAGGGAGATTCTTCTTATACCGTAGGGGTGCACTAAGAAAGCATTTAGAAAAATTCGAATCCTAAGAGGCCTAAAATTGACCTAAGGCCTAAGTTAAAATCAATTTGAAATCGCCATAGAAATAACATTGAGTATAAAACGATTGCTGCACGCATCTCATATTGCTTTACCAGTGTTGATAGAAAAACAATTTTCTTTAAAAAAATTAAATTATAATGTTCATGTTTGAACTGAATTTTTACTTCTTTCACTTATGAAAATAATATTTATAAATACTTGATTGATGAAGAAAGAATATTTAGAACATTTAATTTTATATTTACTTAAATTTTATAATGGAGCACGAAAAGCCCAAACGATAAACTCACTGATCATAAAAGCGTAATTTTGCTACTCGGTATGGGGCAACCTCATAATTAATGTTTAATTTTTTAATTTGATTTATAATTCTTTTTTTGGGAATTTGAGTTGAAAACGAGATAGTTGCGGTCACATTTGGGGATTCCCAAGTATTATAAATATGTGTTCTTTTTGCTTATAAATCATTGTCTTTATCAATATTGTTCAAGTTTTTTGTCGAATTGTTTTACTTCAGAATGTATTCAGGAAGTCAAATTCAACACGCTATAAAATATTTTTTTTTTCAGAATTCTGCCTTTTTTAAGGATTGGTATATTGTTTCTGTTTGCTTATGTGTTCCGGTATATTACCTATTACAGAAATATTATTTAGGAGCTGGATTTTATTTATTTATTTCCTGCAAAATATCACTAGACATGGTACTTTCGTGGTGGTATATGTATATTTACAAATCAAAATATTTTTTAATTGTGTAATTTATTATTTTAAAATGACATTAACAATTTCAAAAATAACTTTAAAATAAGATGGGTTACGTTAAATTTAAACTGGTAGTCATACTTTGTAGTTCAAAATATATTTCTAAATTTTGATATAGCTTTTCATTGAAAAACGATTAAAATAAACTAAACTAGGGGGCCTACCCCCTGCTCGCTAACGCTCGCCAACCCCCGGAGGATTGCTTCGCAATCCTCATTGGTTCGCTGCGCGAACCTATGCTCGCTTCGCTCGCCTCAATGAAGACATGTGTCCTAGCATAAGGGATTGTTTACAAAATATGTTACCAAAAAAATATGTTTTTCAAATCTAAATTTGCTGTATTACAGAAAAAATATATACAGTATCTCTAAAATCAGAATTCAAATGAAAACTTTGTGCAAATTTTAACTCGAAATGTGAACGTTGCTTTGGAAATTGAATAACCAGCATGTTGTTTGTGTGTACATTTTCCCAGCACTCAAACGACCCACACTTTTTCATTGAGTTTTTTGCCGAAAGTTGTAGTGCAAGCGTCTTGTTGAACTATAATTGTTGGCCCTGAAAAGGACCGTTTTTTAAATGGCCCTGAAAATATCCTCCGCTTTCTTTGATTTCTATTAAAAACTAACTGCAACAGCTCATTAAAATTTCCTTTTTTTTTTTTCAATAAAATTTCATCCGATAACGCTATAAATTCAATCGATGCGCGAGACTTCGCGATAAACAAACAAACCGTACAGTGTTGCCAAAACGCGATTACAAATAACGTCTTTTTTGCGTGCCACGTAAGAGAATTATATATATAGATTTCATTTGTTTTTCGTGTTTCATGGGTGTTATTAAAAGCTTACGCCGTAGTCAAGTAACTACATCTATCATTCTAAATAGATACGTGCTTTACACTTAGAAACCAAATTTCTTATCTTAAAAAGTACCATAAGGGTTCAATTTAAAACTGTATGTGTGTTGGAGAAAACAGAATTTTTAACAAGACTTCGTTGATCTTGGAATAAAATCACACTAAGTAATTTTGAAAAATTGAAATTTTATGTCTTAAGACACAGAAAGTCGAGGTTGCTTACTCTATTTATTGAAGCTATTCTTACGCAACTTAGATGCATGTGAATTGTTCGTCGAAAATTATTTTCTTTTTGTAAAAGTGGTGTCAAATCAACCTTCTGTTTATTAAAAAATTGTTATAGATTGTGTTTAATTTGTCTACTTTGATGACATGTATTTCTAACAAAAGTTCTGTTTTTCCACATGCCACTGAATGGAATTTTCTGGGAAAATGTGCCGTTTGCATCAAATTAAATTAGTCACGAATGCCGTAAATGTTTAGCCCCTTATGCATTATACAAAGCGGGTTAATATGTAGCCTATCATATCCGCAGGGTTCTAAAATATAAGTGTATCAAATGTGTGGATTGATCAAAAGGTGTATTAGTGTAGAGAACAGACAAACGTCAACTCTGCTTTATATATCTAACAGATTCCGTTATTCCATCTGCCGCTGAATGAAATTTTCAAGAAAAATTGCGTTTGCTTCTATCTAAATTAGTAACAAATGCTGTAACAATTTAATTTACCATCTTCTCA
This sequence comes from Metellina segmentata, assembly GCA_947359465.1. Taxonomy (NCBI): domain Eukaryota; kingdom Metazoa; phylum Arthropoda; class Arachnida; order Araneae; family Tetragnathidae; genus Metellina; species Metellina segmentata. The sequence continues at coordinate 83,626,564 of OX375882.1, read as the reverse complement.
TATTGATGATGATATTCGAAAATATCGCATACTAGGTGAAAGAATGGCACAATGAAAACAGATTCATAGGAAAACTAAGTGCAAGACTATCCACCGAAATTCGTCAGAGTTTTGACTGAAATTGAATGCACGGAAATATTCGTAGTCACTCGAAAACTTAAAATCAACTTCAGCAGAAATGTGACGAATATGAAATGGATTATATGGTTGGATACAACATATATATGCATATTTGCGTCCGAAGTAAATTGTAGAAGCGATGGAGAAGTTAAATTATAGATAAATTTTTTCCCGTACACTGAAATGTTGCTAAAATTCTTTTATGAAAAAGAATTGATGACTTTTCAATCAACATATTATTAATTCAACCCGAGCAAAGCCGGGTCTTTCTGCTAGTAATCTATATATATATAATTCAAATACCACTCACTCACTGATTCATCCCTGTATCTCAAGAACTACAAGTCCCAGGAAGCTGAAATTTTGCAGGGTGATTCTTCTTATGCCGTAGGGGTGCACTAAGAAAGGATTTAGAAAAATTCGAATCCTAAGAGGCCTAAAATTGACCTAAGGCCTAAGCCAAAAGCGATTTGAAATCGCCATAGAAATAACATTGAGTATAAAACGATTGCTATACGCATCTCATATTGCTTTACCAGTGTTGATCGAAAAACAATTTCCTTAAAATAAATTAAATTATAATATTCATGTTTATAAATATTTGATTGATGAAGAAAGAATATTTAGAACATTTAATTTTATATTTACTTAAATTTTATAATGGAGCACGAAAAGCCCAAACGATCAACTAACTCATTGATCATAAAAGCGTAATTTTGATACTCGGTATCTGGCAACCTCAGAATTAATATTCAATTTTTTAATTTGATTTATAATTGCTTTATTGGGTATTTGAGTTGAAAACGAGATGGTTGCGGTCATATTTGGGGATTTCCAAGTATTATAAATATGTGTTCTTTTTGTTTATAAATCATTGTCTTTATCAATATTGTTCAAGTTTTTTGTCGAATTGTTTTACTTCAGAATATATTCAGGAAGTCAGACTTCAACATACTAGAACAGATTTTTTTTACAGAATTCTGCCTTTTTTAAGTATCGGAATTTTGTTTCTGTTTGCTTATGTGTTCCGGTATATTACCTATTCCAGAAATATTATTTAAGAGTTGGATTTTATTTATTTATTTCTTGCAAAATATCACTAGACATGAGTAATTTCATGGTGGTATATGTATATTTCCACCAACTTTCTTTAAATCTTTGGTTGAATACGTAATACTGTGTAGGTAAAAAAAATTAATAAAATTTACAAATCAAAATATTTTTAAGTGTGAATTTATTATTTTAAAATGACATGAAAAATTTCAAAAATAACTTTAAAATAAGATGGGTTACGTTAATTAATACTGGTAGTCATACTTTGTAGTTCAAAATATATTTAAAAATTTTGATATAGCTTTTCATTGAAAGACGAATAAATAAACTAAATTTCATTTGGTTTTCGTGTTTCATGGGTGTTATTGAAAGCTTACGCCATAGTCAAGTAACTACATATATCATTCTAAATAGATACGTGCTTTCCATTGAGGAACCAAATTTCTGATTTTAAAAAGTACCATAAGAGTTCAATTTAAAACTGTATGTGTGTTGGAAAAACGGGAATTTTTGACAAGACTTAGTTGATCTTGGAATAATATCACACTAAGTAATTTTGAAAAATTAAAATTTTATGTCTAAAGAGATTGTTGAAGCTGTTCTTACGCAACTTAGATGCATTTAAATCGTTCGTTGAAAGTGATTTTCTTTTTGTAAAAGCGCTGTAAAATCAACCTTCTGTTTATTAAAAATTCGTTGTCGATTGGGTTTAATTTGTCTATTCTGATGACATGTATTTCAAACAAAAGCTCTGTTATTCGACATGCCACTGAATGAAGTTTTCTGGGAAAAGTGCGTTTGCTTCAAATTAAATAAGTCACGAATGCAGTAAATTTTTAGCCCCCTTGAACAAATAGAACGCCGGTTAATATGTAGCCTATCATATCCGCATTGTTTTAAAATATAAGTGTACCAAATGTGTGGATTGGTCAAAAGGTGGATTAGTGTGGAGAACAGACAAACGTCAACTGCTTTATATATCTAACAGAAGTTCCGTTATTCCATCAGCCGCTGAATGGAATTTTCAAGAAAAATTGCGTTTGCTTCAAACTAAATTGGTAATGAATGCTGTAACAATTTAATTTACTATCTTCTCATATTGATGATGAAATTCGAAAATATCGCATACTAGGTGAAAGAATGGCACAATGAAAACATATTCATATGAAACTAAATGCAAGACTATCCACCGAAATTTCGCCATTTTTACTGAAATTGAATGCACGGGAATATTCGTAGTCACTCGAAAACTTAAAATCAACTTCAGCAGAAGTGTGACGAATATGAACTGGTGTATATGGTTGGATACAACACATATGCATGTTTACGTCCGAAATAAATTGTAGAAACGATGGAGAAGTTAAATTTGTATTAATTTTTTTCCCGTTCACTTAAATGATGCTAACATTCTTTTATGAAAAAGAAATGTTTATGACTTTTCAATCAACATGTTATTAATTCAATCCGAGCAAAGCCGGGTATTTCTGCTAGTTTTGTATAAGACTGTACAAAAAATAAAATTCAAATTTTATTTTTTCAATTGTAAGATTTTGACTTAGAACGTAACTTGTAAAATGTGACAAGACACACATTTCATCCAATTGGGTAAACAGGAATCAAATTTTTTGATTTTGAGTATTCCCAAGAGTTCCGATGAGGATTCCATAAGTCAAAAGGGTTCCAAAAACGTTCATCGCGAGAGACATTCTGATGTCAAACATCTTCCACAACGTCAACCTGATGTCGTGTTTGCAGGCCTTCTTCAGCAGAACCTTGATTTGAGAGTAGCGAGTTGGTAGCATGCCTGGTAAAGCTTTTATTTCTACTCGAGCTTCTTCGGCACTCTCAGTTGCCTTTGATGGAAACACTATCAACGGAATGAAAAGGGTCAGGCTGTAGATTACCACAAAGATGTTCTGAATGAAAAGTGTGTAAATTGAATGATGAAGGAAAAAGTACGTATAATTTGCCCAGAATAGTAGGTACATGTTGTGCACAACGGTAAGGAATGCGGGCAAACAGAAAGCATCGTCTAAAGACTTCATAGCAAGACTGACATTGCTGTGAATTTGTATTATACGAATGTAACTCTGTTCGGCATTATTAAGATCGTGCAATTTCACAATGAGTCGTTTCGAGACAGTACTCAGAATCTCACAAACAAAGCTGTAGTACAAAACGAAAGATAAGTAAAGGAAGCACGTGTGAATTCTAAAGATGCTATCGAGGACGAAATAGAATCTTCGCAAGGGAACATTCTGAGTGAAATCGAAAGTAGAATTTTGTAAATATATTTTTTCACTGTAACTATTTTGTAAAATGTAATTGTGACAGACAGTGCTTACGTTCAAACCTAAAGTGGAAAAGAAGCAAGTTAACATGACCAGCCGAATTCTCGTTAATTTCCAAAGTTTCGAATTCTTCGATAGCTTTTCTAATTGTTCATTCAATGAGGTAAAATGTTGCCGAGCGTGGAACAAGGAAGCGTAAGTTGAAAAGGCAATCAAGATGGCGACTAGATTGACAATCTCCAATTTGGTGTCGGAAACATGAAGCAACAGTTGAAGTTGGTGAAGAACTCTGTATAAATACATGGCCCGGGTGATGTGCTTTGGAGACTTCGTCATAATGCAATGCATCCTACTGATCTGTGAAGTTGGTCCATTAAGAACTGTTGAAATTTCCACTCCTAGCACATGAAGTATGAGTAAAATGGTCCGAAATGTTTTGTGAATTCGACCTTTTCTGGGACCATACATCATGACAGCGTTGGTCTTCATGCTTTCCGGCGTTGATATGAACTGTTCGTCATTCGATAAAAATGTGCCTTTTTCTTTGGTTTTGCTTTTGACGTGACAAGATTTTCAAACGAACAATGGAATAATTTATTGCTTGAATGATTTATTGTCAGAATTTTTTTATTATTCTAATATAATTTCAGACAATAAGCGCATAATACTATTCCATACATATTAATGAACTCATTTGTAGTCTATTCCATGTAAAAAATAACGAAATTGGTACCCCGAATTGGATATTGTCTTGAAATGTATAATAGATATGAGAAAAATAACATGAGCACACACTATCGTTTAAATCAATTAGCATTGCATGCTGATGAGTTCTGTGATATCAAAGCATTCTGACATACCCTTAAAGACATTGTATTTTATCTAACAACCATTTCCAACTGTATATATTGAAAGCCAACTAACGTTATTTTTCATAATCATTGTATTTAAGTATTTCTGCGCAAATTCATATTCAGTTTCATAATTCAATTCTGTGGGTCATCTATAGGAAACTGATCCAAATGTTACTTGTACCTGAGTGTGAAATTGAAAATACTCTTTTTTTATTGGGTTGATGCAAACGTTCGTCCCGTTTTAGGCGAAAGTTGGCATTGTATCGCCAAAACAGTGTTGTCCACTTCACTCGTGTAAACATTTAAGTGTTTGAAAGAAGGAATTTAAGTGAGTACTTGGGGGAAGAAATTGTGTTATTGTGTAGTGCTTTTTAAATTGTGTTAAACATTGAAAATAGCAGAAAATAAGGAGCATTATCGAAATCTAAAGCTTTTATATTTCCGAAAAGGGCAAGAATGCATCGCAGATGTAAAAGATAGGTGTTGCAAACTGATCCAAATGTTACTTGTACCTGAGTGTAAAATTGAAAATCTATATATATAATCTCTTACGTGGCACGCAAAAAAGACGTTATTTGTAATCGCGTTTTGGCAACACTGTACGATTGTTTGTTTATCGCGAAGTCTCGCGCATCGATTGAATTTATAGCGTTATCGGATGAAATTTTATTGAAAAAAAGGAAATTTTAATGAACTGTTGCAGTTAGTTTATAATAGAAATCAAAGAAAGCGGAGGATCTTTTCAGGGCCATTTAAAAAACGGTCCTTTTCAGGGCCAACAATTATAGTTCAACAAGACGCTTGCACTACAACTTTCGGCAACAAACTCAATGAAAAAGTGTGGGTCATTTGAGTGCTGGGAAAATGTACACACAAACAACATGCTGGGTATTCAATTTCCAAAGCAACGCTCACATTTCGAGTCAAAATTTGCACAAAGTTTTCATTTGAATTCTGATTTTAGAGATACTGTATATATTTTTTCTGTAATACACAGCAAATTTAGATTTGAAAAACATTTTTTTGGTAACATATTTTGTAAACAGTCCCTTCTTCTAGGACACATGGCTTCATTGAGGCGAGCGAAGCGAGTATAGGTTCGCGCAGCGAACCAATGAGGACTGCGAAGCAATCCTCCGGGGGTTGGCGAGCGTTAGCGAGCAGGGGGCAGGCCCCCTAGTGTATTATTGGGTTGATGCAAAAGTTCGTCCCGTTTTAGGCCTTAAATGGCATTGTATTGCAAAAATAGTGTTATCCCCTTCACTCGTGTAAATATTTGATATTGTGTGAAAAAGGGAATTTCGGCGAGTACTTGGGGGAAAAACTGCGTTATTGGGTTGTGTTTTTTAAAATTGTGTTCAGCATTAAAACTGGTATAAAATAAGGAGCATTTTCGAATTGTTAAGCTTTTATATTTACGAAAAGGCAAGAATGCCTAGCAGATGTAAAAGAAGATAAGTGTTGTGTGAGGTAAAGGGTGGCCTCGAAGGTGGTTTCGTCACCTCGATTTGCTCTTTAGCCTGAAACTTCAGAACTTATAGGAGCGCGGGATGATGCAGCTATCGAAGAGATGGAGAAAGACCATCGAATAGAATGGCTCTTATTATATTTATTAAATGTAATATTTAATAAATAAAAGAACTTTTCTTCACATTTGGGAAACAAACGGGACGAGCGCATCAGCCCAATGCATTCCCCTAAAATCAGCCTAGCATTAAATTTTTATTTATTTATATCAGAAAAATGTTTTTTCATCAAATTGATGCAATGAAATTTTGTAACGTAGTGTTTGGAATATAATTATTTATTCGTTTATGATTTCAAAGCTTAGTGTAATATTTATCGTATTCATGTTGGAGTTTGAAGCTAATTTTTATAATGGTAAAACAAACGCTATAGGTTCAAAAATGTGAACATAAACCGCTTTTTTTGGGTTGTTTTAGACGCGATTGTTATATTAATACGCATTTGACTCTAACCATTTTCTGTAAAATCAATCATGAATCGACGATAGAAATTCAAACTTTGCTGATGAAACAATTTTCAAAGCAAGGGGGCAAGTCAAAAATTATCCGCACTTTCGCTTTTACACATCTTAAGGTTTGTTACACTGCTGCCATCTGCACATACATGCTTAGAGTTGGTACTACTGTGGTCACGTTGCTGAAGTTTGACCGGGATAGCGTCATTATTCTTGCTTTTGCTTCTGTGTAGACATGATCGATCATCTGGCAGTGCGCACCATAAAGGGCAGTGATCCTATTTCTTGGGTCGGAAGGTGTACCAGGGGCTAAACTTCATCGCAGGCTTACGGCACAATATGAGGACAGTGCTCTACCGTATAGAAGTGTGTATGATTGGATCGAGAAGATTAAAAGAGCACGGACAAGCGCGATGCACGAAGAAAGGGCAGGACATCAGTGAACTTGCAAGACAGGCCATACAATTCAGAAAGCTCGAAAAATTGAACTGGCAAACTGGTGGTGTTCTCTGTAGATTAGACGAACAGAGAAGTGGTGCATAAATGGTTGGGCGACACACGAAAACTTTCTTGCATGGAATACGCAAGCTTGTGTACCTCTGGATCAAGCGCATCGAAAAGGAAGGACACTAGAAAAATATCAAACGTGTTCAACCTTTACATTTGTGTAAAAAAATTGAAAAATTAAAGAGCGTATAACTTTTGACTTTGCCTTGTGCACATCTTAAGTTGGTTGGTTTGATCCAGTAAAACAAAATAATCTCATGTTGTGTTTTACATATTATTTCAACTCTTCAAGTCAGAAATGAAGAATAGTGGAATATAAAACTCAAAACTTTCGCAACACTGATAAGCCTAAGACGAGTAACACCTGTTCTAGCGTCTTTATATATATATATATATATGCAGGGATGCCATGACCAAAATTCTGTACTTATTTTATATTAAAAATGATTCAAACAACCTAAATAACTCAAACACTTTGTATTAAAATACTATTTATTATACCATTAAATATCAATGCATATCAAACTGTAATGTCATTAAATTTCAAAATACATTTACAAGACAGAATCTATACAAAATCTAAACTAATTTATAAAGAACCATTATACAAAGCACTATTCTGGAGACATTTTTCATTCACGTATCACATTTTTTTAAAGAAATCCATTCTTTGAATACATTTTTAAATATTTACAATCATATTTTTATTTTTTAAATTCTGTATCCGGAATATGCTTATTCACGATTTGGTAGGTTGTGTGTGTATACATTTATTATCTATACAATACCAATTTATCCTGGAAATAAAACAAAGAAATATTTGTGTCATGCAGTGAACACGCTTCCTGTCTTGTAATTTGGAGTTTGTAACTTGAGGAGTATGAATGAAAGTAGAAAAAAAGCTATAAACTTATTTCCAGATTTTTAGCAAGTAATATGTTTTTAATTTCTATAAAATTGAAGCATAACTTTTAACCCTTCTGGTGGTTTATCTTCGAGTCAAAAACTGCCCTCTAGTGGCCAGCCTTCCAGTGAATAAACCTGTTTCAAAACTGTCACCAATTCTGGGCACGAGACAATTTGGTTAACTACTTGGATCTTCAATCCCTCCCCCTTTGACTGATAGGGCAGTTTTGTCTCGACGAGCTAACTCGTCTGTAGCAAAGTTGACCAGATGTTGAACGAGAAATCTCGTCGAAACACTTGGAGAGTTAAGCTTTACTTGGTGATCTGATGTCTCAAGAATGTCTTGATTGTCTTTACTTGAAGAAAAGTTACACATTATTAGATATAGAAGGGTTGGAGGATGTTCTCTATTTATATCTCGGAGGATGTTCTCTATACACACATTGGAGGATGTTCTCTAAACACGTCAAGGAGAATGTTATCTACTCACGTCACGGAGGATGTTCTCAACACACATCATGGAAGATTATCTCTACACACATCTCGGAGGATGTTCTTTATTCACATCTTGTAGAATGTGCTCCCACACACATCTTGGGGAATGTGCTCCTACATACATCTTGGAGAATGATCTTTACGCACATCTTGGAGAATGATATTTATTCACATCTTGGAGAATGATCTTCATTCACATCTTGGAGAATGTGCTACCCCACACATCTTGGAGAATGATCTTAACACACATTTTGAAGAATGATCTTTACATACATCTTGGAGAATGTGCTCCACATATTTCTTAGAGAATGGTCTTTATACACATCTTGGAGAATGTACTCCACACACACATATTGGAGAATTATCTTTACACACATCTTGGAGAATGATCTTTGTACACATCTTGGAGAATGTGCTCCACACACAACTTGGAGACTTATCTTTATACACATCTTGAAGAATGTGCTCCACACACATCTTGGAGAATTATCTTTACACACATGTTGGAGAGTGATCTTCACACACATCTTGGAGAATGTGCTCCACACACAACTAGGAGAATGATCTTAACATACGTCTTGGAGGATGTTCTCTATTTATTTTGTCTACTACTCGATTTGTGGCTGTTCAAGTGATATTGTTTGTTTTTAAAAAATCTTTGGTGACAAGAAGGTGGAATTGTTCAGCTGTATCTAATAATTAATTCATCTCTATTTCATATTTTTACGTATTTCTATAACAATAACTAACACAATTACCCAACGTTGCTTGGATGGAATTGGTTGTTAATGATCGTAATATTACTCATTGTTATTCGAATGGTGGATGATTTCAAACCTCTCAGCAGACCCAGGGAAAATTGAACGGAAGTTACTATTTTGCCTGTTTCCCATTTTGGCTCTAAAGCAAGTCTTATCAAATTCGTTGGGGCGATAAATTGTCGAACAGCGTAGAACTGTAGAGTAGACAGACGCCAACTCTGCTTTACATAAAAAGATAACCCGATATCAGAATCAGGAGATATAATGTTCTTCGTTAGAATAAACTGAATGTTTGTAAATTCTACTTCATAACGATAAAACTAGTTCCAAAATATGAGTTGTTAATTTGTCCTTCAACAGATTCTGAAAGCGATGACCGCAACTTAAACAATCCTATTGTCATAGTAATAGCACCATCCTCTATGGGAAGACAGCTTATAGATTACACAGAGCGAATTGGAATCATGATATGACCTTTTGAAACTTAGGGAACAGTAGAACCATCATATCTCTTTGGAGAAGAGCAGCCTGAGATTCTGTTCCTTCAACAGATTCTGATTATTACCATAGTAACAGTACCATCCTTTATGAGAAAATAGCTTAGATAGAATACACAGAGCGAATTGGAAGGATCTAGTTATGATTTATTGAAACTTGGGAAGATGAAACTTCTCTACGTTTAGTAAACAGTAAAACCCTCATCTCTCTTTGGTGAAGACCAGCTTACGATTCTGTTCCTTCATTAGATTCTGTGATAACAACTCATTCAACCTGATGACAGTAGCAATAGTACCGTCCTCTGTGCGAAGGCAGCTTATAGATTACACAGAGCTAGTTAGAAAGGTCATCTTAGGCTTATTGAAACTTAGAGAAATGAAGCTTCTCTTCGTTAGCTATCACAACAGTAAAACCACCATCTTTCTTTGGTGAAGAGCAGATTCCGACAGCTCATTCAACCTTATTGCCGTAGCAATAGTACCGTCCCCTGTGCGAAGGTAGCGGGCACTTGTACTTGGACAGAGCGGTCGTGTACCAGCAAGAGGACGGGTCCGCTGCGGCCGGTGCTGGCTGCTCCCCGGTGTGAAGAATGGTCTTGTGGATGGTCTCCAGCTCCTTGGTGAAGAGCAGCTTGTGGTTCTGCTCCAGCATGAACTCCCAGCAGCGGTACTTCTCCACCTCCTCTTCAGGAGGCGCGTCCGACTTCAGCGTGATGACAGCGATGCACTCGCGCTGACCACCGGTCAGCGCCGAGTACATCTCGGCCAGCGCTTTCCCGGCGGCCACGGGGGACGGGGTGTTCTGCACTTGCCTGCACACCTCGTCCGCGGGGACCGTCCTCGAGAAAGTGCTGTCCCCGAACACCAGGAACTTGTCCTGAGGGCTGAGGACCAGCTCGCGCACCTCTGGCTCGGGGATGGACGCCCATGCGCCCCTCGGACCCGGGGTGCTTTGGGAACTGCTCAGGTAGTTGTTGCAGCACACCTCCGTTTCCTGTAACGCATAAAACATTCGAATTCAGAGAAAACATTCGAAATTCGAAAACCTTTCTTACAACCCGAGTCGTCCCTTAACACTGATTAGCATGAAGCATGCCTTCCTCCCATAATTGATGCCCTCAGGTAAGTATTTTAATTAACGTCTCACTCTGGAGCAACACAAGAGGCTATTGGATAAGGTCCGGGATCAAACCCGAAGGGATAGATCCGAGGACAACACTATGCAGTTTTAAACCATGGTCAGACAACGAGGTCACGCCTGAACTGCCACCTTATTCTTCAAACGTCCACACCATCACAACGTTTCGTACTCGGATTTTTCTTTGGGGGATTGATCGCGGACCGTCGTCAAAAGCCCGCTGTGTTGCTCTAGTACGACGTTAATTAAAATTACCTTACTTTACTCTTTCTTCCTGTGTTGTCTGTCTTGAGTTCGGCTCAATTTGGTCGAATAGGGGGACTTCATTCGTCTCAAAACCCGAAACCAGCCAAACAATCCATAGCTGGGGTCAGATAACCAGAGGGTCGCGGTGGCTCGGTTGGAAGAGTAACTGATTACCAACCGGATGGTTGCGAATTCGAATCCAACAAGCATCCTCCTGAACAAAGGGGACGGGTGCGAGTTAAATCTGGCATGGCCTCAAATATCTTCACGTTGGCGTGGTGTGGAAGTTTGGAGAGCGGGGTGCCAGCTCAGGTGTTGTCTCGTCATCTGACCGTGGTTCAAAATCACGTGGTGTTGTCCTAGAACTTTCCCTTAGGGCAGGCCTCGAAATAGATTTTTTGATACAGGTGCACCTTGTGCACCTAAGTTTTTAAATTAGGTGCACAGATTATATTTTAGGTACACATTTAAAAATAAATAAATGTAAGAGTATTAATGTAATGTAAACTACTTTATTAGTTGGGTATGTTTATATAGGTTAGAAATAAATAGTAAATAAAAGTATTTAAAAATCGAAATTCTCCCTTCTCCGGCATACGGCTGCCGCGACAGTCACTTCAATAGAGCCATTCTGGAAAATGTTTCGATCATCGGAAAGTTCTCTGGTAGCAGTGACACAAGTAAACCTTCATCCTGTATAAACCCGTTACACCCCAGCGATTTAGTTTTCGCATAGTGTGTAATTAGGAATTTTAACTAGGTTTCTTTAGAGCGAGAGAGGTCGATACTAATATTTTTTTCAAACATCAAAATAACATAAAACACGGCATCCCCCCCCTTCCCTTTTTTTAAACGTTATGAGCATTGCGTGCATCTAGCGGGAAAAAATTAGATGCATAATTTTATTATAATGTGCACAGTGCACCTGTGCACCCGGGTATTTCGAGCCCTGCCTTTGGGGATTGATCCCGGAAAGTCGTCAATAGCATTGTGTTGCTCCAGTACGACGTTAATTAAAACACTTACCTACCTACCCGGACCGTCGGCAATAGCCCGTTGTGTTGTTTCAGTATACGGCATTAAAATACCAACCTACCCAAAAAAACAGGTAGGACGTCGTGAAAGAAAATCAAATTTAGACACCGAGATTTAATATCCCGACATTAAATGGTGGCAGCGGTGAAGTGGTTCAACATTCTGACATAATGTGTAGGTAGGTATTTAATTAACATCGTACTGGAGCAACACAACGGGCTATTGACGACGGTCCTGGATCGCTCCTCCAAGGGAAAGAACCGAGTGGAACACCACATAATTTTGAACGAAGCAACACCTGCGATGGCACCCAAATCTCAAAACTTCCACACCACGCCAGCATGAGGACATTTGAGGCCACGACAGATTTAACGTGCACCCGCTCCCTTTGTACACGACGGTGTTTGTTGGATTTGAAATTTGATTTGATTTTTCCAACCGGGTCACCGCGGCCCGACGTAAGATGTATGCATACCAAAGAAAGGATTATGTAACGATTTAACAATCAAAAACTAATTTTTATTAAGAGCGTCCGAGGGCGCCACTAGTCTCTATTCTCTATGCGCCTGATTGAGCGGACCAATGAGAGAAGACGTTATTGTGTGGGTGATCGAGAAGAAGGGTATGGCGGATGAGATTCGCCCGGAATATTGTGTTTAACCATGTGTTAGAAGTTGTCTTTGTGTTGAAGTGTTTTAAATGTTTTTGTGTAGTAATTTGTAGTGCTGTGTTTTGACCCAGAAAAAAAACGTTTTCCTAAGGGAATAATGTGTCTGTGGATTTAAAATCGCTACCTCACAATTAAATATCAAACAAAATTCGTCGTTATTAATTACTAAAAGCTTCATTAACCGTAAGACACAAATCGTTTGGAAGTATGAGCATGCTATGATTTTCAGATACTTCTGTCTCCAGGTGCAGAATTATATTCAGTGTTCTGCAACACAACTCCGAGCAACTGCAATTGTTCCGCAGGCCTTTAGTCCGAATTTTGAAAAATTGCAATAAAATCAAAAACAGACGTAAAACACAATTATCGGCTAAATATGTATTACATATTTATAATAAAACATAAAAATTAATTAACTTACTTTATTTAAAAAACCGAGGCATACTTTCAGAATTTGCAATTCTGTCCATAACTTTTGAAGTTAAACACTGTGTCATTGACATTGAAGATGCGTTATTTATAAAGTGTTTGTGGTAATTTGGAGTGGTGTAGGGATGTTGTTCCGTAGCTAGAAAAGAAAAACAGGTGTGGCAAGGACTTTCCACTGCAGAACATCGTAACTCATGATTGAAAATAAATCGGCCAAAATTTTGATAATATCGAGGAAAAATTGTTCTGCAAAGACTTTGTTTGTTCTGCTACGTGCGTCGCAGTGTCAAGCACTTTTTTCTCCCGAGCTTGTGTCTTTTCCCTGACCCCATTGTGACATAATGAATGAAGTGTATTCCATACCTGCAAAGCGGATATCCATTCCTCGGCTCCAAAGGGTGGAGCTTCTTGTCTCTGGGCCAGAACGATCACATTCCCCGCTCGGCCAAGAACACAAGAGGACGGACGTCCAATTGTTCCCAGTCTCAGGGTGACTGGACTCCCGACGGATGAAGACAGATGACAAATAGTGATCCCAAGATCTTTCATGTAACCACGACTTCTCAGAAATCTAAGGGGAAATAAAAAATAGTTTAATTATGTAAAACGAATATCGTATTCTTCTCTGCTGGCCAATTTAAATTATGTATAATTTAAATAGTTTTTATACAAGATACTAATAGGGCAGTTCCTATTGGTAGATAGGTAGAAGGGATAGATCCGATGAAGACAACACGTAATTTTGAACCACGGTCAGATGACGAGGCATCACCTGAGCTGGTACCCTACTCTTCAAACTATTATATGTATTAAGCACGTGCAAGTAATTGGTAGATATATTTTTAACTATGCTCATGCAAACTGTAATGATATGGAATGTGTTAAAAAATTAATTTGGAATCTAGAAACATAAATGAGTGAAAAATAAAAACTGAGTTGATCGGAGTTCTTCTCAATTTTGTATTGTTCTTAGCTTTTTAATGAGGGTTTAATTTTTTTCTAACGAAGTTCATCTCCATGTATGTAACCGGAAAGCTTATCTACAACTATTTACTGCACAATAGCATTTATATTCTGATCATCCAAAATGTGAAAATAGAAAGCCCGCATCCAAGGTAAAGTGGGAGCAGACTCGGACCACGCTTCATCCGGACAATAACCCTCCAAGTGTTTCGACGACATATCTCGTCCAAGGTTTGATCCATTTTGCAAATTATCGTCCACAGTTTGGTTAATTTTGCAAATTCTCGTTCAAGATTTGGTCAATTTTGCAAATTCTCGTTCAAGATTTAGTCAATTTTGCAAATTCTCATCCACGGTTTGGTTAAATTTGCAAATTATCGTTCAAGATTTGGTCAATTTTGCAAATTCTTGTCCAATGTTTGGTCAATTTTGCAAATTATCGTCCACAGTTTGGTCAATTTTGCAAATTATCGTTCAGGCACAATAATTTTTCAATTTTGCGAATCCGAGTCCAGACAAAATTGTCCTATTACTGCGAGAGTAATGAAGATCCGAGTTGGAAAAACAAATTGTCCCTTGCCCATAACTGGTGACAGTTTGGAACAGGTTTTTGCACCAGAGCCTGGACACAACAGGGCAGTTTTAAACGCGAAATAACCACGAGGGTAAAATGGTGTCAAGCGATAGGATTGTTCAATCTCCGACAACAATAAATAGGGATTATTCCTGCAGCATCCGAGTTATAGCAATTCGTCCCCCCCCCTAGTGCCCCGAGGCCGTCGAGGCTCTGTAGATATACCCACAGCCCTAGCAACCCTCGAGTTGTACACAGCACATGTTCAATACCTGTCAGGTGCATTCCTCCTTGGGTGTATTTCTCTCTTCTGTGTCATTCGTTGGGTGCGTATTACTAGATATTGTATATCTAGTGTCTGTCGCAGCATTGCCAAATGTGGCCCTTGGGCCATAAAACCCAAAAACCAACCAACGCCTCGTACGCAATCTGCTCCTGACTCACCCATCTATCTTGTTTGAGAGATGTGATGTCTTTAATACAAGTTTGGACATGATTTGCTAGATCGACTTAGTAGGTAGTCACGTTACATTAACAAATATCTATCTCATACACGCAATGCCATTTGGATTCACGTGGCAACTTTATCGTTAAAACTACCTGAACCAAAGTAACTGACTAAGCAAGTCTGATGAAGCTGTCGCAACCAAGAGTGCATCACCGCCGTTAAAGCTTGAATGAAGCAACCACACGGAAGAATCGCAAAGTCAGCCTTGACGTTGCAGTTCCTCAGAAAGAACACAGATAAGACATTGCAGATCTAGAGTTTCCAGAACGTTACCTGACGCTCGACAGCAGGGCGTTCTTCAAGAAGTGGGGGTAGCTCTCCTTGCTCTCCCTCTCCGCTTTCAGTAGCTCTGGAAGGACGCTGCGAAGTTGCCCCACCTCCCACGTGTCGTCGAGTTCCATGAGGGCGATCAGCGCCTCCTGACGACCGTTAGAGGGGTCCTTCTGGAACTCGATGTAAATCCTGCAAGAAACAATTCAAACAGTTCATTGTCACAAGAACAAAAGAGGGAAGGACTGTTATTTTGCGAACATGTTATTAACATAACAGTGAGACGCTGTTACTTGTGGGAGTAATGTCACGTGTTGAATTGTGCCAGTAGACAGGTACTTGAATAAATATAAAAAGAATTCCCACCAGGTTCATAAACACTTTTAGACTTTGTTGGTGGCACGGACGTGAAGTATGATTGGAAGAGCTTTGCTATTGAGAGCTCTTCTCAATAGCTCTTCAAGCTCCTTCAAAGAGTATAACCAACATGTCGACTAGTAGTCACGTGACTGCTCTGTGAAAAATGGACTAGGCTGGCCGATTTGGCATCTTATCGCCTCGTTTGGCGATATAACATATCATGAAAGAGTAGATGTGTGAATGTTTGTTTCTATAGAGCGGCGACAACGTGAGGACAGTTGAGGCCACGACGCATTTAACGTTCACCAGTGTCCATGTACGCGATGGTCATTGGTTGAATCGAGTTTCGAACTCGCAACTCTCCGGTTGCTAATTTGCTAATCCGCTATTCTTCCAACCGGGATATCGGTATTATTGTACTTGACAGTTTTGTATCCTAGTTTTAAGAGATGTCTCTCACCTAGTGTTTCCGTCCTGTGACTCCGTGAAACCCAAAATCCAGGGGCAGCTGTTTTCTGCATCCTTGAGGGGGCTGTCCTTGACGAGGGGGGCTTGGCGGCCGGCGCAATTCACGTCAACGACTGCAACAGATCTTTGGCAGCTGTAACAAAAATCGCAGTTAAAAGACAGTTGTAGTCGAGTACAATTCGAGTGAACCAAGTGGAATGCCAAAAAACGACGGCACAGCCAAAATACAATTAAACTGAACATTTACATTGAAACACAGAAATAAACATTAATTACAGAATTAATCAGGGATTTATGTCCTCTGGTTGTGGGCTCTGCAGAAAGGGTAAATAAAGGACCTACTGAAAAACGTCTGTCGATCAGGAGCCAAGGAATACAACTCTCTCTCACTTCGAGTTCTGGAAATCGTCTAGTTTCTCGTCCCTTCAGTTCCCTGGGGATAGTCGAATCCTAGAATGGTCTCCTTCCCGTCCAGATGGTCGTAGAGGGTGCTCAACGACCATCTGGACGGGAAGGAGACCATCCCGATTAGACTATTCGGGATATTCGACCGTTAGTTAGTGTTGAAAGTGATCAATGACTACAAGCCGTTGCTATGGACATTATACTACACAATTGCATTCGTATATTTGCTTCAACTAAAGTCCTGTATTTCATAATTTGAAAATGATTTATATTTTTATGTTTGAGAGTTGATAGCACTTTCTACTGAATTTACACCGATCATTCATTTTAGTTAAAAACATCTTCAAATTTAACAGGCAGCTAGAATTTATATTATTCCACCAAACTAGACCAGTGCATAATCGTGCTAGAAATTTTTTCCTTAAAGCTTTAAAAACAATTTCTATTCTTCTGATACGACAGGAGTATTCTGCTGTTTGTAGCTTGTATAATCAATGTTTTACAGTATTAGAATTTCGCGTTTAAAAAAACGTAAAAAAAGCGTGTAAAAGCTTTTAGATTTCCGCTGATCATTCTAAAAAATCAAAATTCAAGAAAGGTGTGTTTAAACATATGTTTTCAGGTTCGGTACTAAGAGTCTTTTCAAGGTAGCTAGCAAAGCTGTTATACTTGATTCATCTCTGTCCTCCACATAATATAGAAAAATATTTGCTTAGGAAAACATTACACAATCAGCATATTTTATGCATTTAAGTAACGCATTTTTCAATACGACATGGAATTGAATTACAAAAATACAACCTTGCATCTTCAAAACTTTTCAGACAAGTATTCTTTACGCATCTGTATCACAAAATCCCTTAGGAATACATTATTTATAATTATTAATCTCAAATATATTACTAACAAAAATTATTGCCTTACGAGTATAATTTGATTAATGGGATGTTAAACCTTTCAGAGAGCGTAACATTAAACAATAACTCGAGTAAACGCTTAAGGAATGCGTTACTACAATACTTCACAAAATGGCAAAGGAATATATGGAGAGCATAATGGAATACCAAAACCACAAATACGTCTGTAGCTAATGTCCACACTCGAGCAAAAGAATCTTAGAATGTTCTTAAACGCTCTGTTTCCCGTGAAGACTATGTCTTGCGTGACTCTTGCGAGCGGAAACACCCCTCTGACTAAACGTATCACACATTTATTAGACAAGGCAGATGAAAGGAAAACTTCGAAAAGTTACTTGAGCGATTACATTACATTGTCGGGATCCAGTGACGCCCTTGTCAAGGATACCAATTCTACACACACGGCACATATTCGGCGAGTTTGAGAATCCACTCCTTCCTTTAAAACTCCCAGCTGTACAGCAAAGGCATCAGATCCACCCCAGTCACAGAGCGTCTTCAGCGCCTTCCTTCAGTTCTTGCATTTAGCAATAGTTATATTACCTGACCTCGTCATCTTCAGCAATAATTCCAAAAGTTCCGAATCCGTCCTGACCAGTTCATCTGCAACAATACTTCCAAACTACCGAATACGTCTGACCAGTTCATCTTCAGAAGTACTTCCAAAAGTGCTGACTAGGATCCTGTCCAGTTCATCTTCAGCAATACTTGCAAAGTTCCAGCTACTCCCTGACCAGTTCATCTTCAGCAGCAGAATCCTGAGATGTCGTCCATTGCTGTGTTGGTAGCTCTAGTTATGACATCAGTGTGTACCACGATCCATGGTGCACCTGCCATACTGACCGCTGAACCAATACGTCAGGTGCCTAGGCCGTACGAGTTCGGATACGAGTTTGGGGATGGACTAGGAATGGCCCAGCATCGGAGGGAGGTCTCGGACATCAACGGTGTCGTCCGAGGCAGGTACGGGTACGTAGACCCGGACGGTGTGTACAGGAACGTGGAGTACACGGCCGGTACGGACGGGTACAGGGCCGTCATTCGCAGCAATGAACCAGGGGCCGCCAGCCAAAATTCTGCGGATGCTGTGTTTGTGGTCGGACCTCCACCACCTGCTGCTGTTGCTCAAGGACTTCGGGGTGCAAAGTTGTCCCTCATAGCTGTCTGAGGATCGTCTCTCAAGACGGACTCTCAGGTCTGAGCTCTTTTCTTATACTTGTCGGATGGTTTTTGTGGTGTGAGTGTGAGGTATTATCTTAAGCTGCCTTTCATAACTGTCTGCTGCAAGTGTAGGGAGAAAAGATGTGTAAATAAAAGGTTATATTAGAACCGATTTGTTGTGTTTTGATTTGATTTGTTTCAAAGGCACTAAATGGCTATTTTCATGTATCGATATCTTTTGATTCGACAAAAAGAACTTAAGACTTGTGAATTATCGTAAAAACAATACCAAATGTGTTATAGAATGGGTTATCAGTGTTAATAACTGTCCTCAATCTTTTGTGCAGTTAATTGCAGAGTACAACCCTTTCTTTAGCTGAACATATTTTATGAGTTGAGTTGAACAGATTTTACTGTAAAATGCGTACACTATAAGAATTTTTTAGAATGTGTTGCCAAAATTTATAACAGTCATCAGTCTTTTCTGCAGTTACTTGCCTAGTACAACCTTAGCTGAACATATTTTACAAGTTAGTCGAATAGATTTTATTATAAAATGCACACTCTATAATGATATTATAGGATATGTTATCAAGATTTGTAACAGTCATTAATCTTTTCTGCAGTTAATTGCCTAGTACACCATCCTTAACTGAACATATTTTACAAGTTACATCCAACAATTTTTACTGTGAAATGTATACTCTAAGAATGCGTTTATTAAAAAATATTTATTTCAAAAACTTACCAGAGATGTTGAAAGTCCATAGGGTCAATTTGTAAATTGCAATTGGATGAAAGATCTAAGTATGTGAGTTCTTTGGGTACAATAGAGGCCAGCTCCAGTTGTTGAATTTTATTGCAGGCTAAATCAAGAACCTGAAAGAGTTCATATACCCACATAGGATTAGATTCCTTTTAATAGGCTTTTAAAAATTACATTGAGACACTACGACTATGTAACATAAAAAAAATGACAGTTGAATTTTTAAATTTGAGCAATCCTATGTTAGTTAAAAGGGGATTTTCGTAGATAACTTTCAACACACTGTAATACGATGGAATTTTTATAATAGTAAATAATCGTGTTAATGTACTTTAAATAAAATGGACATGAATCGCTTCGAGAATATAATCTCAGTAACTGTTATTTTTTCGAAGTCACTAAATAATTATTATCATGAAGATGAGAAAAATATCGTCACAGTCCCCCTAATCTGTTTAAACGATAAGAGTTATAAGCATTTGGGAGGTTTACCAAAATGCTTATAACTCTTATTTTTGACATAGCAAATAACAGTTTGTAATCAGATATAAAATCAAAGAAAATGCTTTTCAGTTAATGCGTTTCTGCACTAAGTCGACTCAATACTAGTTCCCATATTGGATGTTGCCAAATAATATGTCACATTTATATTCTAAACTCAGCAAATTAATTTATCAATATCTTCAGTAATCGAGGACAAATTCTACTTCACGTTATTTTATATCCAAATAAGTTAAAAGCATGCGTTATAAAAAAAATCCTGTTAAATTGAATTACACTTAAAGCTAAACGTGCTACGCAGAAAGCAATTAAGGTAATAATATTTCAATTTTAGGATAAATTGTTTTCTTTGATTCCATTGATGTGCTAATGTAATATATTTTAAAGGTTCCATGTTATTCGTATTTCATTTTCATTTTATTCTTCAATTTTTGTCGGTAGTTTGCTGTCGCGATTAATTAATAAAAGAGTTTATTATATATTTACTTTCTTATTCAGTTATGCAAGATCACACTTTCATTCTTGAAGTTTTAGGTAATGGTAATTTTTAATTAACATCGTACTAGTGCAACACAACGGGCTATTGATGACGGTCCGGGATCAATCCCTTAAGGGACAGAACCGAGGACAACACCGTGTAATTTTAAACCACGGTCAGATGACGATAAAATTTTAGAAAAGAAATTGGGTTTCTCTAGAAACATATGGGGGGGGGGGTAAAGAGCTTGAATATGTGCAACTTCAAATCAATTTGTTTAATATTTGGAAACAATGGCTCGTGGAAAATCAGGTAGTAGGTAGGTAGTTAGTTAACTCCACATTGGAGCAACACAACGGGCTATCTATGATGGTTCGGTGTCAATCCCGCAGGGAAAGAACCAAGGACAACGCCTCGTCATTTTGAATCAATTTCATATAACGAGAACAACACCTGAGCTGGCACCTCCCCACTCTAAGCTACCACACCACACCAACGTGAAGACATTCGAGGCCACGACAGACTTTAACGTATACCAGCCACGTGTGTACGACGACCAGTAACGCGTATACAATTGTCAAAAGGGTTACGAACTCGCACCCCTGCGATTGCTAATCCGATGCTCTTCCAACTGTGCTACCACGCCCCATTAATGTTTCAGGAAAGATATTGGGTTTGACATATGGACATTGACAGTATGGAGCTAGAACACTTACAGCTTTAAATGATTTCTTTTATGTTTGGAAACAGTGGTTCCTGAATCATCAGGCAGTGGGTAGGCATTTAACTAACGTCGCACTGGAGCAGCACAACGGGCTATTGGACGGTCCGGAAAAGAAACAAAGGCAAAGCCACGTCATTTTGAATCACGGTCAGATGACGATAACAATACCTGAGCTGGTACCCCTCTCCAAACTTCTAAACCACACCAACACGAGGACATTTGTGACCACGGCAGGTTTAACGTGCACCAGCCCTGGAGTACACGAGGGTCTCTGGTTAGAACGAGTTTCGAACTACTCCTGTATCATCAAGAATCGCTCGCAGAGACATATTAATAAAATTAAGATTCATTTTTAAAAGAGGTTTATTTGGTTACTTTTTCTTATATTGTGTTATGCAAAACCGATTTTTTTTTACTATATTTTATACTATATACCGAGAAAATTTTAACTATAGAATACACACTTTAAGTACTTGAAAATATTTCTGGACAAAAATAGGGACATTAAAATTTTATATTTTGAAAAACATCAGATACATACACGTCCAGTCACTTCTTTTAAGACTGAAATTCTATCCCATTTCAAATATTCTGTTTACCAATATACTCCCACACTAAAACAGCCTGGTAAGGTTTATACACATAAAATACACTCTGAGAAATTAAACTCAATAAAAGCTTCTACAAATGGATACACTTTCCACTTTCCTTATACACATTTATGTACAACTGTTTTATTAAAATGCAAAGAAAATATTTATAACTACGCATAAAAATATGAAAACTGCCATCCCGGAACAAAAAAATTATCATTTTCCATACCCTTTTCCCATTGACCCCAATATCATGGAACAATACAAAACAGTAATAGTCCTTAACCGGTAAAGTATACGTTAAATACTTGGGTATTAATTATATATGTTTTACGAATTAAGTGGTGAATTTTTGTTCTTATTTCTTTCATCCCCCACAACATATTTTAGAGGATGTTAATTACAAGGAGTTAGTTTTTCGTCCAGTTGTAAATAGTTCTTCAATTAAATCTTATTTCATGTATTTAGTAAATAATTGCAAAACCATGATTAAAGATTTGATACATCTACAACAATGGTTTCGTTACATCATCAATACTATTATTTTAAAACTCACGTTTTTCATGAAAATATGTGTGAAAACTGCTATTGAAATAAACTATTTACAGATTTCATATGTAATATAAAATTAGATAAATATGATGTTTGAAGAAATAAAGGCAATAGAAACAAATAAATTTAAAAAAAAGACTTACAAATTTAAAGATGAATTTATACAGAGCTCATGAGAGTACACTAAAATACTATAATATAAAAATGTCTGAATGGATGGAAACTACACATCGTTTAAATCCATTGAATACTTAAATTGTACTGTTTAAATCGGAAAGGCTGGGGATTCAGGGGAAAACATTGATATGGATAAAGAATTGGTTATTGGGTAGAAAGCAGAGAGTGCAGTAAAAAGGAAATTATTCACAGTGGACAGAAGTTATAAGTGGGGTGCCTCGGGGATCAGTTTTGGAACCAATTTTATTTATAATTTTCATATATGATATAGGTCAGGGGATTAAGAATAGAATCAGTATATTTGCAGATGACTTAAAAATATGGGGAACAGTGGATACCTAGTTACAGATAGAGAATTTACAAGGGGATTTTGATAAGATATCCGAATGGGCTGTAAAATGAGTATGTCATTTAATATAGGGAAATATCAAGTTATGCATATGGGTTACAGGAACAGTGGAGCCGAGTACTGTCTGCAGGGAGTAAGGTAAAGGAGGGAGAAACAGTCAAGGATCTTGGGATGATAATTCACAGGGATTTTAAAATGGGTCATCAATGTTCAGCTGCGGGTAAAAAGGCTAATAGGTTATTGGGGTATATAAAAAGACTGTAACTTCAAGGGATAAGAATATAATCTTGCCGTTATATAAGGGCTTAGTAAGACCACATCTAGAATATAAATAAACAATGTTTTTCTGTCCAGGTCTCATTTTTTTGTTCGTGCTTCCACGCGTCACTTCGGACCATGCATTCCTATACGAAAAATGTATGTTTTAGTAAGCTGTACCACCCCTCAAAGAACAGAATTTGTATGCAAATTATGTTATGTTGATATAATGACATCTCCAAGAAGTCTTTTTGTGCTAGTCATGATTTCCAAACTGAGAACATATTACCAGACAGGACCTACTGGCCCCTGTAAATGTCGTTTCTCTGCCTACACGTGTGTTGCTGTAAGCCTTTTTGTTGGGTTTTTTGAGTGATGTATAATAAATAGAAAAATGGTAGTTACAAGGGCAAAACAACATTTGATTTGATGAACAGAAAAGAACATTTTTATAACCAAGAATTATATATAAGTAACATGGCTTACAGAATAAATTTGATTTATCAACGAAAAAGAGGAATACAATATCTAACTAAAATGTACAAGATTTGATCAACTTAACAAATGTGAAGAAAAGCAGATTTGTTCCAAAAAACATTGTGTTTCACTTGTGGCCATGTTTTACCCAATCCTTTATTTTGAAGACCCATTCTCTGGAATTACCAAGTGCAGGACAACAGATGAGCAAGTGACCCACATCTTGTGGCTGCTGTCATAAATGATCGCACTTATCTCATTTGTCTGAAATTTATACCCATAGAGATCTTAAGTAAAATTCCAATGGCCAGATCAAAATTGTGTAATTTTAAAGTTTGTGAATAAAATAGTTTGTTTTTAAAATAGTACCTCAACAAATACTAAGATTTAATACTATCGGTTGATATTGTAGATATTTATAATTAACGTCGCACTGTAGCAACAACAACGGGCTATTGGGGACGGTATAGGTTCAATTCCAAAAGGAAAAGATCTGAGTACAACACGTTATTTTAAACCCCGATCAAATGACACGGAAACACATGAGTTGGCACTCTACTCTCCTAACTTCAATACCAGGCCAACGTGAGGGCATTTGAGGCCACGGCAGATTCAACATGCACCAGCCCATTTCGTACACGACGGTCTTTGGTTGCATTTGAACTCTCAACCATCCGGTTTTAATGTTACCATTCGAACCGGGCTACCGGCCCCATTAATACTATCGAAGAGGCAAGGCGCAATTTGTGTAAAAATCGTGATAAGAATTTGAGGTCTGAAGTATATGGTATTTGAAGTCTCTAGATAGATTTTTGCGGTAAAATAAAGTACTCATCTGACCTTGGTTCAAAATTACATGGGGTTGTTCTCGGATATTTACCTTGCGGTTCGATTCTGGACCGTCGCCAATTTCCCGTTTTGTTGCTCCAGAGCGACGTTAATTATACCTACCTACAAACCCACCGATTACTAATCCGTTACTCTTCCGACCGGGCTACCACTCGCAGCCCGCAATTCACAAAATAGTACAGCTGAAAATTCGTAGTTCATGGAACAAATGTATGTCAATCAAAACCTTATTCTCTCTACCATTGGAAAATCTGCGACACAATTCAAATAAGTTTCGTACAAGGAGATCGATTACCTGCAAGTTGCTGGAGTCGATGAACTTCGGGATGGAAACCAGGTGATTGGAGTGAAGGTAGAGCTTCTCCAGAGTGTGCGCTTTGGAAATTTGACTAGAAACATTCTCCAGCTCATTTCCGGAGAGGGAGAGCGTTCTGAGGCAGTGCAGACATTCGAAGAAACTGGAAAACATTTACAAATATATGAAACTATACCTAAAAATAACCACCTTAATACAAACCAGAGATCAGTCCCTTAGCCTCCCACCTTCCTCTCAGTCTTTTGTATCGTTTGTCCAATAGGTCAATATATCTTTCCATCCCCTCAGGTCTTCTCAAAATTTTGACCTCCCACGAACACTTTTCGTTCAAATCGCCTGTGTATTTTCCAATTACTCCTTCGCTTAACTCCCGACTTCTGCCAATGAAATTTCTTGCTAGATCCCCTGATCCAATGGTCTTTCTTTTAATTCTTATCACTCTGGCGAGTTCATTGTGAACTATGCACTTTTCATGAGCCTTTTGAAAGCCGACATGGAACACAGAAGACCAGAGACCACCGAGAACTGAGAGCGCGAGGACACGTTTGCTAACCTCTGCCGAACCCTTCTTGTCCCAATATATCTGTAAATTATGCTGTACATGTCAAGGTGTTCGATGATAGAATAAATGTTGTAGTGGTGAAGCCCAAAGATCGTGTTCTTTTACACTACCATTTCATCCGGTACAACGGAGATACCTCGTCGAGTCGTATGTGCCCTATTACAACTAGGGGAAAAAAGATCCATGTAGGAAAAATAAATAGTCTCTTGCTACGAACTGGTGACCGTTTCGAACATGTTTTGTATTGAGGCTGGTCATTATAGGGCAATTTTGGACCCTAAGATAAACCACCAAGGGAGTTAAAAACAAAGAAAAGTTAAAATTTAAAAAAGTAAAAGCTAGCAGCAGTTCTAGAAAGTAAACCAGACTGTGGTGGTGGTAGTGGTGTGATGTGGTGTGTAAGTGTGGTGTGTGTGTGGTTATGGTGAGGGTGCCACTCTGTATAACAATACGTTTCAAGGACCGTAGTAGTCTAGTTGAAGATTGTTCCAACCCCAGATTAGAAACCTTTGCCCACTCCACAAAGTTGGCTTCCGCGGAATGATGCCGTTATAAAAGCGCGTTGCGCCACTGATATGAGCGCACGCCGGAAAGCGGCAGACGATTTTCGAATAACTTTAACTTCAACTTTAATGAATATTCTGTGTGTCTTTTTTCTTGTATTACGTTGTGTTCTTTCTTTTCTCCGTGTCTATGCATTTGATGTCCAGGAACAGCTACACTCTACGTTTATGAGCGATGGCAACGGCCTTGGCGATTTTTTTGGCGAACTTCTAAAGTCGCCAAGAAAAGAATTATTTACTAACTCTTTTTCTGTCACAAATTTTTTTCTTTTTACAACACACTTTTTAAACACATTTCAAAACGTTTTAAAAAGTATATATGTTTTAAAACTTTCACTAAAAGTAGTAAGCTTAAGCACATATCAAAACACATTTAGAACCAGCAGAGCAACTAAGCTACGAATATTGGGTAAGAATACCCTGAAACTTATGAATTACACTGAATACAGTGGGCATGTTGAAAAAGAAAAAGATTTACAAAAGAAAAAAAGCAAGAAATAATACAACCTGATAACGTCAGAATTCTTTCGTAAAAAAATAATGAAAACGAAAGTGGTCAAAAAAACAAAACTCTTAATCCCATCGTGAAAACTATTATAGTAAAATAAAAATTCCACAACTGTCAAAATACAAATAAATGAACCAATGGTATCACAGAAAACGATTTAAAAGAACCAATGCAATCAAATGATATTTTAAAAACAAAACAACCAATGGGAGGAAAGAAAAAATTTCAAACGAACCAATGAAATCAAACGACTTTAACGGATTTTGAAAGAACGTTCTAGAATATTCAAAATGAAAATTGAAAGTTTCCGTTTGCCGAGGTTACCATGAAAACCACAGCATCAGTAACGAAAGATGGGTTGACTTAAGTTATCGTAATTCGCTACTAGAAGTGCGCCAAAAAAATCGCCAAGCCGTTGCCATCACTCATAAACGTAGAGTGTATACTCTGTTTCACCTTAACTTGTCAGTATTGGGAAAGGCAGAAATGATGTTCATCCGCATGAAAAATAATTCCAACTTGATTTGGAATTTAAAATAAAGAAAATGCATATAAACGTGTAAAAATTGTCCTACAATGAAGGAGTGATTTTTGAACCTTTATAATCGGTTATTTATTTGTAAAAAGCATTTTTTTTTGACCGAAGCGAATGAATATATCCGAAACGGAATTCTAAACCGGTTTCCATGGTAACATTTCTGGCGAGCTAAATACGCTTTCCGGCCAAGTCTGCGCCATTTCGCTCTGCGTCTTTGCTAGCGTGTGTATTTACGTTCATATCTCTCTTGTGCTATTTTATTGGAGTGTGTTTGATACTCTGAACATGGCTGAAAAAGGAACGTCACCATCCAAGCTGTATACGCCATCAAAGCAAGGAAAATCAATTGGTAGTGGAGCTCGCAGGAACATATTGAATGTTTATTCTAGACTTCGAGAAGAAAACCATAGTGATTCCATTAACCAAATCGTCGGAAAGGTGTCTCAACTAACTGGTGTTTCCAAAAGAACTGTTTTTCGTTTGAAAAAAGAAAAGAAGACGACAAGTCCTTTGAGTACTCCAGGAAAAAAACGACCTTATGCCGTTGGAAAAAGAACAAGAATGATGAAATATGACAACTTTACTTTATCGTGCATCCGACGAAAAATTCATGATTGTTTTCGTCGAAATGAAATTCCTACATTGGACAAAGTTCTAAATGAAATTAACAATGATAAGGATATTTTTTCGACAGACATTAGCCGAAGTACACTGTACAGGATACTGAAAGATTTGGGATTTTCCTTTGAAAAGCGAAAAAGGCAGGCTATGCTTTTAGAAAGACACGACATAATTTTATGGCGAAGAAATTATTTACGAAAAATTAGAGAACTGAAGAATGAAAATGCTTCAATCTATTATTTAGATGAAACATGGGTGAATGAAGGACACTCACAAAGTCGAGTATGGCAAGACAAAAACATCAAAAGCACCAATGAAGCTTCCTCTTCAAGTTTGACAACAGGCTTGGCTGCACCAAAAGGAAAAGGAAGAAGACTCATCATTACCCATATCGGAAGTGATGAAGGATTTGTACCTGATGCGGCTGACATTTTTGTAGGAAAAAAATCCGGTGACTACCACGAAGAAATGGATGGTAACCATTTTGAGAAGTGGTTTGAAGATATCATGCCTAAATTGAAACGAAACAGCTTTGTAGTGATGGACAATGCCCCCTATCACTCGGTGAAGAAAGAAAAAATTCCGACGACATCTTGGAAAAAAAGTGCAATTCAAGAATGGCTATCGTTGAAAAACATTACGTGGAACCAGGACATGATCAAGATTGAACTGTTGAAAAAAGTTAGCGAAATCAAACATATGTTTGATAAATACAGAGTTGAAGAAATTGCCGAAAAATTTGGACATAAGGTTTTGAGACTTCCCCCGTATCACTGTGAGCTTAATCCCATTGAAATGATATGGAGTCAAGTAAAAGGACACGTTGCCAGGGAAAACAAGACTTTTAAACTGAACGATGTGAAGGATTTAGTCATCCAAGGGATTGAAAAGGTCTCTGTACAAAATTGGAAAAACTGCATAAACCATGTTACTGAAAAAGAGAAATACATGTGGGAAGTAGATGGACTTGTGGATGATATTTGGGAAAGTAAGAACTTGGTAATTTCTTTTAATAGTGAGTCTGATAGCGATTCGGAAATGTTAAGTGATTATGATGTGTAAATTCATGTGATGAATAAGTATATTATAATGTAAATAGATTTGTTATGATGTTTGCTATGTTTTACATATATTGATGATGTATAAATGCATGTGATGAATAAGTAAAACGTAAATATAGTTTTCTCATTGTAACTACTATTCATGAAAGAGATTGGTTTCTTCTGTACACTTTCTTGTAAACTATTTTAAATTATTCATAAAATTAATAATTTACTACTAATCAACCCGACACCGTTCCGCGAGTTTCAGAATATGTTTCACACATATAAGGTTTATTTTTTTTAACTCTAATTTTTAAAATGGTTTCATTTTTTTTATTATTGTATGTGTATTCACTATATTTGTATTTTTTATATTCTATTTATTTATTGTGAATGTATTTTATATCCTCTATGTTATATGTATTTTTATTTGTTATTTACTTTCTTTAATATCAGAATAAATTTGATTTAATTTGGAGACTATATTTTGCTGTTAAGAAAAACACATATTTTAGCAGACGACGCACTCTCCCCTACCTTGTCCAACCAAATGTAAGACCAAAGGAGTAATTAAATTGGATTAATTTCCTTTAATAAAATTATTAAAATTGAAAAAAGAAGTATTAATCAAGGTGTTTAGCTTTCAGGTAAGTAAATTCAAAAAATGAATTTTATGGTTCATCACATCTTTAAATAGACTGTTTTTTTAAACAACATTTATTGTAAAAAAATTTTAAATATATATATTTTTAAATAACTAAAAATAATACTCATTTAGAAAAATCAAAACGCATTTATATTAACATAGAGTAGCTTTTTGTTTAATTAACAAATGTAATGCAAGAGCCATTAGAAATTAAAGATCTGTGAAACGTATAGAATTTCCACGTGCATTTTATCTCTCCTTGCCAAAAAGGGCGAATTTCCTCGCTTATAGCTGACTTCTTCTGACATTGTAACCCTAGTTTCTACGACAACGGCTGTGATGCGGTCAACGTAGCCTTTACTCTACTGACAAGTTAAGGTGAAACAGAGTATAGCTGTATCGATGTCCATTTGATCGAATAAATTGTGTTGTCGTTTATCGCGTGTTACTTTCTACGCTCTCGACAACGCAACATAGATCAGCTGATTACTAACAGGTGGGCTGCGAAATTCGGTTTTGCTTCAAAGGAAAATAATACAAATCGTGCGATTTGCGGCCTCCAGGGAGTTTGACCTTAAGCAAACGGTTTAGGATCACTCTTTGACTACCAGACTTTGATTGTCTCTATAACCTTATGGCAAACTTTTATTAGAGCAGCACCTGCGTGTGCGTTTATTAACTTAAAATTTCTGCTTTGCATCACACCAAATTATTTTTATTTTTCCTTTTCTCATTTGGTCACCTTCTCCGTAATGGAAAATTTTGCTTACCGTAAACCCAATCGAAGGGTCGGTATCCCATGACGGAGTTAAGGGATCCGCCTACCGTCGACAACTTTTTTTTAAACAAATTGTTTTAGCTTTTTGCTTTTTATGTTTTTATATAGTTAAAACAGATGTAAAACAAAGAAATGGCACCAAAAAAAAATTATTCTTTGTTGCCATTTGAAAAAATTGGTTATTCAAGGTAAATTTTAATAAAATTTTATGGAAACGGTTATAGAGCTGTAGAAAAAATAATAATATCTTAAAATCAATTTCCTTTGTTTACAATATAAATGTAACCACGATCTTCAAAATGGACTAATCTAAGAAATATTTTGTAAATTTAAGAAGATATGCCATGTAACGCACATATTCATGAAAATTTTCAAAATTTGTTGCAGATTATTCACAAAAGCAGCTATAAATCAAAGAATATACTATATTATTTAAAAAATTTAGATGATATCATAGTTAATAGTATTTAAAATGCATGTACAAAATTTCTAGCAAAAATATTAAAAATTGTGGAAGTTATTGAAAAAACGGTGGTAACTATTTTGTAAAATTATCATTTGCGAGAAAATGCATTTAAAGTTTTTGCTACAAAAGAAATAATATTTTTACAAAGTAATATACAGGGTAATTACATAGGTATCCTTATAAACTGTTAAAAGTAGCTCGGGTAACTTCTGCCATTGTGATATAATATCCCATTGTGATATATATTGTGATATAATACAGAAGAATGAAACTCGATTTTTCCTTTAACGTCCGGTTTCGAATTGACACTTCCGGTTTTATTCGACTGCTATCACTTTGCGTTTAAATAACGATATCTTTGGTTCTAAATGTCGTATAATTAAAAATGAAACAGTTTTGGAAACGTTAAAATGCGGGCAATAATAGTACGTAATAAAAAAAAATTTGAATTTTCGTCGAAATTCGCTATTTTAAGGTAGGCGGACCCCTTAAGTTGAGTTAAGTAAGTCCAACCACAGACGGTCGTGTACACGAGGATGATGCGCGTTAAATATGTCGTGTCCACAAATGTCTTCACGTTGGGGTGGTGTGGACATTTAGAGAAAGAGGCGCCAGTTCAAATGTTCACGTCGTCATCTGACCGTGGTTCAAAACAATGAGGTGTTGTCCTCAGCTATTAACCTCGGTATTGATCCCAGACGGTCGTCGATATCTCGTTGTGTAGCTCCAGTGCACAGTAAATGAATTACCACCACCTCCAACTGGGATACCACGACCACTCTGGTTTCAAAGGTTATTTTTTTTTGCAATCATAACATCTGTTTTGAGTCATACGGGATGGTCCAAATCTTCCCCCAAACTAATCCCCAAAGAAGCACATGATTCCTTGCCGAAAACAAATCCTAAAAATGTCGGCTTTTCGAACTTCCTTAGATTATCGCTTTGGATCTTTTTAGGTCATAAGAAATTTCCTCGCTAAAAATCGTAAAACTTTTCTTTTGATTTATCTGGAGTTGCCGGTACATGACGGTCAATCGAGATAAAAATAAAGCACCTGATGAACATACATATTCGAATACGTACCTTAAACTATCAGCAGTGGGTACGCTTCTACGGAATTCCACGTCCATTAAAAAAACGGACACTTATTATGGTTTGTTTTTTACAAGAAATTTAGTCGTATCAGTATTGTGCAATGTAATTCTAACCATCTTTTACATATAAATCAGAACAGAAGTTATATATTTCCAATTCTTAAGGGTTTAAATCGTGCTTTAAATGTGCGTTAAATATGTTTATCTACACATACTAACTTTACCTTTAAAACCGCCAATTTTTCAAGCAACTCGTATTTAAAATGTTTGAACAACGTCTAACAAAAGTTTTTCTGAACAAAATAGTCTAAAAGAAATTAAATTTGAATTTTATGACGTACTGTGTTGGCGAATCTATGGCGATAGAAATGTCATTTGAACAAAAAACAATTTTGACAGGACCTCCCATGAACCCTCAAGGTAGCGAGGACTGCCCCTTTCTCTCCAATTATTACTTAAAGCTTGTGAATCATCTGTTTCATATCACCTGGCATTGAAAAAAACGATGGAAATACAAAAGGAGTTTTGGTTGTAAATGTTCATAATAGATGGCAGCACCAAAGAAATTTTATATTAAACTTATCTTCAACAAGGGGCCATGGGTTTAAATTGAATAAGACACATTTTAATCGGGATTTAAGGAAAAACTACTACTTTAATAGGGTAATAGACAGTTGGAACGCGTTGCCAGAAAATATAGTTAGTTCAAAGGGAGTGTACGAATTTAAGACACAATTGGATAGTCAGTGGGAATTGGAGAATTCATAAACAAAGGACCAGCCTTGTTGGGCTTGAGCCTGTAGCTGGTCGTCAATATTTGTATTTGTATTTGTATAAAATCAATAGTTGAGATTTGAAATACAAAATGAGTTATGGTTGTGCATACACCTATTAGATGGCAACACCAAATATACATATTTTTTAACTGTCTTCCATACTCGATAGCTAATTTTTGTGTGTTCACTTAAAAGTTTTTCTTGCACATCGTACCAATGTGTTTGAATTCAATAAAGGAGTTTTTAAAAGCATAAAAATTTTTATGGCTCACTCATGTGGAAGCTCTTTGATGCAGTTGTACGACAGGTGCAGCGATTCTATTCTTGAATTCCTGAGCAAGATGGAGAGATTGGTCAAATCTTTCAACTGATTTCCTGACAGTAGCAGAGTCTTCAGGTTGATGATGGTATTGCATGACTGTGGGAGAGACTGTAAGCAGTTGTAGGAGAGATTGAGTCTATCCAAACTGAAAATAAAAGTAGACAAAATTATTGTAATTCACACGCATTTCTTAATACCCCTTAAGTAAAACCATACGCTTTATTTATGAATCATAACCAATAGAGGACTGCGCATTGGATTTTATAACACCAGGGTTAAACAACTTGAAAACTCTATTACTTTATTGAACCGGTCATTCCACAGGAAGGGCCCTGAGCATACAAAACTAAAAAGAACGACAGAAATTAGAACCTTTATAATCTCACCAAGGAAATGCCCAAAAGAAGTTATCGGGCAGTTTTTCGAGTTTGTTGTACTGCATCGAAAGGGACTTCATGGGAAACTGCCTGCTCAAGTCGGGAAGTTCAACCATCAAGTTGTGATTCAGCTTCAGGTCTGTCAGGTTGCAACAGGCGAATAATCTATTCAACATAAAAAAAAATTCAATCAACCTTTTAAAGAAGTCTCCATGTATCCATTTATATGCTAACTACAACAGATACCCAACGAATAGTTTAGTTATACTTCAAATATTCCTCGTTTCTCATGTCGTGAAAGATCGTTTAAAAATTCATGCAAATTAAGTCTTGTTTTGTATTATCTTTCAAAGAAATCTTCCTAAAATCTTACAATGCCTTAACATAAAAATAATAAAATACAATGGAGAAGGATTTTAAAGTAGTGGTTTTAAAAAAGAAAGTTGACTGTTACGAAATAAAAATGAAAGTACGCTCGAGAAGTTAAACAGGTGGTAAAATTTTAAAATAATCTAATATCCATATGTAGTTTCTGGGTCATTATGGAAGTCTTATATATATTCAGAGGGGAATGACTTATATGATAATGAAGGAAAACGTTAATTAGATATTATATCTGTGGATATTCATTCCTGTGTATCAGATATCGTTCAGTTTCATCTGCAGATAAGTTTTTCAATATCATCAATCAATGCACTATAGAATACATGTATAATTGAAATCTAATATCTAAACAGAGGAACTACATATGATAATGAAGGAAATCTTTGATTAGTTAGTATATATTTAACAATTCAGTTATAAGTAAAAAATTATAAACCCTTACTCTTTAGGAACATGGTTAAGTTGATTATGATCTACCGATAAAGCGTGTAAAGATTTCGCTTCAACAATCCATTCCGGTAATGTTTGAAAACAATTGCTGTAAAGAAAAATACTTTTAGAAATAGTTCAACAACATTCGACCATTGGTATATTCTTATAATATGCATTTAGACTTCTTTAGGAAATACGTTTAGAAATAGTTCAACAACATTCAACCATTAGTATATTCTTATAATATGTATTTAGATTTCTTTAGAAAAATACGTTTAGAAATAGTTCAACAACATTCAACAATTTTTATATTCTTATAATATGTATTTAGATTTATTCGTGTTTTGCAGTGTAGAAAAGTGTAGCAACTTGTAGAATTGTAATGTAAAAACTTGTAGATGTGTAATGTAGAAACTTGTAGAAGTGTAATGCAGAAACTTGTAGAAGTGTAATGTAGGAACGTGTAGAAGTTTACTGTAGAAACTTGTAGAAGTGTAATGTAGAAACTTGCGTAGAAAAGAGCCTTAAAACCTTTTTATGAGCCTTACAGAATTTGTGCAATTTTATAACAGATGTTTCACTTCTCGCTCAATAGATAGCAGCACCGTCAACATGATCTTGACATTGCTGATCTTCTCGTCAAGAACAAACCAGTTGAATGCATGAACGCGCCGTAGCGGCATTAAGATGTCGGGTAGTTTAGATGATTCTGTAAACATGTAAATATGTGTGTTGTATCCACTCTATGTAAATAAATTTACCAAAGTATCTGTGAATGTCCCACTATAAGAGTCTGTCGCTCGTTACCCAGGTTCAAGATGAGAATCTTCGCAAACGATCACAATAGGTAAAAATTACATGCATCATATAGGGGCCTTTTATGAACAAAGACGAATGTTTTGCACAGAAAACGAAAAGGGACTTAATTATAAAAACAGAAGAAAGTAACGCCCTGTTGCATAAAAAACAGATAAATTCTACGTATTACACAATTTCCTGAATTATTCCTGCATTGATTATTAATGAAATTTTCCAAAGCAAATCAAACCACACAACAAACAAGCAGAAAGGAAAAATTATATAAAGTCTACAGCGCAAATTACCTGTCTGACAAGTGTCAAACTTCTTTGTTTTAAAAGATCATTCATGCAATTTTTATTCAAAAAATAGTTCAGCATAGCGATCTATTCTTTTGTGCTTTCAATGTAAGTTCAGAAAAGTAAAATTAAGTAAAAAAAATTGCTTTAAAGATAGGTAGTTAATTAACGTCGCACTGGATCAAGCAACAGGCTATTGGGGATGGTCCGGTATTATCCGGGAGAGAAAGATCCAAGGAAAACATCACGTCATTTTGAACCACGGTTAGCTGATAAGACCAATACCTGAGCTGGTACCCCAGTCTTCAAACTTCAACGCCATACCAAAGTGAGAACATTTGAGGCCATGACATATTTAACGTGTACCAGCCCCCGTGTATAGGAGCCTCTTTAACCGGACCTAATTTTAAAATGGCAACCGTTCGGTTGCTAATCCATTGCTCTACCAACTGGGTTTCGGCAGCTCCCCCCTCATTAAAGAGAAATTAATGTAATAATGATGAGTTTTCTGTAAATCTTCCTCCCAAAATAGAAATGTGTAAGTATTATTGATAATACATGCTAAAAACTTACTGTGAAATATCTAGAGTTTCCATATACAACGGAACGTGCTTACAGGTTACTGTCTCCAATTCTGAAAAAGAAATAAACAATATATCAGCGAAAAATATTTATATCAAACTTAAAGAAATTAATAAGAGAGAAAAATGTAGTTCTTTTGTTAGTAATTATGTATGACAATAACTTAAAAGTAGTTAAAATATGGTATATTAGTTACAGGAATAAATATTTTAAAGAAATGCTGTTAATAAAAGATTAAAAAATCCTGACATATGCAGAAGTTGTATCCATTGCTTCTCCTTACTTTTTTTCTCTTGATATCCCAAATGCTTTAGAGAATTAAGTAGTAATTCAATATCATAGCAGATGGGATTACAGTAAATCTAATTATAAGGTATTCAAAGTTAGAATGGCGTTTCTAGTTTATCATGTTGCCGTTAGATGGCAACACCAAATTTTGTCATTGGTGTTGGCTCATAAGACAAATTGTTTGCAACAATGAAATCACGAAGCGTATAACCACAGCTGAGAACTGAAGCTACTCTCAACCTGATAAACCATTTCTCACTGTACAGTTGTTAAAGTTTAACAACTACTTATTGGGTAAAAAATATATAGTAGTCATTTAGATAGTGCTGTGTACCTTTTGAGCAGATAGCCAATATGGTCTCTCATCATCACAAAAATAAATATCTAACGTCCAAAAAAAATGTCAGTGAATTTCTACTCTTCGTCAACGGTATGAGATTTACGTAAATCCATAATCAGTGCTCTTTTAAATTTTGCAGTATCTTATTTTAAAATATTACAGAAATCTCTCTCCAGATTAAAGTTTAAGTTTAAAAAACAGTAAAGGAGAGAACTTGATAAAGTTTCCTTCAAATTCTTTTCAACTTCTTTTCTGAAAAAAGGCGCAGATAATATAGCATTTATTGACACAATAACAACATTTTTTATGAAATTTGGTTGATTGCTTTCTATTAACAACCATATTTTAAATAGTTTAATACGTTTTAATATGCATCTGAAGTTTGTGCTGTGGATAAAAAGGCTTAAATAACGTGAGCGAAAACTTCAAATGTTTGTATATACATATAATACTGGTAACCACCAAATAAAACAGTTGTACCACAGAATTAAGATATAGTCTGTAATGCTGTCTTGAGTGAAAATTGAAAAACAAGAAAGTGCTATACGTGGATTTAAATTAGATACCAAGGCTGAATGTGACATTTTGTCTGTGTTTAAAATAAGGTAAATCCAAAATCACTTTCAAAGAAACTAGAAAATTTCTAAACTAATAAAAGTTCAAAATTTAAAAGTAAAAATATTAAAAGATGCGTTTAGTGAACAAGCGTGAACCTTACTGAACAGTGCTAAAAAATAAATGAGGCTGGTACCAATTTCGAATCATAGCACCGGCAAAACATTTAAAAAAAGCAAAGAATCAAACAGTTGGGGTGCAATTAACCAGAAAACGAAACTCGAAACTATCCATGCAAGCGCGCTGAAGCTGCACACATAACAAAGTAAGCAATATAATTTAAAAAACAATATGAAATTCAAAATAAAAACTATAAGGCTTTTTAATGGTGTTTGGGGGAGTATATGAGCATTTAGCATTTTGCTGCTCATATGTAGAAAACACCATTTTGTGTTTACTGGGTCAAGCTCCTCCCTGATCCAGCAACACTTCCATTTAACTCATCGTATATATATAACACAGAATTCTCTCTCTCAAAGTCCTAACCTATGGCCTCATAGTGGCAAGAGGATGGAACGGGTAGTACAGGCGAAGTACTTCGGGAGTCTATAGTCCTGTTAGGGCCACCCAAGGCGTGAAGGCTGTGCTGCTTAACCCGGCTAACATAGGAAGATGAACTTGTGGATAAGTCGGACTGCTACAGAGATGGATCCCAGATCTTATGATCCATAGCAGACGAGCTCTACCCATGGCATGTGCAAAATTACTGACAACCACCTGTCCGTACTTAAAAAGCAATTACGTGAATCATCTCCAGTACCTTTTCATCACTGGTGCCTCAGTCAAACGCCAGCTTTCCTTCAATTTACCCCCGAAATCTTCCGATTGCTAATCCATTGTTCTTCCCATCGGGTTACCTCTGCCTCATCAAAAGAAATAGTCGGATTTTCCTCTACACACATAGACTACTACTGTGTGACACCTTACGTAAACATGACCTCGTCAAACTAACCAAAATTGTACCGAGTTTCGAACTCGCAACCCTCTGATTGCCAATCCGTTTCTCTTCCAACTTTTGATACCGCTGCTCCGTCATAAGAAAAATAGCACGGACTGTTTTTCATCACAAAATCACATTGCTACCACACAATGGGAGGAAAATACTCAAAACATCACAAACGGTCGGCTCACACATACTGTGCATGACCTCGTCCCTTATCTAAATCAGGCCTCGAAATAGATTTTTTAATTCAGGTGCACAAAGTGCACCTAAGTTTTTAATTTAGGTGCATGGTATGCACCTAGCGAGAAAAATTTAGGTGCACAATTTAATTTTCATGTGCACAGTGCACCTGTGCACCCGGGTATTTCGAGCCCTGATCTAAACTAAACAAAATGCTCCGATATTGATCCGTATCTCTACAACAACGCTCGACGTAACAATACCGAACGCTTCCTGTTCGGAAGAACCGTTAAAACCCGCAAGGATGAGCTCAGAATATTGAATTGGAAGACGAGTCCATTAGGAGCTATTTCACACACCAGTGACCCGGCAGAGGCGTTTCGGAAGAAAAGGGACACGGTAACATATATTTTTCCATACCGTTTCCGTCGGCCTGTAGCGATCTCAGTCTCGTCCCGTCCAGGCCGAGGCCTTTGAGGCCGTTTCGGCCTGCGAGCAGCGTCTCCAGCTTCTGCAGGCCCGAGATCTCCAGCTCTTCCAGATCGTTATGCGATACATCCAGATGCGTCAGGCTCTGCAAAAGAGAACAAAGGACTCGACTGTAGACACAAGTAAAAATCAGATCATTGTTTCGGTTCGGTATCTAGATTTCGTTTTGAAATGTTAGAGGCGCTGATGGTTTGGTGTTGTGGTCTATCGCTGGTCACGTTTCTCAGTTGGTGGGAGGAAGAGATTGTGGTTTCGGCGATTAACGCTTGGGAAGCTGTGTGTGTTTACTTCGGTTTATATTTGACACCCAAAGACTGTAAGCGAGACTTCCTATTGCGCATACTCGGCAAAGAGGGTCAAATGTTGTGTTAAGTTTGGAGGAGGATAATTGCTGGAAGGAAGTTATTGAGGGATAAACAGAACATAATTGTCTTTCGCGGGTTAATTGTGGACTTTGTTGTCTAGATGGGAACAAATTTATTCCGATCTAAAAATATTTTTCTTTAAATGTAGCCAAAGAATTAAAGTCTAAAACAATTCCTGTCCAGTGAACATTTAAATCTTTTCGGATTTACTTATTCTGGTCGAATCCATAGCGGAGACAAAATTGATATGCTGTGAGCGAGACTTCCTATTGCGCATAGGGGCAAGAGGTTCAAATGTTTTTTTTTTTTTTTCTAATGGTGGGCCCATTTTGACCGAAGTTATTGGCCACTACTAGGCCGGAAGTGATGGCCACTTGTGAAGGAGCACCCAGTGGGAGGGCCATCATTGCCCCTAACAATTACTTCGTAATTTTGAACCATGTTCAGATGACGAAGCAACACCTGAGCTGGTATATGCTTACAAACATCCATGCCCGAACCCGGATTCGAACCGGGGACCTTCCGATCTAGAGGCTAACATCTTAACCACTATACCGGTTGGTCGGCGAGGTTCAAATATAGGATCATGTAAAGCTTGGAAGACAGGCATTGGAAGAACAAGCATAACCCCTAATTACCTTTCGAGGATTAGTTGTATACTTCGATATGTGTTTAGATGGGATCAAAATCTATAAGAATCAATACCCAGTGAACACTTAAATTCTTTCGGATTGTAACATGTTCTTGTCGAATCCAATGGGGAGACAAAATTGATTTGCTGTGAGTGAGATTTCCTATTTCGCATAGAGGCAAGATGGTTAAATGTAGGACCATGTATAGCTTGGAGGACAGGAATTGGAAAGATAGTTTGGAGGAATAAAAATAACCTCATCATCTTTCGAGAGTTAGTTGTAGGCTTCGATGTCCAGATAGCAACAAATTAATTACGATATAAAATAACTAAACACTGCAAAAACAATAAAAATACTGCTATTAGTTAACCTACTGGTTAACTGAAACCAGTATTTTTATTGTTTTTCCAGTTAACCTACTGTGGTTTCCAGTTAACCATACTAGTTTATGAAACTGTAAGTACAAATGAATAATATTTTGCTTTGGACACCTTTTCTCGTCATTTTGAAAAGCGGTCAGATGACGAGGTCAACACCTGATCTGATACCCCACGCCAACATGGAGAGATTTGAGACCAAGTGCACGACAGTCTTTGGTTGGATCGAGTCTGGAACTCACAACACTCTGATTGGAAATCCGCGACTCTCTCAACTGAGCTCTCTAGATCGGAAGGTTCCTGGTTCGAATCCGGGTCCGGGCATGGATGTTTGTAAGCGTATGATGTAGAGGCGGCTGATGTACCTTAAGGCATCACACTACTATAAAAATGACCAAAGTAACGAAAAAAAAATTTACATTTTTCCATGGCCCATACAGTTATAAAGCTATGATCAAAATTTTAGACCTGAACTCAATTTAGTTTTTGTGATATTTGAAGTTTTCTGTGCGATGTCAGGCTCAAATTTGACAGCTTTCGTGACGGATTAGTTTCCAATTATAATTGTACCACGTTGAAAACATTTCAGACCTTTTATTTCTCAATTTAGTTTGACAAAAAAACACTTTTCTTTGTTAACTGACTATAGGAGAACCCATTTTCGAAACACAACAATGTCTGTAAAATATAAAATTGCACAGCGAAAAAGCAAACTTGCAAAACTGTGTAAACTTCAATATAAAAAAAAATTGGAAGATGTTTTATATAAAGCCGGTAATTTCTAATTTAATTAATATTATTTTGAATTATTGCATTGTGTTTTACAACTTTTTTTTTAGAATATTTAATATAATCAGCTAAATTGCCTGTTTTTGGTTACGTTAACCATATTTTCAATTATATGAAAAACAACAATATTTTGGATAAAAGAAAAACTTATTGTGATCATATTGAATTAAAATTTTGTTTAAGTATACGTAAGAAGTTGAAAAATAATGTATTAAAAATTTAAAGCTCTACAAGCATTAGAAAGTTTTGTTAGATGTCTTTAAAAACTTAAAATGCATTTTTCTCATACTTTTATTTTGGGGATAGTAACTGTTTTCTATTTCCTAAGACTTTTTTTCTGTTCAAGGCAGAGTATTGACATTTTTCGTATATATTTGTAAATATATATACTTTAAATGATAGCTAGTATTTTGTGTCTTAATACTATAGCTATTTTTTTTTTTAATGTCAAAGTGTATAGATTTAAAATTTTCAAGGTTTTTCCAGTGTTCTGGTAAAAAATCCTTATTGAAGTCCAACAAAGAAAAAGATTTTATAAATACTAGCTAGCATTTGATTATAATTATCCAACAATTATAAAAAAAACCACAAATAGTAAAAAATATTGCAATGTGTGACTATTTTATACAAATTTTAAAAAACTTAAAAAATTTTAGTTTTTTTTTAATACGGTTCAACTAACTGACTTAATTTTTTGAAATATGTTTATAAACATACTTTAGAATAAAAATAGCTATTTACACTTTGTTTAATTGTGTCTAAACATTTTTTTTGAAAAAGGGTACTGTGATGCTTAAATCTGTCGTGGCCGAAAGTCCTCATGTAGGGTTGGTGTGGATGTTTGGAGAGTGGGGTGCCAGCTCAGGTGTTGCTTCGTCATCTGACCCTGGTTCAAAATTACGGGGTGTTGTCCTCGGATCTCTCCCTTAAGGGACTGATCCCGGACTGTCGTCGATAGCCCGCTGTGTTGCTCTAGTACGACGTAAACTACAATTGCAATTACCATTACCCAACTGAGCTACAGTGGCTCCTCGAGTTCAGAAGAATTGTATCGTGTTCAGTAGAAACCAAAAATAATTATACCTCTTACATCAAAATAAAGTGAGAAGACGAGAATAAACTTCTACCCATAAGCCTTTGACCTTTCAATATCTTAATACCCAGATCAGAAAACGTTGACAATTTTTTAAGGTAAATTCGGCTACTTGTTTTCATCCTCCAGAATAGATACAAAACTAATCCGTACGGGAAGTTTCGATTGTTCGTTTTAAATTCTTTGACAGGCATCCTTACGTGACTTGAGACTTACTTGTGCGTGGTATTCAGTTTTGTGAGAAATTTTGATCGAAAAACGCTTACATACTCCGCGTGCTATAAACAACCTACTTTAATAACAGTGCTGAGTTTGTGCATGGGAAAATACCCGGTCGATTCTCACGGTTGATTGGTTCGAACTATAATATCAACTCAAAACA
This sequence comes from Metellina segmentata, assembly GCA_947359465.1. Taxonomy (NCBI): domain Eukaryota; kingdom Metazoa; phylum Arthropoda; class Arachnida; order Araneae; family Tetragnathidae; genus Metellina; species Metellina segmentata. The sequence continues at coordinate 83,584,633 of OX375882.1, read as the reverse complement.
TGGGAATTTGTATTCCCTTAATGGTAGCACGTTGTTATATGACTTCCGAATCGAGACAATTCATCGTTTTATTTCAATTTTGAAGGGCCGCGGTGACCCGGTCGAACGAGCAACAGATTATCAACCCGTGGGTTACGACTTTGAAATTCAGCCCAGCCAAAGATCGTCGTGCACGATGGGGGGGGGGGATTGCACGTTAGCAACACCGTCATGGCATCAAATGTCTTCAGAATGGCGTGGTTGCAAAGTTTGGAGAGTTGGGGCAACAGTTCGGATGTTCTCGTCTTCTGACATTGGTTCAAAAAGACTTTGTGTTGTCCATGTACCTTTCCCTTCGGAATGGATCCAGAACAGTCGCCAAACAATAACGGACCGGACAGCAAGATGTGATGGTATAAGGGAAAGAATGCATGCTTCAATAGGGAGATGGTTCCCACGTGCTGCAATGACACTAGCAATCCTTCTGGGCAAAATTTCAACAAAGTTGTTGTTGTTGTTGTTGTTGTTGCTTCTAATGCCTACACTGGCAGACCAGAGGAGTGCCAGGCCTGTAGAAGACGGCAAGAGGTGAGGGGGTGCGCCTTCCATGTTATTGAGCCCCATTGGGAGGAAGTCCGACTTTGCTCGGCATACATGACACATCCGTTTTACAGGAAGGTCCCTTTCATACATCCATTCACTCACACATATCGTAATTTAGATACCAATCAGAGGCCGATAAACCTCTGATCAGATACCCCCAGAGGTATTGATTTGGTATGGGAACATGGGGGACTTTGTGATCACGACCTATTTAACGTGCCCCAGTCACCATTAGTGAACACGACGGTCTTTAGCCAGGTCGAAGCGCCGATCTCACAATCATCAGAATTTCAGGCTCCGCCGAGGACAGAACCCACAACCCTTCTGATGCGAGCCCGACGCTCTACTGACTGAGCTACCGATTTCAACGAAGTTTTGATACACAGCTATGGGTATTTGTATCCTTTCCTGCAGCAAGAATGTCGCCAGCTCAGCGGTAGATTTCGGACGTGGCTCCCTATTCCGTAAGCGTCGCTCTAACTCGTACCACCAAAGTTCTATGAGGTTTAGGTCGGGACTCTGAGCAGGCCAGGGAAGACGTTTTACATTCATATCTTGATACCACTGCTTGACAGAGGCTGCAACATGACAGCGTTGTCGTCCTGGAAGTAACATTCGTCCATTCCATAAAATTGTCAGGGCGTAGGAAGAACCTGATTGTCCAAAATGGCCATGTAGTTGTCGGCGTTCAATTGACCAGGAACAACATGAAAAGGTACCAGGCCATACCAGGAAAAACACCCCAAACAAGTAGTCGGATTTCATGGAAATCCGCTGGTGTCCGGTCCATTATTGTATGGTTGAATAGCATCTCTCACTGTAGTAACACAAAGTGCTATTGGAGATCGTCAGGGATCCATCTCGAAGGGAAAGATCCGAGGGCAACAACTCGTCTTAACTAGAGTCAGATGAGGTTCACACCTGAGTCGGCATCCCAGTCTCCAAACTTCTACACCACGTCAAACGTGGACATTTCAGGTCATGACAGATTTAACTTTGCACCTCGTTTTGAACTCGCAAATAACCGGTTGTAAATGGCCACATTTTACCATGTTGCGCCATACTCAAGACAATGTCAGTAATGGACATACACATAGAAGGAAATTTTTACTGGCACAGAAGACATTTATGCTCAGGATTCTTTACGCCAGTTAAAAGGAATTCTCGATCACTACGAAATATACCGAAAACGAGATTGGATCCTAGCGATCTGAAAATCACGGAAACTCATAATTTTTACAGTATAAATAATACGTGCATAAATATTTCGTGACAGCTCACAAGAAGTTTTCCACTCTCACATTACTCCGTAACATTGGCTTTTTCTTCACGGAACCAAATGATCGTGAAACAAAACAACCTTCGCGAACCTTGGGGCTGATCTGACTACTGGGGCGTACGAAGGAGGCGGGATGAAATTATAAGGGAGCATGCGGAAGATGTCGAACGTCGTGTGTTCCGCCAAATTAGCTGCTGATTCCGACCGTGAAAACCCTCCTGTGTTCTTCTCTCGCTGCCTTTTCATCAGCTGAGGAATGTCATTCCCTGACGCATTCGTCATGACCTCGGAAGCTGTCGATTGGGTGACAGTCGTCAAACCCCAGTCACGGCAACTTTGGAATTTTCAAGGCACGAAGCTTCGAAAACTTTCCGTTCGAGTCTGTCGGAATGCACTGATGACGATAATGTGTCATCAGGTGGTCGTTAAACTTTGCATACATTCGGCCGTCGGGGGAATTGTTTCTGAAATTATTCATAGAAATCGGTGAGTTCTCGCGTGTGTGATTTCGAAATTCAAATTCGGGTGAAATTGTAGGTAGGTATTTGATTAACGTCGCATTGAATCAGTATAACCGGCTACAGGTTACGGTCCGGGATTGATCCCGAGACCCAAGAGCAACGCCTCGTCAGTTTGAGACATGATCAGATGAAGGGTACAACACCAGATTTGGCACCTCATTCTTCAAACGTCCGCACCACTCCAACGTGAGGAAATTTGAAGCCACGACAGATTGAACGTCGAATCGACAGTTGATTAACGTCGCACTGGAGCAACATAACGGGCTACTGGTGATGGTCCAGGATTATTCCCGAAGGAAAAGACCAAAGGACAACGCATCGTCAGTTTGGGCCACGAACAGATGACGAGGTCAACATCAGATGTGATACCTCAGTCTTGAAACTTCCACACCACGCCAACGTGAGTATATTTGAAGCCACTATAGATTTAATATGTACCAGCCCCCGTGCACACGACGCTCTTTGGCACGACCTAGTCTCGAACTCGGAACCCTCCTGTTGCTAATCCGTTGTATTTTCAACTGTGCGACTACAACCCGCGAAATACTTTTTGATGTCTCAAATATGAAATGTTGACTGTATTTTACAGCGCAAGGGTATTTGTAGTGTGTGTGGTGCAGCTTGGTCCATATTGAACCAAGCTGAGACACACACACTACAAAACAACACTTAACCACCATTGGTTCTATACTTTTGTTCATAAACACAAGAGGGCATGGTAGCTCGGTTGGAGGTAAAACGGATTGCCAATCGGAGGGTTCCGAATGGAGGGTGGTGAGTTCGAAACTAGATCTAGTCAAACAGGTACACGAGGGCTAGTACACATTAAATCTGTCGTGGCCTCCAATGTCCTCACATTGGAGTGGTGTGAAAGTTGGAGAGTCGAGTTCCAGCTCAGTTATTATTCTCGTCAGCTCACCGTGGGTCAATATGAAGAAGCATTGTCCTTGGATGTTTCCCTTTGGCATGGATCACGAAACGTTGCCGATATACCGTTGCTTCAGTGCGTCGTTAATGATAAACCTACATACCTGTCTGATCAGTTTTTTTCATTGCATGCAGTAGCATCGAATAGTACCCACTATAACAATCCTATGTCCTGTCTACAACCCGCTAATATCTGACAAAGAGAAAACGTTATTTTCAATCCCAGTCTCCTGTTCTTTAGTTTTATATTTGTTACATGTTGATGGAGGAGGAATATTTTTTCTCTTACAAAAGCATTTTGAACAAACTTATCGCATATAGGTTTGACATTCGGCCTCTAGATCGGAAGGTTCCTGTTTCGAATCCGGGTAAGAGCATGGATGTTTGTAAACGCATGGTAAATAGGTGGGTGGTGTACCTTAAATCTGTCGAGGCCGAAAATCCTCACGATGGGTTGGTGTGGAAGTTTGGAGAGTGGGGTGCCAGATCAGGTGTTGTCTCTTCATCTGACCGTGGTTCAAAATTACGATCTCGGATCTTTTCCTTAGGCGAATGAACCCGGACCGTCGTCAATAGTTGTGTGTACGACGTTAATTAAAATTATCTTACCTTCCCAAGATTAACCAGTGGTTAAAAATTATTTGGTGTTGATCTCGGATCTTTCCCTTAGGAAATTTATCCCGGACCGTCGTTAAAAGCCCGTTGTGTTGCTCTAGTACGACGTTAATTAAAAATTACCATTTACCTAAATTAACATAAGCAATTGGCACAGTGCTCCATGATAGATATACATTCAATTTATCCATTATGATGCGTACCTCAGCAAAAATAAAATGGGTAGGTAGTATGTACTTAATTAACATCGCTTTGTAGCAATACAACGGGCTATTGACAAGGTCCGTGATCAATCCAAGGACAACACCACGTAATTTAGAATCGCGGTCAGATGACGAGGTCAACACATAAGATACCACCCTTCTGTAAAAACTTCCACACCACGCCAACGTGACAACATTTTAAGCCATGGCCGATTTAGCGTGAACTAGCCACAACCCCTTACATGACGAATGAAATACATTCTTGATGGTATTGGTAATCAACGTCACAATGGAGTAATACAACGGGCTATCGGTGACAGTTCAGGATAAATCCCCAATTAAAAGGTAATGGTAATTTTAATTAACATCGTACTAGAGCAACACAACGGGCTATTGACGACGGTCCGGGATTAGTCCCTTAAGGGGACCGGGAAGGCCCTATCTCCTCCATGTTAAATTCATGAAATTCAAGACCCTTTTTCTCAATAACTATAATAGTAATCAACACAAAATTTTTATGGTGGTTAAACTGATAGGTTATACAAACTTTAACAGCTCACTTTTTTTTTTATTTAAAAATTTTAATTTTATAGAAATTTTTAACTGAATATCACTTTTTAGATAGCATTTTTTAACACATTTAAATTTCTAAAAAATCCAATTTTCAAAAAATTAAAAAATGCCCGCGTTAAAATCTTTAGAGATATAACACAAATATGTCATAAAAATATTAAGTCATTATGTTCAGTAGATTCTGAGAAAATGGGTCATGAAACTTCAAAATCTACGTTTTGAGAAAAATGGATTTAAACATTTCAAATGAATTTTTATAAATAATTTTACGTATAACCTTAATGAAACCCTGATTTATATAAAGGGTTATCTCTTTCATTTTTAATACATGTATCTTCAATTTTTTTTATGCTATTCTTTCTATGGCGGGCCTTTTTACTGTATTCGGAGAGTTTTCGCTCTCCATCAATAACACGGTCTTAGTCCAGTTTTCTCAAAAATTTGTATAAAATGGCAGCTAGGATTGATTTTAACTCTAGATAATGTATAGCACTTTATAATATTTAGACTGTTGCAGCAGGAAACAGCATCAAACACTCCCAGTTTTAAAGTTTGGATGGTTACAAACACATTTTTTGGAACGCGAGTCCAAATCACATTGTTCACCGATTCATTTGGGTTTTGAGTCTTTCCGTGAACACATTTTTTCAACAATTCTGGATTCGGTAAGTCTCTGAAATTTGATTTAATTGTCTTCAAAATGTAGGCAGTATAAGGCAAGGCAATGTGTGTGTGTTTATCATGGTAATACACATCACTTTTAGCTACAGCACGTTGAAATTTCCACCAGCTTTCATTCCCAACTGGACAAAGACCGTGATTTGGATTTAAGTTACTTGACAATAAATAAAAATATTCTGCCCAGACATTTTGTTGCATATTGTACAGAAAACCAACATTTATCCTTATTGCTAGTCCATAATAGATCAAATGTCATGTCTCAGAAAGTGCTAACTTATATCGCATGGTAAAATTAATAATAATAGTTAGAAAAAAACTAAATGATTACAGTTAACTCTACTGTTACCAGATTATCGAAAATAATTTGAGTAAAGTAAAGTAAAAAATATAATATACATTGTTGAGCAACAAAGATTAGAAATGTCCACAAACGGTTTGTTTACATTTGAAAGGCCGTGTCAGATGTGAAGTGCTTATTGGAAACGTGCATAATTTTCAAACTTCCTCTTATTCTATTACCTAGTGTGATATATCATTGGAAAGAGGAGATTTTAAACTATATAAAGGGGCAATAAAATAGAAATTGATTTTTTAGTCGAATTTTGCTTTCCCGGTCCCCTTAAGGGAAAGATCCGAAGACAACACCTCGTAATTTTGAACCACGGTCAGATAACGAAGCAACACCTGAGCTGGCACCCCCCCACCACCACCACTCTCCCCAATTAAAAGATCCGAGAACTTTGGATATTTTTGCTGGGGGTTGATCCCGGACCGTCAACGGTAAAAAGCACCTCGTAATTTCGAACCACGGTGAGATGACGTGGTCAACAACTGAACTGGCACCCCATGCTCCAAACTGCCACACCACGTCAACGTGAGGGCATTTGAGTTCAGGAGATATTTAACGTGTACAAGCCGGCTGTGCCCTCAGTCCAGGCAAAGACACGACGGTCTTTGGTTGGACCGGGTTTCGAACTTCCAACCATACGGCTGCTAATGGCTGTATTTTACACTTCTGCTCCCTACACAAGACAGGTAATGTCAAGGACAAACACACACAACGAAAGTTTGCCTGAAACAGAAGAGGAAAATACAGAACCAAGAGGAAAATACAGAACCAAGAGGAAAGTACAGATGTAGACACCCAGGAAAGAATTGAACCTGCGCCGTCTACACCTCGCGGCGCTTGTCTTTCACTTTTTGAAGGTTCATAAACTCACGGCCTTGGTCTAGCCCGTAGGAGACGGCGACAAAGCTATATTTCGTGGGAAATCGTTCCATCTCAGTTAGCTTCCTTTCGTTTAACTTAAATTTAAATTCTAAGAACATAATATTCCACAGTAAGACCCTCGTTTCATTCCTCTTTAATCCACCATTTTTGATTTTCCCAGAACGTCGTCGAGAATTAAAACTTTCAGCGATCGGTTACTTCCTTTGAAGATCAATGGAAATAATGACCGTCTCCGTTCAAGAACCCAATCGCCCGATTGGAAAACGATGAAAGTCGCTTAATCCCATGATCGCTACCACTACGGGGCGTCCATGATCTCGCAATAGCTACTGCTTACAGCAGCTGAACCGAGGAAGGCAGGCCCCAAGACATGTGTGATTCATGGTAGAGCACGCATCGCTAGGCCAAGGCGCGTGCCGATTCCAATGACATCGGGCATAGTAAGTTTGGTTTTAATGTTACTAATATGGGAAACAGTTGTAATCTTCGTAGTTACATCGCTAGGACTAACCATGGAGATTCGCGACAAATAGCTTCCTCGTCTTCACCTGTTAGTTTGAGGACAGGAAATAAAAGCAAGTGAGGAACAAGTTATTGAACTCAGGGTTCCATCTGTGTTCCATACGTCAAAGTCTTTGCAAAACAATTTTTTCCTTAATTTTATCAGCTGACCAACCGGTATAGTGGTTAAGGTGTTAGCCTCTAGATCGGAAGGTTCCAGGTTCGAATCCGGGTCTGGGCATGGATGTTTGTAAACGTATGGTGTAGAGGCGGCTGGTGCACCTTAAATCTGTCGTGGCCGAAAGTCCTCACGTTGGGTTGGCGTGGAAGTTTGGAGAGTGGGGTGCCAGCTCAGGTGTTGCTTCGTCATCTGACCGTGGTTCAAAATTACGAGGTGTTGTCCTCGGATCTTTCCCTTAAGGGACTGATCCCGGACCGTCGTCAATAGCCCGTTGTGTTGCTCTAGTACGACGTTAACTAAAATTACCATTACCATTACCTTAATTTTATCAAATTGGCCGTTCTTTTCCCAAACATTTTATAAATAACACATCTTCTGTTAATGACAAACTATTTAACTTCAAAATTTATCGACAGAATTGCAAATTCTGATGGTATGCATTGGTTTTAAATAAAGTAAGTTAATTAATTTTGATGATTTCTCTCAAAATTAAAAAAATGTTACCGCCGCCGCAGGATTGAAAATTCGCGTTTTTCGCTCGATTCTTAGACGGTTTTCCGAGAAAGTACGGATCAGAAAATTTCCAAATTGACATGATTTGTTCAAAATTGTACAGGGAACAAGACAATGAAGATTTTTTTTTCGGTGAGGCTATTAGTTTAGGGTTTATTAAGTGTCAAAATTCAAAAAGCGAAATTTGTAACGAGTGAGGAAAAGACGTACAAATTTTCAGTCTTCAGTCGTGATTTATTTTGTAGAGCAGGCTTCGAAATAATATTTTTAATACATGTACACCTGGCGCACCTACGTTTTTAAATTAGGTGCACAGATTATATTTTAGGTGCAGGTTTAAAAGAAACGTAATATAAGAGCATTTATGTAATGTAAACTACTTTATTAGTTGGGTATGTTACAAGTAGATAGTAAATAAAAATATTTAAACATTTTTTTCTGCGAAATTATTACTTACAAATATGTAGTCATCATCAGACATTGGTGGGCAATCAGAAACGCCTACGATTTTTGACAGATCGTTACCCATAAGATTTAGTGTCCATCCTTCTTTTTGTATTTTTCCGTCATTGCAACATAGCATTTTCTGAATTAAAGTTTTCGCATAGTGTTTATTTAGGAATTTTAATTACGTTTCTTTGAGTGAGAGAAGTCGATACTAATATTTTGTTCAGATATCAAAATAACATAAAATACGTTTCCTTCGCTTTTATTAACGATAGGTGCACAATTTTATTTTCAGGTGCACAGTGCACCTGTGCACCAGGGTATTTCGAGCCCTGTTGTAGAGAGTAATGTTAAACGTGAATTTTTGCAGCTCGTCGAGTTTTTTAAGAATTTTCAATTTGGTTCCTGATAATATTTTTTTTAAATTCGGGAAAAATCGGGACATTTTTGAACGGGGGGTTGGCGTGCGTAAGCGAGCAGGGGGAGGAGCAACCTAGTATTATAAATACGTAATATGTTTACGTCTGTTTTAGGTTTGGCTGCAGTTTTCAAAATTCGGACAAAATGCTTACATAACAATTGCAATTGCTTGGAGTTGTGTTGCAGAACACTGGATATGATTCTGCACCTGAGGATTGCAGTAGCTTCGTTGCTAGGATGAGAAACCGATGAATTGCGAATTTAAATCCTACCGAAAACCGTCTTGTACAAAGGGGGCTGGTGTGAGTTAAATTTATCATGGCCTCGTCAATGTCCTCACTTTAGTGTGGTGTGGAAATTTGGAGAGTGGGCTACCAGTTCAGGTGTTATATTCATGTGCCCGTGGTTCAAAATTCCGTGGTGTTGTCCTTGGATTTTTCCCTTGGGGATTGGCCGACCAACCGGTCTGGTGGTTAAACTGTTAGACCCTAGATCGGAAGGTTTATGGTTCAAATCGGAGCCAGTGAGTGGATATTTGTAAGCGTATGGTGTAGAGGCTGCTGGTCCACCTTAAATCTGTCGTTGTCGAAAGTCTTAGCGTTGGGTCTGTGTTTAAGTTTGGAGAGAAGGATGCCACACAAGTGTTGCCTCGTCATCTGACCTTGGTTCAAAATCACGTGGTGTGGTCTTCGGATCTTTCCGTTAAGGAATTGATCCCGGACCGTCGTCAATAGCACGTTGTATTGCTCTAGTACGACGTTAATTAAAATTACCTCGCCTTGTGGATATATCCCAGACCGTCGCCAATAGCCCATTGTGTTGTTCCAGCTCGACGTTAATTCAAATACCTACCTAAATACCATCTGTAACAGTACTGAAGTCTACTCTTGTAACGAAATTTCAAGGGGACAGATTCGGTTTGTTTTACAGGAAATTATAACGAGAGACAAGTATAACACAATCGCAACTTTATTTGACTAAAATAATTGCATTAAAAGTAGGAAGGGCATTTTAATTAACGTCACACTGGAACAACAAAACACCCAATCGTCGGAGGTCTAGGATCAACCCCCACAGAGAAAGATCCCAGGACAAAACCACGGTTAGATGACAAGGTCACACCTGAGCTGGCACCCCACTCTGCAAATGTCCACGCCTGGCCAAAGTGAGGCGACGACCAATTGAACGTGCACCTTTGTTCACGACGGTCTTTGTTTGTATTTGAACTCGCGACCCTCCAGTTGTTAGTTCGTTACACTTCCAAACATGGCTACCGCGGCCAAATTGTATTAAAAGAGTTTAATAAAAGTATCATTGAAAAAATGGTATTATTTGTATTTAATGGATCAAACTTGTCAAATTTTTCACATTTGTCTAATAGCGCCTTTCGATCTAAGTAATCATTTCTAATCGATGCTTATCCTTTGGTGAAAATCAAACTCATACCACAAAAAATTAAAATCGAACAACAAATATGTGAAATTAACACCAACAGAAACACTACCCTACAATAATAGACCGGATGCCATCGGATTTGCGTAAAATCCGACTACTTGTTTTGGGGCGTTTTTCGTGGTATTGCCTGGGACCTTATCACGTTGTTCCTGATCAATTGAACGCCGACGCCTGCATGAACATTTTGGACAATCAGGTTCTTCATTCGCTCTGGCAATTTTATGTAACGGACGAATGTTACTTCCAGGACGACAACGCTCCATGTCATGTTGCAGCCTCTGTCAAGCTGTGGTATCGAGATATGGATGTAAAACGTCTTCCCTGGCCTGCTCAGAGTCCGGACCTAAACCCCATAGAACATTGGTGGAACGAGTTAGAGTGACGCGTATGTGCCAGGGAACCACGTCCGAAATCTACAGCTAAGCTGGCGAAATTCTTGCAGCAATGTACACAAATACCCATAGCTGTGCATCAAAACCTTGTTGAAAGAATTCCCAGAAGGGTTGTAGAGTATTTGCATCACGTGGGGGACCATCCCCCTATTAAATCATGTATTATTTCCCTTATATCATCTCATCTTGCTGTCCGGTCCATTATTGTAGGGTATTGTATATCCAGATTGAGATCAGGACATTTTAAAGACACCGTCAGTTGTGCAAAAAATGCGCACGGTGATACATAACTCACGACAGCATCGAAGACATTTCTTTCGCTTGGAAGGCATCTGTTATTGAATCTTGCACAGCATGGTCAATTCACGGCTTCAATTTTGTATTGTTTAAATCTTTCATTTGATCCCATGTTTTTATCTTTCTTTTTTATTTCCAACTTGCCTTTTTTTGCTTCGGGATCATTTCATTCTCTTTCATCTCTTAATCACCTTCCGCCTTATAAACTCTCTTTGTTCCATCCTCTAACATTACTTTTTCTTTTATAGAGAGCACTAACTTTTCTACGGAGCACTAACCTCCACTCTCTTTTACAACAATCCTTCATACAGGCCTTTCTATTTTTGCAATTCTACTTTCGGTTTCGGAAGCAATATTTAAGGTAATCCTGAAGTACAATTCCCATAAGTTAAGAGCGCATTTTATAACAATGATTTGTATCCATGTAACTCAAAGGCGAAAACCGGATTAACACTGAATTGATAAATAACGATTATCTCATTCTGTGGCAATTGATTAGTATCCATACATTTCGAAGTCTGTAGGTTCTTCTAATACTTATGAAATTATTTCTTAAATCATTCGTAAACAAATTGGAGGAGCTTAACAAAGCAAGTAGTTGTATCGTTGAGGTATTAGCAAAACTTACCAGATCTTCATCAGGGTGGTAACAAAATCCTTGAAAAAAAGTTCCCTGATATTTCCATGATTTCCCTGATAGTCTCACAAAAATTTCCCTGATTTTCCAATTTCCTTAAGAAATGTTGTGATCCGTGATTGGTATCGATATACAGTATCCACACAACACTATTTTAAATATTTAGGGTCAGAGGTTGTAAAAGGATCATTCTCCACAAATATTTTGTATTTTTTCTCTACTGATATTTTAATTGTTATTGTAAGGGTTGGAAACCTTAATGGAACTCTAAAATTGCAATTGAAAAAACTGGAGAAAAAATGCAAAATACTATGATTGTGAACTTTTTACACCTGACCCTACATTGTCACACTATTCATCGAAAACAAATGCAAACATACAAAAATGTAAATGTAAACAAAAATAATTAATTTAATACACAAAAAACATCATTTGTTACACAAATTTCAAATTGTATCCCACAAGTTGTATCGCTAGCCTCACGGCGACCAAGATGCTGCAGCCGCGAAAAAAATGGCGGCGGCGGTTTTCGCGGTGTTAAAAAATTACGACGTTAAGGTTCTTTATTCGAATTACAATTTAGGCGAATACAATTTATTCTATTCTCAAAAGTACTCGTAATCGCACATCTCTAAATAGGACAAACAACAATGGTAGCAGTTTAAATTGTCAAAAATTCCCTGATTTTTTGTAAAATTTGGAAATTTTCCCTGAGATTTCCCTGATTTTTCCATAAATAAAAAATTCCCTGAGAATTCCCTGATTTTCCTGGTTTTCCAGGTTCTGTTACCACCCTGTTCACGGACGAGATATCTCGTCGTAACCATCGGTGGGTTAAATTTTAAGTAAATAATTTATTTATTATTACATATAATTGTGTGTGATGCACCGTTGATACAAAAACATAACCCCAAGAGAGGCGAACCTAAAATTATTAGAAACATCTCGAATAAAATCAAAAAAGTTTTCTCCCGGACCTTATAGATTATCACCGAAAACAAAATTGATATGTATCAAGAAATTTCTTGATTGAGAGAGAAAGTTTATTTTCTTTTTCAGATGCATCAAAACAATGAGGGATGGCCAAATATGACCTTTGCGCCAAAAAAACCTAACCAACCAACCAATTTAACAATGAGGGCTTAGCCACTTAGCCACGTCTTGCCCTTGCATTTTAAAAACCAACTAACCCAACAATGAAATTAAAGTAAGGTTCATGCTAATACATCCATGAAGTTCATATCTAACGAGCCTATGAGGTTCATATCTAATACGCCCATAATGTTCATTTTTAATACGTCCTCATAAGGTTCATTTCTAATACGTCCACATAAGGTTCATTTCTAATACGTCCACATAAGGTTCATTTCTAATACGTCCACATAAGGTTCATTTCTAATATGTCCACATAAGGTTCATTTCAAATACGTCCACATAATGTTCATTTCTAATACGTCCTCATAAGGTTCATTTCTAATACGTCCACATAAGGTTCATTTCTAATACGTCCACATAAGGTTCATTTCTAATACGTCCACATAAGGTTCATTTCTAATACGTCCACATAAGGTTCATTTCTAATGCGTCCACATAAGGTTCATTTCTAATGCGTCCACATAAGGTTCATTTCTATAAAAAAAATACGTCCATGAGGTTTATTTCTAATACGTCCATATGTTTCATTTCTATTACGTTCATATGGTTACTTCCTAAAACGTTCATATGGTTCATATATGTTAAGTCCATATAAGGTTTATTTCTAATACGTCCATATAGTTCATTCCAAATACGTCTATATAGCTCATTCCAAATACGTCCATATAGTTCTTTTCAAATACGTCCATACCTTTCATATATATAATAAGTTCATACGGTTCGTATTTAATACATCTATGAGGTTCATATCTAAAACGTGTGTAAGGTTCATATCAAAAACGTACATAATATTCATATATAATACGTACGTGAAAGTTGAAGAGAAGAAATGAAGTCACCGAATACTCAGTTGCTTCATTCAGGTTTTCGCATTCTGTTTTCCACAGGTGCCATATGTTCTCACCCACCGGAAGGTGGACAAAGATCCAGAATGTTAATCTCCGGAAATGCTTCCTGGAGGTATTGCTTACAAAATCGTGAACCGTGGCTTTACTGTCAACGGCCACGCCTCATGCTAGACTTGTGCAAGGTATGAAATAACTTAACCAACGTTTACTATACTCTATCTCTACTCTCGTTTTTCTATCGTACTCCCTGTTTTTACCTCTATAAATGTATTTGTCTGTGTATATATGTTTGGCTGTATTCCTTCGCACCTGCCCTTGTTTGTGTTAGTCTGTCTCGTTGTCTGTTTTTATCTGTGTTTGACTGTATCTCTTATTTCTTTGAATGTCTGCCTCTTTCTCTCTGTTTGCAAAGGATTCCGTCATAAGGTAAGTACTTCATTAACGTCGCACTGGAACAATGGGCTATGTCCGGGATCCATTTTGAAGGGAAATATTCGACGACATAACGCCTCGTAATTTTTTAAACGGTCAGATGGCGAGGTCAAGAACTGAGCGAGTACCCCACTTTCTAAACACTCCCACACTACGCCAACGTGAGGAGATTAGAGGCCACGGTAGATTTAACTTGCACCAGCTCCCGTGTACATGTCTGTCTTTGGCAGGACCTAGTTTCGAACTCGCAACCCTCCGGTTGCTAATCCGTTGCTTTTCCAACTGAGTTACCGCGGCCCCTCTTTCCTAAAGAAATAAGTGATAAAATATTTCCAAAGTATTTTATTCTAAGGAATATATCAATAGAATTTTTCTAAGTGTTTCTATCCTAAGGAAATGATCATTATAATCTTTCCTTAACATTTCATCTCAAGCAAATGAGCAGTGCACAATCTCTCCAAAGGATTCTATGCTAAGGAAGTTAGTAATATAATCTTTCCAAAGGATTCTATTCCGGGGAAATTAGCAATGTAATATTTACAAAGAAGTCTACCCTAAGTAAAGAAGCAATAAAATTCTACCAATGAATTCTATCTATCCTAAGTAAACAAGCAATATAAAATTTCCAAATGATTCTATCCTAAGGAAATGAGCAATGGAATGTTTCCAAAGGATTCCATCTTAAATTATTAGTACAATCTTACTAAAGGAATCTATGATAAAGAAATGAGCGCTTCAAAACATTTAATCTTAAAGAAATGAGCAGTACAATATTTCCAAATGATTCTATGCTAAAGAAGTTAGCAATATAATCTTTCCAGAGGATTCGATTCCAAGGAAATTATCAATATAACGTTTACAAAGCAGTCTACTCTGTAAAGAAGCAATATAATTCTTCCAAAGAATTCTATCCCAAGTAAACAAGCAATAGAAGCAGAATGTTTTTAAAGGATTCCATCTTAAATTAGCAGTGCAATCTTTCGTAAGGAATCTATTCTAAAGAAATGAGTAATAAAATACTTCAAAACATTCCATCTTAAAGAAATGAGCAGTACAATCATTCCAAATGATTTTATGTTAGGAAAATTAGTAATATAATCTTTCCAAACGATTTTATTCCAAGGAAAAGAGCAATACCATTCTTCCAAAGAATACTATCCTATACAAATTAGCAATAGAAACTTTCCAAATGAAGGGAGTTTCCTTAGGAATTCTATCCTAAGGAAATTAGCCATATAATGTTTTCAAAGAATTCCATCTTAAATTAGCAGTACAATCTTACTAAAAGAATTTTTGCTAAGGAAATGAGCATTAAAATGTTTCCAAAACAGTCCACGTTAAAGATATGAGCAGTGAAAAAGTCTTTCCAAAGAATTATATTCCAAGGAAATTATGAATAAAATATTTACAAAGCAGTCTGCCCTAAGTAAAGAAGCAATAGAATTCTTCCAAATAATCCTATCCTAAGTAAATTAGCAATAGAAACTTTCCAAATGAAGGGAGTTTCATTCTATCCTAAGGAAATTAGCAATAGAATATTTCCAGAGGATTCCATCTTAAATTAGCAGTACAATCTTACTAAAGGAATCTATTCTAAGGAAATGAGACAAAATGTTTCCAAAACAGTCCATGTTTAAGAAATGAGCGATGCAATCTTTCCAAAGGATTCTATGCTAAGGAATTTCGTAATATTATCTTTCCGGAGGATTCTATTCTAAGAAAAGAATCCCGGATTCTCTCCCTCATTCAACCTCTAAATCAAGTTATTTAGTAACTAAAAGTGTTGTGGGGTAAAAACAGTACTCGTAAATTTCGCAACGGATTCTCACAAGGGATTAAAAATACGTACCATTCTAGGTGCCACATAAAATTTTCAAAATTTTATCAATCAAATATTCACAACCTAATTTTGCTTTCAGGTAAACCATCACATTAACTTACAAAAACCATAAGACAATAACTTAAACCAAGATGATATCCCGCCTCCCCTCATTAGATTGCCAGATGCCGAAATCTATTCTTCACCGGTGTCATTATTCCGCAAACGACACACTTTCCTAAGGGGTTCGATATCCTAATAATAGAAAAGAACTCATTGTTCGGAATGGGTATTCTATTTGGGCTGTGCCAATTGAAAATTCGAATGTGTTTTTAATTCCCCCTATCGGAGGATGAGTTCGTTATGTCCAGATCTCGAATCACGTTTCTCGGGAGGGACATTCGATTCAACCACCTGTCACGGGCCGTAAGTGGGGGGTTGAGGAATGGAGCGGCAGAGACAATGCTTCATCAAGCGGCCGGATGCATGACTCAATGCGCGCCGGCGAGCGAGCCCTTTTAAGAAGATCGTTTTCAATTTCCTCTCTGAAGTGAAGTGAAGCGAGGTGGGGTATTAGGAGGATGAAAAAAGTAAACATGGGCGTTTCCATCTCCACCTTTTGCGGCTGAATCCGATTCCCAATTTGCGAGACGATCGCCGCGAAGCCGAAACCGAATCACTCGCTTGCTTGTGAATGGGGAATCATTCGACCGTGTAAAAGCAAAGATACCTAATCTTCAGGGGATGAGCCGACTAAATAGGAGAAGTGCAACAGGTTGTCTGGGATTATCCAGAAGTGTAAAACAACGAAAATGTTCATGGAATTGAAACGATTATCTTGCAATTCAGTTTCTGCTTGGTTTTTCAGTTTGATAATGTGCGTTCGAGTTACATACATAATCGAAGATACGTAATCTTCAAGGCATCTAAGCCGACTAAAAAGAGAACTGCAACAGGTTGTCTGGGATAATCCAGAAATGTAAAACAACAAAAACGTCCATGGATTAGATACGATTATCTTTCAGTTGAGTTTCTGCATGTTTTATAATCTGCGTTACCCGGTTGGAATAGTAAAGGAGGGTTACGAGTTCGAATCCAGACAAAAAAAAATCGTGTACAAAGAGGGCTCGTGCATGTTAAATCTATAGGGACCTCAAATGTCCTCGAGTTGTCGTGGTGTGGACGTTTAAGGGCTAGATGCCAGCTCAGGTGTTACAAGATTGACATGTCCGGACAACCAAAATTGGTCAGATCTTGTTGGATGAGACATGTCATCAAAACCACTTGGAGGGTTATTATTTTTTTTTAATTATTATCGTACTAGAGCAACACAACGGGCTATTGACGACGGTCCGCATTCAATCCCCTAAGAGAAAGATCCGAGGGCAACACCACGTCATCCACTCTCCAAACTACCACACCAACCCAACGAGAAGACTTTCGAAAACGACAAATTTAAGTTGCACCAGCCGCCTCTACACCATACGCTTACAAACATCCATGCACTGCCCCGGATTCGAATCAGGAACTTTCCGATCTGGAGGCTAACACATTAACCACCAGACCGGTTGGTCGGCTACGTGGAGGGTGAAAACAGCTCGAGTGAAACTGTGAAACATAGAATCCCAGACCATGTGAAACTCAAACCACCTTCAGATAAGACAAAAACGAAGCAGTATTATGGTTTTAACTATAATGATTAAGTAACAACGCTTGCGAGAGGATGACGGTGATTATAATTAACGTCGCACTGGAACAACACGCGGGGCTGTTAGAGACGGTCCGGGATCAGTCTCCAAGGAAAAGATGCGAGGACAACACTTCAGCTGGCACCCCCACTGTCCAATTTTTCACACCACGCCAACGTAAAACGCTTGAGAAAGAAAATAAGAGAATCCAGCTCTCAATCCCAATAAAGAGACACTACCCTACAATAATGGACCGAACGCCAGTGGATTTGCATCAAATCCGACTACTTGTTTGAGGGTGTTTTTCGTGGTATGGCCTGGGACATTTGCAAGTTGTTTCTGGTCAACTGAACGCCGACGCCAACATGACAGGACAATAAGGTTCTTCCTACGCTCTGAAAATAAATTTTATGGAATGGACGAATGTTACTTTCAGGACGACAACGTTTCGTGTCATGTTGCAGCCTCTGTCAAGCAGTGGTATCAAGACATGGATATAAGACGTCTTCCCTGGACTCCTCATAGTCCCGACCTAAATCCCATAGAACATTTGTGGGTCGAGTTTGAGCGAGGGAACCACGTCCGAAATCTACATCTGATCTGGCGACATTCTTACAGCAGGAATGAACACAAATACTCATAG